>OX336368.1:19375264-19650264 GCA_946902895.1 Fragum fragum
CAACTTCATAAACAACTCTGGCAGGAAAAGTACAAGCAGGAGGTTTAGACTAAGATCAGCCTGCACATAAGTGCAGTCTGATCTTAGTCTACACCTCCTGCCAAAACCGGATTATTCCAGGTTCAGCATGACAAGGGTTAATGTAATTTATGCCAATTGATTTAAGCTCTTTTCATAGACATGAGATTGTAGGCTATAACTGTATCATCCTACCAAAATATTCTCTTGAAATGCTATAATCTAATATCAAAGATATCAAATAGGAAAAAGGCTTACCAGTTTATGAATATTTATTATTCAACTATTTTTTGCAAGAGCATACAAAATAATTTCATACTTAATTTTTTTTACATAGAGGTAGAAAAAGAATTTTTCAGCCAATCTGACTGCAGGAATGTTGAATTTTCATCAATTAAGAATATTGTCTGCAACTTCTTTGAACTTAAATCAGTCCTAATTTTTTGTTGTCTGGTAATGGGTTAAGTTATTGTCTTTTCAGCAAACCAAGAAAATGGTACCAAAAATTCAGAGGTCATTAGGGAGGAGGAGGAAAAATCAAAACCTGGTTTAGAAGTGATCAAAGAAGTGTCAGGCTTACAGGAATCTGATGTGAAAGATGCATCAAATAATTCAAATAAGCCTACAGAAAATGCAGCCTCAAAAACTGATAAGAACAGTAAAACAGATAATGAAAACAAAGCTCTGGCAGGTGATAAACAAGAAAAATTAGATGAAAAATCAAAAGTTGTTAAAGTGGATTTAAAGAATGTACAGACTCATTACAAAACTCACACAAAGACGACATTACCTCATTTGTTGACAGAATATGGGTTTGAAGATAAAACATTACCAAAGAAGTCAGAAAAGGTTTGTCAGATTTTTTGACCAATGATAGAAAAAAGATTTGATCCTTTCTATCCCCCCCCCTGGATATTGCAAGAAGGCTATTTTCATGGTGTTGTGTTTACCATGCATCTATCCTTAACCAATTACCAGACAATAAAATTTTAGACTGGTCTAATTTCAAAGAAGTTGATTACAACATTTTAGTTTTAGTTGGTAGAATTATGAATATGTTTGTTTTGCGGGAAAGGTCAAGGCGTAAAAATGTGGGATTGTGTGGTATATTTTAACACAGCATACAAATGACATGCAACAAATGAACTCAGTCCAACATTACTTTCTTTATGAGAGAGATATGTAACTCATACAACAAAAGTTACTCATTCTAACCAATTTTCCATGTGGTAGAGAAGGAGAAATTCCTTGTTTAATCCATTTCCAGTCATCAAAAACTCAGACTGGTCCAAAGTGAAAGAGGTTGTATATAAGAATTTTTAGTCTTTAAAATTTTGAATATGTCGGGGGAGAAAACATTGTAGATAATAATAAAGAAATGGTTTGTAACAAGTGATTTCTTCATTTTCCATAATGGTTTCCAAAGCTTTTTTGACGGGCATAAAAAATAGGATTGTGTGGGGATAGTTTAAGAAATTTCTTTTTTTACCTCAATGTTTTTCAAATCAAATTCATCGAAGAGTAAAAATACAGGATTGTTTGGTTTAATAAAGCAGGGAACACATGCAACAAATAAACTCAATCCAGCAGAATTTCTTCTGTTATATTAACCAATTATCTTACGGCAAAAATTTAGACTGGTCCAAATTGAAAGGAGCTGCAGACAGCAATCTAAAGTTTATGAAATTTTAGATTTTTTCAACTTTCTTGGTTGAAAAATTGTGTAAAACTGAAATAATTGTTTGTTACAGGCAATTTCTTTGTTCGACACATTTTCCCCCAAATTAGGGGCGCCAAAAAGCATCATTGTGTAGGAAAGGGTAAAGACATCTACAGGTCATAACTGATCCAATATAAACAACAAAGAGAGAAAGCTTTGTTTTCTTATACGTATTCACTCACTTAATGAATTAATCATAAAGTTTTAATTAATTATACTTTAAGATAATACATAAGACACGTTAATTGCTGAAAATTTGATGGACGAAAATATCCTGTTACCTCACTTACAAACAAACCCTGATGAATATAAGAAAAAATCAACCCAGCAAAAGTCAGTATGAGACAGTTTTTCTAAAAAGCCTTAATAGTTAAACAGGAGAATTATGATATATTAAGAAAATTGCCTGCTTAACCCATTCCCACTCAATGACTCCTTTAGACGCCCCTCTGGAAAAACAATTGGGAAAACATTTTGGAAAATCAAGAAATTGCTTGCGACAACCAATTTCTTCATTTTCCACAATGTTTTCTACCATTTCATTAAATCTAGACTTTCAAATTTTTAATTGTTGTCTGCAACTCCTTTCTATTTGGACCAGTCTAAAATTCTACAGTCTAGTAATGGGTTAATCTGGTCTGGATCAATACACTTGCCACATCAAAGATGGTCCCATTGTTTGCCTGACAGATTGCAATTGACGGAAAACTGGATTTGTCCAGTGACCTCTGATAAAATATATGTTTTTTGAACTTGAAATAAAAACCAAATCAACTTATTGAAGCTGTTTATGTCATCTTATCAAAGGAAATGCTTGAAATAAATGTCAGAGGTTAACTTTCTATTCTGGTCTAAATAAATGATTTATCAATAGATTTTTTTTATATACTGTGGCAATTCATCAATGTGGTAGGAAAATATTATATTTTGATGAATGACTCTACTGTTTGTTACTGACAGATCTCTAAAGAGAAACCAAAAAAAAAGAAGAAAGTGGAGATAGTTGAGTCAGGAGATGAGGAAGAAAGACACAACAGAAAAGCAAGAGAGGAGGTAAACAATATTTACCCCACAGAGGATAATGAAGGAGTGGTCTATAATTCAATTTTTAGTTACGTCTATCAAACACAAGCGTGCTGATTGTCCGAAAAAATATGTATAACTCTATGAAACAAAATTTTATGCACACATCTATTTTATATGCCTGTGCACAAAATAGATCCATAAAAAATGTATCAAAATCTGTAAAATATTTATTTTTCACTTGATGTCATTAAATTTTAAGAAATGAAGAGAATTTTTTTTGTTTTCATGGAGGTATGAAACGAAAAAAGTTAATACACTTATGTATTAATCCACTTAGTACCTCCATGAAAAAAAAAATCTCTTCATCTCTAAACTGAAATTATTAACTTATTACCACATGTTAATATTTGAGACTGGTCAAAATTCAAAGAAGCTGCAGAGGACAATTATTAGTTAATGAAATCTGAAAAAACTTTCATCTTTTAGGGTAGATATTGTTGAGGATAATGAAGAAACTGCTTTTAACAAGCTATTCCTTCATTTTCCACAATGTTTTTAAAGCTTTTTTATTGTGGTCGTAAAAAAAGCAAGATTGTTTGGGAATAGGTTAAAGGAAACATCTATAAATGATTAGAATTGCAGACATTAATCTGTGTTAGACGGTTAGTTTAACCCATTACCAGTAGGCAAAATTTTAGACTCGTCCAAATTGAAAGGAACTGCAGATGACTATTTAATAGTTATAAAATTTAAGATATTTTCAACACTCTTGGTTGAAAATATTGTGAAAAATGAAGAAATTGCTTGGTTCAAGAAATTTCTTCATTTTTCACAATGTTTTCCCAATTATTTTTCTTGAGGGGCGTCATTGTGTGGGAATCGGTTAATAAAAGTATTTTTTTGATATCTATTTCATACATGTATCATTTATTATATTTATGTAATGACTTTAATTCTTGCAATATATCAATTAAATAAAAGATTGTATTTTGGAACATATTTTACACAATATTTAACATATGAATTGAATTCTTGCTATAAATCAATAATATTCTTGAAATTTATTGATTAAAAGTATCGAGGCAGCGGATAATATATTTCGATTGTGAAGGGGTGCTGTTACAAACATAGTTACATCATTTTGTCATAGAGAAAAGCTTTTAGTACAGGCGTTAAGCTGATTTGTTTAGTAATTATACTACAGTAATGTCACAATTGTCAGGAGAGTGGAATTCCTATGCCCGACTTGACTGACTTGGGCTTTTTACCCTGTGGACAAGTAGATTTTCCTTGGGAACTTGTCCAAGGACAAGTGGATTTTAAATCAAGAACAAAATTACAAACTAGTCCATTTTGTGCCAGGTTTCAAGTTCATAAGTCAAAGAGCTTTTCCTAATTATTACAAGTATATATAAGGTCTGGAAAACATTAGGTAAAAGCAGAAATTGCTTTCAAGAAGCAATTTCTCCTTTTATCTTGATGTTTCCCATACTTGTGTTTCTACGTCTCAAAAAGTATGATTGTTACTTAATATGTTTGCAACAGCAAAAAAGGTCTGAAATAGACTATCAAAAGATTTTGACAACTAATCCTCATACTGGACAAGTGAATTTCAACTGTCCACTTGTTCAAGGACAAGTGAGAAAATTTTGTATTTCCACACCCCTGATTGTAATACAAAAATATTCAATAGTTTAATTTTTTACTCCCTCTTTGAAAGCCATACCATGCGTAAAGCTTTAGTTTGATAAACACCTATCTGAACCTAAATGCAGCATCTTTTCAGAAATGATATGCTATTTCTTGCCCTACTGATATAAATATCCTTGAATTTGCAAAGATAGGCCTGCATGCATATATATGCAGCCTGATCTGTCTCTATGCTCTCTGACATCCTACAAGTCAATCCACCTGAGATATCTAACATTGTTAGTTTGCATAATATACAGCCAGGAACATGAAACAGAAAACTCTCTGCTGGTTGGTGACCTAACTTTCATAACTACAGCTTAAATGCATTTAAGGCGCCAAGGGAACAAAATGATTGGCATAATGTCAGATATCAGCATTCACTTCTGGTATAAATGATTTGTCAAATGAGCCAAAATTTCTACCATGAATGGGCTTGTGCACGATAATTCCAAAAATCCTCACACATGGTCCAAGCTAATAATCAGATCAGCCTGCACATCTGCACAGTCTGCTTAACCCTTTCCTGTTTTGCAAAATTTTAGACCTATCAAAATTCAAAGCTTTGCAGACAAAATTTTACAGTGTATTTAATTTTTGAAAAAGGACCATTCAGTAGAGTAGGAAATATTGTGGAAAAAGAAAAAATTGCTTGTTACAAGGATTTACTTTTTTTCTACAATGTTTTCTCAATTATAAAAACATAGGGACGTACAATTGAATAGGAAGGATTAACCCTTGCCATGCAGATTCAGGAATATTCCTGTTTTGGCAGGACGTATAGACAAAGATCAGCCTTCACATATGTGGAATCTGATCTTAATGTCCCTTTTGATTTTGAGTTGTTTATAAAATATATTTTCAGAAGGAATATTGACCCTCAAAACAACCTTCCAGTGCTTTTAGTCCTTTGATATAAATGCAGTTTTGTAACAGAAATTTATGCAGTATGATAAGGGTTAAAAGTCTCTATTTTGTGTTCTGTGTTCTGAAAATATCTATAGACAAGCAGGGAGGATTATAATTTAGGGTTAACCATGATACTGTTCTAAGTGTCTAGATGATATATACACACTAAGAACAATATTGTGATTAACCCTCAAAATGTACTAGGTGGATGGCCAGGCTGCTTAGTGTATGCACTTCATGCACACTTTAAGTTGTTGTAAATGTCACACTCAGGATATAACCATTACCACACTACAAGATTTTTGACTGGTCCAAATTGAAAGATATTGCAGTCAACATTTATTGGTTGATGAAACTTGAATTGTTTTTGTTTTTTGAGGCAGAAAACATTGTGGATAATGAAGAAATTGCTTGTCACAAGCAATTTCTTCATTTAACAATGTTTTACCAATCCTCATTTCTTGGGAGCACATTAATATATTTTCTTGAATTCATGTTTCAGAAATTCCGTCAGATGTTTGGTGACGGTAGAAATGTTGATACATATTACATGGAGTACCTTGACTTTCTGCACGAAAAGGTGATCAAACAGAGACTTCAGGCTCAGAAACAGAAAGAGGAGGAACAGAGACTTGCAGCTATAAGGGCAGAACAGGAGGTATAAAACTAACTTAACCCATTACCAGACGACATTATTTTTGACTGGTCCAAATTGAAAGTAGTTGCAGATGACAATTAAAAGTTAATGAAATTTTTGATTTGTTTAATTTTCTTGGTAGGAAACATTATCAAAAATGGAGAAGTAGCTTGTTACAAGCAATTTCTTTATTTTCCAAATGTTTTCCCAATAGTTTTTCTTGGCGGTCCAAAAACGTCATTGTGTTGGAGTGGGTTAAAGTAATCCCACACAATCAAGTCTTTCTACATTCCTCACGAAAAAAAGCTTTGCAAAATATTGTTACAAGAAATTTCTTCATCTACTGTAAAGTTTCATCGCTTGAAAATTGGCGTCTGCAACATTTCAGAATTTGGACTAGTCTATAATTTTGTCATCTGATATTGGAATTAACAAGATAATACAAGACAAAATGTAGGCAGGTCCTTATTCATAGAAAGTGCATATGATAACTCAAGATGTTATTAAGTTGAAACCAAAAGAGTTTAATTTGATAAACCAGTGCCACATTGTTTCAAGCAATTTCTCCTTTTATCACAATGTTTTCTTATGCTGTATTTCTTCAGTCCATGAAAATGTTAGATTGTAAGGTAATGGGTTAATATTTTAACCCTTTCCTGTTGTGCAAAATTTTAGACCTATCCAAATTCAAAGGATTTGCAGACGACAAAATAAAATCATTTTATTTGAAAACTAATCATTCAATAGGGTAAAAAACATTATGGAAAATGAAGAAATTGCTTGTTACAAGCCATTTCTTCTTTTTCCACAATGTTTTCTCAAGTATAAAAACACAGGGACGTAAAAACCAGGGATTGAACGGGAAAGGGTTAAATCACATGTTTCTTTTTTCAGGGTTGATAAAGATTATGCAGTCTTTGTTGTTAATGAAATGTCAGGCACTTTATCCGCTCAGCAAAATCAATAATTTAAATCTTTGGCAGAGATAGGTAGCTCTTGGTACCTTTTCTTTAGAACTCAAAATATGTTTGAAATACAAACTATTGTGACAAGGGTTCCAAACCAAAGGCACAAGAACATCTACTGAATAAAATTAATAAAATAATCTAAAGAGATCTTGGTAATGCCTAATTGGGTCAACTCCACTCCGGAATTACTTCTGGGTGGTTGTACCCTAAAGTAGTCCATTAAGAAAATTTGATCTCCTTTTGTCATGCTGTTTTGACGTTTAATCAACAGCAAGTTGCTTGATGTTAGGTTCTGCAGAGTGAGAGATCACTGCTGCATGTCATGCATGTGATTCAAAGCTTTAATCAGGGAACTATTTCCTTGTAGAAACTGACATTTGAAGGTGGTATCCTACAAGACTTTCACTTTCGAGCCTAAATAATTTCATGGGTTGATGTGCAGAATGAAGATTTGCGAAAAAAATTATTCCCTAATGATACCATTTTCCTGGCCTGTAATTCAAGATCAAAGACTGCTCTTTAAGACGGACTAAGATTTAAGGCCCAACGAAACTTTTTGGAGGAGCTACAGATTGTGAAAGTGGGCCCTTTTTGCTCTTTATTTAATGAGGCAAAAATGGACAGGAGTGTTACCTAGTGAGCCATTCAATTTATATTAGACAGCTTGTCTAAAAGATAAAACAAATTGAAACTGCCTGTACAGAGCAGCACCGGTAATTTTTTTGCTTGACAACTTTTGTAAAAGATAAACCCTTGTCATGCTGAACCCAGAATATTCCTGCCCAGGCAGGAGGTATAGACACAGATCAGCCTGCAAATATGTGCAGTCTAATCTTAATCTACCCAACCTGTTTGTCTCTTTCATGGCAGAATTGTTTAAAAAATCTGTTCTCAAATGAAATATTCACCTGTAAATACATTGTAGTGCTTTTAGTGATTTCAGTCCTTTTATTTTAGTCAAGTTTTTAACAGGATTTTATTTAGCATGACAAGGGTTAATATAAGAAGGTCTATTGTCATACCTTCAGCATTGGCATCTCACTTTGTGTAAGTTTTATATCTTTGGTTATCAATCATAGTAGGATGTGCATGCTTCACTCATGCACTTATCAGGTGGTGGTCATTTATTTAGCACCACATACCTGTAACCTTTGACCTTTATGATATTGACCTTGACAAATTCTGAAATAGAATTTATCAATAACTTTAACCGAAAACTTAAACCATGCTAGTATATTCTGATTGCCTAAACCTGAGACCATCATCCTCATATTTACTCTCATCCGGGGATTTGTTTTCACCCTCTACAACAAGCCTAGACCTTATGACCTTGATCTAGAGTTAGAAACAGCTTTTAATTTGATGTACCTTTTATACCTTTATTTCATCTTGTACGAAACTTAATCAGGTCTTAGGCTTTCAGTAGGTCAGCTTGACATTTTTACATCATTTCAGCCCCTTTTTGTAACAAGCAGCTAGTAGGGCAGATTTGTTGTCTCTTCATAGATATTTTGTTAGTTAAGGATTGTCAAGGGACATAACCATTGCATGGAACACATATAGACTGGTACCACTGTAGACTTTAATAAAGCCGACAGATATGCACCAATTTTCGGTACATACACAGAAAGCCTGGCCCGTTAGGTTTTTTTCCCTACTAAAATCGACAACAAGGCTTGGGCATGCGCAGCAAATTTTGTTGAAAAATTTGGACACGCCGCGGGGTTTCCATCCAATACGATAAAATTATTACTTTTGTAGTTTTCAAGTTGTCAGTTTTAATGTTAAAACATTTCTCACATCAACAATCGAAATTTCGTGCGAGAGAAAAACCTTGGAATGTCATCCTTTGTATATTAAATATATGAGGAACTCCGTGTTCGCTTCCACCATATTGTTTACAAACAATCCACCACCCAATCAGATTAGATGTTTTGGTTTACGTCATTAAGTGCCCATCAGCCAATCTCTTGATGCAGTCTTTTGGGATCTTCCTGTCGGCGTTGTTAAAGTCGACAGCGATACCGGTCTAGGAACACATATTGTTTGATTGAATTTATTATCTCATTCGGAATATACATGCAGTAATCACTATTCCTAATTGATATATCAACTTTAGGGTTAAAGATTACAATGATTAAACTTGTGATATTCATTATATTTGTATGTGAATTTATAAAAAAGGTCAAATTTGTTTGTTTGTCTACATCCCCTCTGCATGAATTAGAAAGAGGAATATGAAATTTTACACAAGTGTTACAAATAAAGAGAAAGTACCCTTTGTTTATCTAAGGTCAATATCATCATTATCTAGGGATCTAAACCATGGATTTACATAGTCATTAGTTGATATAAAACTTGAAAAAGAATAATGCATATAGTTTTCTCAGCTTGAAATATGTATTTTGAAATATTTCTTTGTATTTTGAAATAAACATTGTAGGATGTCATGAGATTTTTTAGACACAAGCTTATCTTATGACTTTCCAAAATGTGCAAAAGCTTTTAAACTGATGATAGGTTTAGTTTCTAATTATTACGTTTATCTACAAAGCTCATTGCTGAATGGGAAGAAAAAACTAAAGGTGTTGAAACACCCCAAACTGAAGAAATGCCAGAACAGGTATTCAGCATTAACATACACCAACAAAGCACCGAGTGTTAACAAACCCTTAGAAAAGAAAAGCTTTTGATAACATTATAATAACATATATTGGAAAGAAGAGAAAAGTTGGTATAATTATGATTTGAAGATTTTTATTTTTCAGGATTTAACCCATTGTATACATGCCTAGACATATTTGAGTAAAATTGTATAGATAAACAAAATAATGTGCACTTACAAGTATTTTGCAATAACCTTCAAATTAAAGAATGACAATCATAACAAGACCTTAACAGTGTGACTAATGAATAATTTAACAGTTACCATATATACTGGATTAAATCATTAATAAATTTGATTTTATGGGGTTTAACACACTCCCAGACAACAATATTTGGCCCAAATTGATAGAAGTTACAGATGATAATCTTAATTAGATGAAATATTTAAAAGCTATGTCTATTTGGGTAGAAAACAAAGACAATGAATTGCTTTTAACGAGCAATTTTTCTTTCTCCATAATGTTTTCAGGTTAACCCATTCCCAGAAAATTCTGCTAATTTACTCTCAAGAAAAAGTAATTCGTTTTTCACACTGTATTCTACCAAGAATGACAGAGCTACTGGTTTCCAAAACTCAATTAACTTGAAGTTGTCTTCTGAAACTGCTTTCAATTTGGACCAGTCTAAAACTTCATCGTTTGATAACGGGGTGACACTGAATCCAACAATATTTCAGTAGTATGTCAGTCTAGCATCAGTTGCTGCAACTATGGCTTCTGTCATTTTTCTCACCATTACAACGGCATTCAATCTGAGACACAAGGTGGTAGCCCACTTAGACACACCACTTAGAGTTTGCCTATGATGCATTTTGCAAGGACTTGTAAAATGTGGGGGAAAAAATTGTTGGAAGAGCTAGCGTTTGAAACCATGACCACATAGTTTTATCCATTCTATGACAATGAAAAATTAGATCGGTCAAAATTGAAAGAAGTTGCAGACGACAATTTAAATGCAATGTAAATTCAAGATTCTTTTTCTCTTTGGTAAGAAAACATAGTGGTAAATGAAGAAAATGCTTATGACAGGTAAATTTTTCATTTTCCTCAATGTTTTTCAAATGTTTTTCTTTAGGGTCGTAAAACAGCAGGATTGTGTGAAAATAGGTTAACCCAGTCCCACAAAATGACGCTATAAGAATAAAGCGCGGGAAACCTTAAAATGGTTGTCTGCAACTCCTTTCAATTTGGACCAGTCTAAAATTTTGCCAGCTGGTAATGTGTTATAGGACTGAATTTCTAGTTTGTCTCTCACCAGTGAGTGGATAACGGTAAACCTAAACCTAAGTAGGATGAGCAACTTGAGGCTTGGAAAGGATGTAGTGGTAGTACTAGTGAGAGAAATACAGGAATCCATTGTTAGGTACTCAAGCTGGTGCAACATGACTGAAATACTGTTAAAATTGGCAATAAACCCCATTCAATGAATCAATCAATGAATTTCTAGATAATCCATTTTGCTTGAAGGGTTACACCTACCTCTGATAGGTAAACTTGGTTGTTATGTGATATTGAAATATCTTCAAGGTTAAACCATTCCCACACAGTGACGCTTTTGGATGCCCATCAAGAAAGAAAATTGAGAAAACATTGTGGAAAATGAAGAAATAGCTTGTGACAAGCCATTTCTTCATTTTCCACAATGTTTTCTGTCAAGAAAGATGTGAGAATCTAAAATTTTATCAACTTTAAATTGTCGTCTGCAACTTCTTTCAATTGGGACCAGTCTAAAATTTTGCCATCAGGTAATGGGTTTAACCCATTCTAACACAGGAAAATTTTAGACTGGTCCAAATTGAAAGAAGCTGCAGACGACAATTTCAAGTTGATGGAAGTTTGAATTTTTTTGTCTTTTTGGATAGAAAACATTGCGGATAATGAAGAAATTGCTTGATACAAGCAATTTCTTCATTTTCCACAATGTTTTCCAATGCTGTTTTTTTGAGGGGCGTAAAAAGGAGGGAATGAGTTGGAATGGGTGAAAATATTGATAATTATTGGACTGCACATGTAACTATTGTGATGGTTGATTGAATGGTTTTGAGTGATTGGTCACAGATATCCCTGTGCAAAATTATTTGCACTTTTGTTACACTTTTGGCAGGAGGTTTAGACAAATATCAGCCTACCTGATCTTAGCCTACACCACATGTTTTCTTTTTTGTCGAGCCCGCTTGCAGAGAGCGAGACATAGTTGTCACTTTGACAAGTCAGTATATATGCGTTAGTGCGATAGTTAGTCCGTCCATCCACCCGTCCAAATTTGTCTGGACAATTTCTCCTACATTTATGGATGGATTTCAAAAGAACTTGGCACAATTATTCTCCATAATGAGTAGATGTGTCATTTGAAAGAATTTTTGGATAGTTTCAAGTTCAAGGTCAATGCTCAAGGTCAACACTAAAATTGTGCTTGTCCGGAGCATGATTCCTACAAAACTTTGCGGGCTTGACAGCAGTTGTCCTGGGACAACAATCTAGTTTAAGTAGGAGTTGTTTAGGAAACTTAATTTTCAAAAGAAAGATTTCCCCCACAACTGGTAGTGCTTGAATAAGTTCTTTGATGTTTCTTGAATTAAGTTCTTTAATTTTAACCCATTCCCACACAATCCCCCTTTTTTATGCACTTTGTAAAACATGTCGCTTGTCACAAGCAATATCTTCATTGTCCACAATGTCTTCAGCTCCGAACAACAAAGATTCGTAAGAATTCATCATCTTAAAATTGTCGTCTGGAACTTCTTTGAATCTAGATCAGTCTAAACTTTTGTCATGTGGTAATGGTTTAATGTGACTCCAAAATAGATTTTGTTCAGGATGGCAAGGATTAATTTTTAGAATCGACATGTTTTATAGAAAAAATCAGGAATTACAAATGAAGTTGAGGAAGAGCAAGTGTACTCTTATGATGATATGGTATGGTTTGTTGCTAGATAAAGGACAGATTTTATTTTGTATTTTTATAGCTATTTTTGAGATCTTGGATTTTATCTATTTTATCCCTATTTTTATCAATAATATTTCTGTCAAATTTGTATTTCTTTTTAGTCAAATTTGATGAAATTGTTAAAAATGGTAGATAGGTATTTATTATCATTAATCTTTCAATAAGATGGACTCAGATGAAATTGAATAGGATTGAAGATTTTTATGCCCCGCATCTATCGATGCAGGGGCATATTGTTTTACCGTGTCCGTCTGTCTGTCTGTCTGCAAAACTTAACCTGCCAACTAAACATTTTCCTATAACTTCAACCCTGATTAAGTTACAATGCTAATATTTGGTATGTAGATAGGTCTCAACAAGGCGCAACTGGGGAAGGTCATTTCATCTTGATCAAGGTCAAAATTTTAACCCTTTTCTCTTAAGTGTTACTCAAAAACCTAACCTGCCAACTAAACATTTTTCCATAACTTCATCCCTAACTAAGTTACAATGCTAATATTTGGTATGTAGATAGGTCTCAACAAGGCGCAACTGGGGAAGGTCATTTCATCAAGGTCAAGGTCAAATTTTTAACCCTTTTCCCTAAAACAAAGAAAAAAAACCCCCAATAAGAATCACCCGTTTCTAAAGAATCCCTGTTTCGGGAGCACGGTGTTTCACAAACACATCTTGTTTTTATTATTTCTATTATTTTAACCAGAACTAATTAATGACTCTCTAAATGTAATGACTCTCTAAGTGTAAAATTAAGTCAGTTAAATGTTAAACAAAAGTTTGATTTAAATGATTTTAGTTGGCAGCTGCCTTCACTTTGGACTGGTCTTAAAATTTGCTCTCTGGTAAAGGCTAACCCATTACAAGATGACAAAATTTTGGACTGACCAAATATACAAACTGTAAAAAAAATTTGTATTCAATTTTATTTGAAAAGTAAGTACCAAATAGGGTAGAAAAAAATACAATGAAAAGCCTTTCCATTTTTCTCTCGCAATTGTTTTCATAATGTTTTTTCTTCGGTAACTAAAAATGCTGGATTAAGTGGTAATGGGTAAAAGCAAGATTAAATAGGAACAGTTTTTTTATGAAAAAAATTGTTTCCATAGAAGGAAGATTTGGCTACTTTAAATTTTGTTTTTCAATATCAGAGGTGCGTTCTTTTCGTCGAGATTCTTAAGATTCTTATTTAGATTTTTAAGATGAAGCGTTCTTTAGATTAAGATTTTTAAGCGGCTAAATAAGAATCTTAAGATTTCTTAATGAGAAATTTAAGCATACTCGGCATTGGCTTAAACGAGTAGCCTTGACGACGTCGAATCTTTTCACTTAAAATAACATAATTCGTTCTTGAAGACGCCTCAAAAATCTTATTTAGCGGGATTTTTCATCTCGACGAAAAGAACGCACCTCTGGTTTTAATTCTGATACTTTTTGATTTATTCAAAATCTTAATTACTTTGAAGAAAACAGAATAATCTTACACACAGTTTGATTTCCATTTTCACCTGTTTAATATTGTACCTAAATTCACTTTGAAATAATCATATAAACAATGCACGTTTGAAGAATCATTAAATCTGCAATGTGTATCTATAACCCATCCTACAGGCTGAAAATGAAAGAATTTAGACGTCAGAACATTCTTATTATTTCATTGTACGGAAATAATAGGGGCAGGTCGATGAACATGTTCAATTGGTGTTCTGTATGTTTGCGGAAATAGTGTATAAATTTGAAAATACCTTTTGCATTCTGATAATATTAGTGCTACAGATATGTGTACTGGGCCTGTGTGTGACATTCCACCATTGATAAGCTCAGATATCTGCATTTTAGCTCATTTAGAATACTTTCTAATCATTTAACCCATTACCACATTACAAATTTTTAGCCTAGTCCAAATTCAAAGATGTTGCAGACAAGAGTATTTAGTTGATCAAATCTTAAGAATCTTTGTCTTTTGGTGAGGAAACATTGTAGATAATGAAGAAATTGCTTGAAACAAGCGATTTCTTCAATTTCCACAATGTTTTCTTGGGCTTTTTTCTTAAGGGGCGTAAAAAAAGTGTCATTGTGTGGGAATGGATTCACACAACTCAAGTCAGTAGCTATCTATAGAGCACATAGTAAAGTCTTTGATCAGACTTTGCAGATGCTCAGGCTGATTTGAGCTTTTTACTTGACACATTTATAATTGCTGGATGTTCCACACACAGGGTCTTAAGGTATCTTAGATTTCTTTTTTTTAATATTGCATTTATTGTCATGCAAGCTTCAGGTGAGCCATACATAGCTATTGCTACCACAAGGTGGTGTATGTGCGTTTGTTAGTCCTTTAGTCCAGAGCTCATCTCCTACATTTAAGGTTTGATTTCAAGATTACTCGGCACAATTGTTTTCCATCATGGGAAGATAAGTCTTTTGAAACAAATTTTAAGATGGATCCAAAGACAAGGTCACAGCTCAAAGTCAAATATTCAAATTGAGCTACTGTCCAGAGCATATAACCAACATTTTAAGATTGATTTCAAATTAAATTATTGCTCTCCATCATGAGAAAAATTTAATCATGCCCACTTAATAATGCTTTTAGACGCACCAAGAAAACAAGCTTTGGAAAACATTGCAGAAAATGAAGAAATTGCTTTTTACAAGCAATTTCTTCATTAACCACAATGTTTTCTACCCCAGAGGTAAAATAATCCTTAATTTCATAAGCTTTGAATTGTCGACTACAACTTCTTTCAATTTGGACCAGTCTAAAATTTTTGCTGTCTGGTAATAATCGTACATGTACATGTAATAGAATATTCAAAATTTTTGAATTGTGATAAGTTCGACCTTACTTAATTTGGAGCAACAGCATGCCAATCCTTGGCATATCAGGGTTTGTATCTGTTATGCAAGGGAAAACTATTGTCAGTTGAAGTTTAAGAATGCTTCGTAATGTCTGTTACCTTACCAACATTGAAAACCATTGTCAGGCTGAACTTGGATTGCATTAAATCTTGCTTAAATGACCACCTCTATTAAGCAACCACTTTATTAAGCAACCATTTTTAAAATTTCCTTTCAAAAGGCATAAGCTTTCGACAAGATGAAGAATTTGCTAAAGAAAAATACTGTAACAAAATCCTATGTTTTTGAACTCATTAGAATTGTCTCATTGAGACAATTCTAATGAGTTTCTAAGGACATTGGATTGTATGAGAATTCTGCTATAATTTATGTATGCAAGCAAATCAATCAGTCATGATCATTTTAAAGTATTAACCCAATTCCCACATTGGCGCTTTATGATGCCCCTCAAGAAATACAATTTGGAAACATTGTGGAAAATGAAGTTGCTTGTAACAAGCAATTTCTTTATTTTTCACAACGTTTTACACCTAGAGAGCTGAAAAAAACTGAAATTTCATAAACTTTAAATTGTCATCTGCAACTCTTTTCAATTTGATAATTTCAAAAGTCATACAATCGATCAAGAAGTTGTTTCTGAAAGGTTATGATAATTCAACACTTTCCCGTTTTTTGAAATTTTAGGCTGATCCAATTTGGAAGAGATTAGAGACAACAATGAAAATGGATGCAATATGAAATGAAACTATCCTATGCTATAAGCAATTTCTTCTGTTTCCACAATATTTTCTCAAGTATAAAATCACAGCGATGAAAAATCCTGTGTTTGTACAGGAAAGGGTTAAGAACTTGGATAACTATGAATCATACAAGAATTTGGACATGATGATGAAATTTGACTGAAAGATTTTTAATATATCTTTTGAATTTTTATCTTTCTTTAAATTTATTATTATTATTTATTTTTTTTGTTCTATGTGTTTAATGTATTGACTTGTAAATATTTTTAGAGGCCCACAGGGAAGACAGGGAGGTTTTCCATTATATAAGGACTTTTGATTGTTTATATTTTTTTTTTTGCACTGTTGATTATTCCATTTCCACACAACAAAATTTTAGACTGGTTCAAATTGAAAGAAGTTGCAGACAGCTTATTTTTCGTTAATAAAATTTTGAAAGTCTTGGTATTTTGGGGTAGAAAACAGTGAATAATGAAGAAATTGCTTGTGATAAGCAATTTCTTCATTATCCACAATGTTTTCCCAAGATTTTAACTTGAGGTGTGTAAAAAAGCAGGATTATGTGGGAATTGGCTATGTACAATATTAACCCTTGTCATACTGATCCCGGAATATTCCGGTTTTGACAGGAGATGTAGTCAAGATCAGCCTGCACATTTGGTCTACACCTCTTGCTTGCAATTTTCGTGCCAGAGCTGTTTATGAAATTGATTTCAAAAAGAAATATTGATTTTTTAAACAAGTTCTATCAATGCTTTCAGCCCTTTGATTTTACAGCAATTCAGTAAGGTAATTTATACAGCATGACAAGGGTTAACATCCTGCTATATCTAAGGTTATATTTTGTGTTACTTATAGAATAAAAGAAGACATACACTAACAAGAAGATTACCAAGGATGGTGCTGACCCATGATGACAGTTTTCTGAAGGATATACCTAAAACAGATCTAGCCAGGGTAAAAGTTTTAAACAAATTTATATTTTCAAAGAAACATTAGTAGATGCTCTTTTCAAAGTGTTTATCAATGCAATCTTGAACCTGTGCTTACCTTATAATGGACAACACAATTTTAGACAGGTTGAGATTTAAAAAAAAAGACATGATGACTGATATTAAGGAAAATACAAGTAAGACCAGTCTACTATTTGGTCAACTCTCAAGGGGTTATACAGTTCTTGCAGTCTACTCATGAAAGCTGAGTGTGTCAACTGTGTGTATAGAAGATAGGTTTTACAATAAGCTCCTTTTTTCATTCAGTGTGTCTAAATGTAGGATAGTGCGGTAATAGCTTAACTAATTTCAGATACTTCTTGGGCCAACTTTTAGACCTTGGGTAAGATATCAATGCACCCGGTATTTTGGACAGTGGTTGAAGTGTTTGGTGGTATCATGGATTTATTGCAGCTTTCAACAAATAAGTACTACAACCATATATAAATAACGCATCTTTCAGTTTCTCACCAGTTATTGGTGTTATCCCAATCTCACAAAGTGAATTTTTAGACTGGTCCAAATTGAAAGAGGTTGCAGACGACAATTTCAATTTGTAGAATTTTTAAAAAACCTTTGTCTCTCTAGGTAGAAAACAATGTGGAAAATGCAGACATTGCTTGTCACCCGTTATTTTGGACAGTGGTTGAAGGGTTTGGTGGTATCATGGATTTATTTCAGCTTTCAACAAACAGTCCTACAACCAATATATATAGATAGATAATATGTCTATCAGTTTCTCTCACCAGTTATTGGTGTTAACCCATTCCAACACAGTGAATTGTTAGGCTGGTCCAAATTGAAAGAAATCGCAGACGACAATTTCAAATTGTAGAATTGTTTAAAAGTGTCTCTCTGGGTAGAAAACAATGTGGAAAATTCAGAAATTGCTTGTAACAAGCACTTTCTGTATTTTCAACATAGTTTTCCAGAGTTTTTTTCTCGGAATTTTGATTTTTGCCCAAATATGGGCGTGGCAGGGTGGGGCAGTTTTTGACTTAGAAATCTTTAAACATCTTCTTCTCAGTGACCATTGGGCCAATTTCAACTAAACTTGGCATGAATGTTCCTCGGGTGACCCTTTTTAAAAATTGCTTGCAGAATTTAGATTTATGCCCAAATATGGGCGCGTCAGGGTGGGGCAGGTTTTGACTTTGACATCTTTAAACATCTTCTTCTCAGTAACCATATGGCAGATTTCAACCAGACTTGGCATGAATGTTCCTTGGGTGACCCTTTTTAAAAGTTGTTTGTGGAATTTAGATTTATGCCCAAATATGTGCGTGGCAGGGTTGGGCAGTTTTTTGACTTAGAAATCCTTAAACATCTTTTCCTCAGTAACCATTGGGCCAATTTCAACCAAACTGGAAATGAATATTCCTTTGGTGACCCTTTTCAAAGATGTTGGCAAAATTTTGAATGACACTCAAAAATGGGCGTGGCAGGGTGGCTTAGTTTTTTACTTAGAAATATCTAAACATCTTCTTCTCAGTAACGATCGCGCCAATTTGAACTTGACTTGGCATGAATGTTCCTTGGGTGACCCTTTTTCAATATTAGTTCGTTAAATTTTGAATGAAGCCCAAATATGGGCGTGGCTGTTTTTGACTTTAAAATCTTCTCCTCCCTAACCCTTGGGCCAATTTCAATCAAACTGGGCATGAATCTCACTGACAATGGCCAACGGGGCTATTACCATGCTGTTATTTCTGTGAGTGCTTCCGGGCTGCCACAATAGCCAGTTAGAAATGTGTCAGACATCCAATCTATAATCGTGGTGTGTCCAGGGTTCCCAGGCTACCGGTAAAATGGGAAAAAGTCTTGGTTTTGTGATATCTTAAAAAAAAAACAAAAAAAAACAGGAAAAACTAGGAAAAAGACAAATCGAATTTCAGTTGATCAAATATTGGAATTACCTTACTCATTGAGCAGAAATCATCGTGGAAGAAATTGCTTTAACAAGAAATTTGTTCATTTTCCACAATGTTTTCCAAGGCTTTTTCCTTGGGGGTATCCATAAGCGTCACAGTGTAGGAATGGGTTGAAAGATCTTATAGAAAAGTAAATCGATTTTGGACTAGATGTTTTACTTATTCTGTATGTATATATAAGAAGTGGTAATGGTTAGTTTAATCTGTTTGTTTCCAGATAGTCAAGTTACAAGATAAAATGAAGAGGGAAGGTAAACTAAAGACAACTGCAGATGTGGATAAGTTTTGGGCTGACATTAGAGACCCAGATATATTCTATGCTCAGTTCAAGGTCAAAAGGACATTTGGTAAGACAGGGCTAGACAATCAATGTAATCTACGAGCTTGGTCTCTAGGATCAGGAGCATGCCAACTGTTAGATCTGGGTTCAGGTCCAAGAATCAATAACTAACAATACTCCATCGTTTTAAAATTTAACCCGTTCCCACACAGTGGCGCATTTCAACGCCCCTCAAGAAAAACAATTGGGAAAACATTGTGTAAAATGAAGAAATTGCTTGTAACAAGCAATTTCTTCATTTTATACAATGTTTTCTATCCAGGAAGTTGAAAAAATCCTAAATTTAATCAACTTTAAATTATCGTCTGCAACTTCTTTCAATTTGGACCAGTCTAGAATTTTGATGGTAATGGGTTAATCTCTCTATAAAAATGTCATATGGCTATGTACATATCACATGAGTACAGCTTCAGTTACTCACAATCATGTCTACACTAAAGGCTATATGCTGGTCATTACTATCATTGGCCTGAAAGGAATATTACAAACTTGATAGAAATACTGTTAACCTATTACAAGACAACAACATTTTAGACTGTTCCAAATTGAAAGAAGTTGCAGACAGCATTTCAAAGTACCCCAAAAAATAAGAAATTAAGTGCAAAATAAAAGAAAATATTGCAAGAAAATGAAAAATTGCTTGTTTTTTTTTCTTAACATGTTTTCCGTAGCTATATTGGTGAGTCATAATGCAGGATAATGTGGGGGTTTGGTAAATTTACCAATTTTTTTTTTTCAAAGAATTCCAAAAATTTCATTTTTTTTGCAAAGCTGAGTAAAGCTGTTTCCAAAATTTCATATACATTGCAAGTTGGGATTTTCATGTTCTTCAAATAATTCAAACAAAAGGCTTTTTCATTTAAAAGTACTTCCATGATTCAAAAAAAAAAAAAAAATCCTATGCTTTCCTATTATTGTTCACCTAATCATTTGGATAAACACGGATAGCTTTAATACATGTGTTATAGATTGCAACTTAGTACATCTCAACTTCATCTGAATTGATTGACATTCAAGACAAATAAAAATTGCTGTATGTACTTTATAACTGAACTCAATTCAACACAACACATCAACTGTTGTAAGTGTTGGATTCACAATTGTACCATATGGTTGAAGTTTTATCCGGTCTTCTATTACTGTTGTGAATAATATACATAAATTTATATTTCTCAATAGTAATCCCAGACACTTTCATATTTATTGGCCATTTCAAACTTCTTTTCATTAACCCTTGTCATGCTGAACCCTGAATATTCTTGCTTTGGCAGGAGGTATAGACTAAGATCAGCCTGCACATATGTGCAGGCTGATCTTAGTCTAAATCACCTGTTTGGCATTTTATTTTCAGAATTGTACATAGAATTAAATAACAAAAATTAATTACCGGTACTCACAATATCTTTGCATTCTAGTGCTTTTAGCCCTTTGGTTTTAATACAATTCTGAATACGGATTTCATTCAGCATGACAAGGGTTAAGACGTGTTTCAAAAAGGTGATCTGAGATAGTCAATTTAAGTATAAAAGGACAAACTACAGTGTGTTTCAAGCTGCTTTTTGGAAGCACACCTACATTGCAATCTGAGCCTGTCAAAAGTTTTCTGTGAGCAATGAAATGTTTATGGTCAATGTGACAGATAGAAATGTATTTAGAGGCATATTAAAATTCCCCCTCCATTCAAAATAAGGTTATAAGAATGTTTTGAACCATTCTTGTATGTTAACATTTTTAACTAATCAAAACCAAAGAAGTTGCAGATGCCAATTTAAAGTTGATGAAATCTTTAAAAACTGCTGATATAGAAAACATTGTGGATAAAGAAGAAACTGCTTGTAACAATATTGAGGGGCGTTTAAAAGCTTCATTGGTAATGGGTTTAAGATTACATAAAATTTGTCCCCTAAATTTAGCGTGAAAGCTTTGTTGTCAACAACACAATTTTTCCAAAATTTCATGCATGTATTAAACTCATTTCTGGCAAGACCCTTTTCATATAGTTAGAAAAGGTTAAAGTGAAATGTTTTTTTCTGTGTAAAATTTTAGGAAATTTGCTGAAATCTTTGCCAATGGCCTGCAAGTCTAGTTTGTTCAAAATCTTATACAGACCCTCCTAAAGGTTTAAACCAATCACCAAAACAAAATTTTTGACTGGTTCAAATTCGTAGAAGTTGCAGACGACAATGCTAAGTTGATGAAATCTTAAAAATCTTTTTCTTTTGGGATAGAAAATGTTGTGGGAGAAATGTTACCACTTTTGTCACATGACGGCAACAAAGTGAGACTTCCAGAAGGCACTTACAGTTTCTGCATTGAAACTCTATAGCCCAATACAAGAAGACAAAAATTGATACTGGTCCAAAGTCATTTAAGTTGCAGATAAAAAATTTCAAGTTGATATATTTTCAAATCTCTCTCTCTTTCAGGGTAGAAAACAATATAAAAAATGTAGAAATTGCTTATGACAAGCAATTTCTACATTTTCCACATTGTTTTTCTGAATTATTTTTCTCTAGGGGCATCAATAAGCTGGACTGTGTGGCAGTGGGATAAGGAAAAAAAACAAGGATACCATTCAGAACACCTCTCATTGTAACATAGGGAATTGACCAATGGCGGTTGTCAATCAAAGATTCAATAGACAATCAAATAATTCATATAGACAGGATTTTTTTTAACTCCAACATTTTTGTTGGTTTGGAGACTTAAACTTTGTAACTACATTTAAGTTGCCAACCAACTTTTTTACAATTACACTTGACTTTCCATGAATTTTGCAAAGTAACACTGTTTAACAACACTGTTTAATATCAAAGTGGAACTTACTGTCGGAGTCAGTGCGCGTGGTCAACAATCTGTCAAAATCGAAATTCAAAGTACTTCATAACATTATATCTGTTCAGACCCAGGTCCGCCACCCCTACCAGCTAAAACACCCCAGCCAGACCAGCATCCTAGGTCATTGAGTCACATATCAGAGTCCTCAAGGGATGAGAAGGAACACTGGGCCATCACACAGAAATATCAAAGTGTTCATGGACAGAAAACACCAACAGGGGTGAGTAGTTATAGGACGGATTATTACTGCCTAAAACCCTTTTAGACATTGTCATGGTGTTGTTTCTGCCATAAATCAGGTTTTATGCTTCTGTAAACATATACTTTGACGATTTCCTTCTTGGAAACTACTCTATAGATTGTGATATAATTTCACTACCAATGTTGCTATTAGAGAAGGGCATTTTTTAACCCAGTCCCACATAATGATACTTTTTATGCCCCTCAAGAAAAATGGTTTGGAAAACATCTTTGAAGTAAAAGAAAAATTTTACTTCTTACATGTTGTCAGTCATTGAATAGGGAAAATAGGCTATTTTTTGCTTGGCTGTTTTCGGAGAAAACCTGAGGAATTGTTATCACCTTGGTGTTGTTTGCGTTGGCTTTGGCATGACCAATTTTAACCTTGGTCATATTGTTATTGAAGATATCCTCTTGAAACTTGGCATGTGTATTGACCATCAGAAGAGCTATCTAGACTATCAAGGGGAATAACTTTAAAAACATTTTTGTAAGAGTTATGCCCCTTTTTCGACTTAGAATTTTAGCATTATCCAGCACCTGCAGCCAAAGCATTGGCACCTGTGGGCGGTGCTCTTGCTTACTTTGAACTGTCATGTGATGGAAAAGAATCTCTTGCATATCTTTGTTTTCTATGATGGAGAGCCATCGCATAATCCTTGACTTAAGCATGATAATTACAAATTACTTGTTGAATGACATAATTTAAGCATAAAATACTGCAGTTTGTCTTTGACCCTGAGATTTGAAAAGCATTGATGAGTGGTTGATTTGTGAAAAAGAATCTTTAACTTGCTATGATATTGCTTGCTTAATAACTTTTCTATTCTTGACTCACTAGACAGAAACAAACAAAAGGGACATGTACTGATAAGGAAAAGGTTTGGTGTGGAGGTCAAATAATGTCACTCAAAGAATAATGTTATAAAAAAGGTTGTTTTAAGATGATTTTCATGAGCTTTTTTATTGTTTCATTGTGAAAATTGAGGGTATCTACTAGTATGGATTCAGGAAACATAGGATAATTTGACATCACAGGTCATGAAGTATCCCAATTTTCCCACTCAGCTGGAATACAATATAAGGTTTTGTATCAAAACTGTAACATAATGCTCCTTTTGTCTCGAAGAATATCTCATGGTAGACACTGTATATCCATCATGATTGGTAGATATTATCTTATTGTACAGGAAAAGCCGAGAAAAGATTCGGCTCAGTTGGCAAAGGAAGCTGCCCTAGATCTTGAAAGAAGATGCCCAAAGGTAAGTAATTGCCATTTCTTATCCCATTCTCACACAACACAATTTTAGACTGGTCTAAAAGAGGTTGAAGATGAAAATCTTTAGTTAATGAAATTTTACAAATGTTTGTCTTGGGGTAGAAAACATTGTGGATAATGAAGAAATTGCTTGTAACAAGCAATTTCTTCTTTTTCAACACTATTTTCCAAAGCATTTTTAAGGGGGCATCAAAAAGCATCATTGCGTGGGAATGGGTTAACCTAATTGAGAAAAAGAGATAGTGCTTGTCACAATTTATAATTTTATTTTCCTTTTTCCTTTTTCTTTTCAAATAAAGACCTTGATTGGGAGCTTTTAGGGAAAACAGAATATATTTAAATAAAGTTCAAGCCTAAACCATGCAATATAAATAGTTATAGATATTTTGATGGTATAAAGCGTAAGAAACCATGATATATCAAAAAGTAAAACTGTTTGCAGTTTAACAAGATTTGTACTTGGTATTCATTGAAAGTATTAATAATGATTGTTTAGAAAGTTTGACACTTGACTTTTATATTTACAGTTGGAGATGCCCCCTTTGGCTTGCTTCTCATTACAGCTTGGAGAGAAACCACCCGATCCTATTGAGGTTTGTTACTGTGTTCTTACTTAATCCATTACCAGACAAAAATATTTTAGACTGGTCCAAATTGAAAGAAGTTGCAGAGGACTTTTCACTAAAATTGGGAAATAAGTACCAAATAAGGTAGAAAACATTGTGAGAAGAGGAGAAATTGCTTATTAGAAGCAATTTCTCTTTTCCCACAAATTTTTCCATAACTGTATATCTTCTAGGCGTCAGAAGAACCACTGTGTGGTAATGGGTCAATTTGACCAATTTCAAGAGGGCTAATACAGGAGTTCTATTTTGAAAGTTAAATACTCCCCAAAAATCTCTGTTAGGTGTTTGTATATAAGAGTTGTCAGCTGGTCTGTCTGTACCTTTTCCTTGTCTGCATATTTTCCCATAAAACCAAAGGATGGAAGGAATTCAATCTTCACAGATAGGCTCTGTATCTAGAGGAAATATACAGAGTAGCTATCCTACTTTATTTACATGCTTTTGATTCTTCACAGAGTTATGGCCCTTTGATGATGACATATTTTGTCTGCTCATTTTCTCATCAACTTTTGATTGAATGTTGACAATACACTATATAGAAGCCTGTGCCCTACATTTCCAACAATTTCATATATTCACTAGATAAAGACTCAGATCAGACTATGCTGATGCACAGGCTAATCGAAGTCTTTCCCATGCTTTTATTAATAGCTACCAACTCATTTTTCTGTGGACTATTAGCAATCTATATAAATTTGCAGAGTGGTTGACTGGAATGCTCAGTATTTTGGAAATTATTAGAAATGGAAATTCTGAAATTATTGGAAATGTCACAATACAAGCATTATTTTCATTTTCAACATTGTTTGCCACATCTTTCCAGTCAAAAAATTTATCATCTGGTAATGAGTTAACTTTACCCTTGTCATGCTGAACCCGGAGATTCCTGTTTTGGAAAAGGTAGAGACAAAGATCAGCCTTCACATATGTACAGGCTGATCTTAGTCTACACCTCCTCTTTGTCTCCTTCAACCAAGAGCAGTTTATAAAATTAATTTTAAGTATATTTTATTGCCCTTAACTAGTGCTTCCAGTGCCTTTAGGCCTTTGAATTTGTATGCAAATTCTGACAAGGATATTATTCAGCATGACAAGGGTTGAGAAACATTTTATTTTTGATCAGGTTCAAAAGAAAATAGAGCTAAAAGCTAGAGAAAAGAGTAGGAAGAAATTCCAGAGAAAGTTACAGAAAATGTATCAGATGGCAATGACACATTCTGCAGCTTCAAATAGGTACGTGAGTTGAGGGTAGTACATGTACTGGGTATAGGGCTTAATTGATTGAATGCTGCTGTCAATCAATAAAAGGATTGACTTATCATATCATTCATTTAGACCAGAAGATTGAACTTTGAACTCTAACATTTGTATTAGCCATTTTATTGATTAAGCAACTTAAACATAACTGCAGCTAATTCAAAACATTTAGATCACCATCCAAACTTTTTACGTTTTTGTTACATGATATTTTTCAAATTAAACAGTTTATCCCATTTGATAATTTTAAACTCATTGTCAAATGTTAAATGAACTCGTACATTTTTTTGAAGGATTTCAATGATTTTTAACAGGGGTTCACCATCATGAGTAATTATGCCATCTGAATAGAATTTTTAGAAAGAATAAAGAATACTCTTTATGAACAATGCCCATTTCATTGAGAGTTTTCAAGTTGATACTAGTTTATTCCAGCAATTGTTTTCCACAATTCCAAAATGAAATGAATTTTATTTATATTTTTCTAGGATTTTGGCCCAACATGGTGATTTAACAGCCATCTTGGATGGGGGCACCCTCAGAGATGTTGTAAGTGAACACGTTTGTAACCCATGTCTCTTGATTAATTTTGCATGTCCTAAAAGGATTTTTCTATTTGTGATTGCATGACAGAGAAAATAGTTATAGTTATTTATTTGTATGAATAAAAGATTGCTTTTCATCCCAAGAAGCAATATTGATTGGTCAACACAAAACAGTTGTAACTGCCTATAAACATATAGGCAGTTGCAACTGTTTTGCTCTGACCCATCAATGGAGGATTTACATTTCTTTCTTTTGGTCTTGTTTGACTGGTCCAAACTAAAAGAAGCAACACATAGTTACTTTTAGTTGATGAAATTTTTTAAGTCTTTTGGGGTAATAATTATTGTGGATGAAGAAACAAACTTGTAACAAACAGTCTCTTCATTTTGCACAATGTTTTGAATCTTTTCTTGATGGGCATTAAAAGCAGGATTGTTGGAAATGCTAAATATTGTCTCTCCTTGTGATTGAATGAAAGAGAATTTTTTTGGATTTATTGAAAAATGATTGAAATTTAGGCTTTTACACATTTTTTTGATGAACAATTTCTTAACCCTTTCCTGTTTTGCAAAATTCTCCAAATTGAAAGGTTTTGCAGACAAAAAATTTAAGGTTAATTTTGAAAAATAACCATTCAGTAGGGTAGAAAATAGTGTGGAAAAAGAAAATATTGCTTGCTAAAAGCATTTTTTTTCTTTTTCTACAATTTTTTCTCAATTTTAAAATCACAGGGATGTAAAAAAGAAAAAAAAGGTTTGAACAGAAAAGAGTTAAACAATCCTGAGGGAATCCTACCTGCAGTCTGAAAAAAAGTTTTGTTTTATTCTAAAATCTTGCTTTTGTGAATTCATGTTATTTTCCTATCATCCCCATATTATTCAAGCACAAAATTTCAATTACTCTCTTTTAATCACAAGATTTTCACTTATTTTCTGTATTTATTTACTAGGCTTTAATAATATTGATATCAAATTCAAATTGAAAAAAAAATACTACAAATAGTTTATCAATTACTAATGAATATCAAAAGCTTTCTGTAAAGTTCTCTGTAATGCTTTGAAAGATACCACTCTCTGAAAATTTACATCCTTTAAACAACATGTAATGAAAATAACAAAAAAATTATGTTATTTAATCTTAAAAATTTAAAAAATCATATGAACTTAGCCAAAATTGCAAACAGACATCAAGGTCAATGCTATTGAAAGAATAAACTGGAAAAGACATGCTACTCAAAGAAATTGTCGATTTGACTTTTAAATTGTTACTGATTGTCTTAGTTTTACTATAACTTTAAAATACAATGCATGCTGCTATGAAATCTTTCATAATCGTGACATTTACATACATAAATTTTGATTTAATGAAAATTAAGATGTTTAAAGAAGTTATATTTTTAATGATTCTCTAAATTGATAAGCAGAATATTATATTCATCTTTCAAGATAACATTTACTACAAAGTAACAATTCTGCATGTTTATGACTGTTTTCTAAATATCCTTTTGGACATTTGTCTGCCACAAATGAGTTAATGATTGTAAGCCTAAATGAGATGAGCAACTGGAGGCTTGGAAAGGATGTAGTAGTACTGATGTGAGAAATACCAGGAATCCAAGTTTAGGTTCTCAAGTCACTGTAATATGACAGAAATACTGCTTAATGTGGCGTCAAACCCCATTCAAACCAATCAATGTTTTCATTCCTGAAAGACAAAAAAAGGAACACATGTCAGGGAGTTTGTCATCTTCAATTTCCATTTGGTCCAATCTACAATTTTGTCATTGGGTGATGGCATAAGGACCAAGAAATCATATCTTTTGATTGATTGTCTAGACAAGTCTTCACAATAAGTATAATTATTCAGGAAAGAAGAACAGTGTAATTACCAAGTTTTCCATCGGATAGACAAATCAATATATTTTTCTTAAGCTTTGTCATGCTGAACCTGTTTTGGCAGGAGGTATTAAAACTAATATCAGGCTGCAAATAATTGCAGTCTGATCTTAGTCTATATTATTTTGAGAAAGTTAAAAAAAGAATTAAAAAAATAACAAAATTCTGACTAACAACAGGGCTTTTAGTTCTTTTATCTTATTCAGCAATGCAAAAATAAAAGGTTTAATTCAGCATGACCAAAGTTAAGAATACTAACATGATTAATAAATACAAATTTATAATTTTTCAGAGGAACTTTTGTTGTGAACCTCAAGAAGTAGGTTCTGCACTTTGCCTGCAGCTTTTGTGGGGTTTACCAGTTTTAGAAACCTAGTTGCTTCATACACAACACTTTTCATATATTAATGTTAAAATAAATTCCCATGGATAAAGTTCAGTGACAAAGGCAAAAATCTTTGATACACTGATTGTAAAATTTCTGAAGGGTTGTACTCAAGGCATTTGATTGATTTATTTGGGACAAAACTTTTCCATGAAATAGATGTTTTTGCTGAAAACGGTGGTAAGACTTTATATGCTCTGCACTTCTAGGGTGGTATAAAGAGAATGATATTACATGTATAAGAAGCCTGGGTTTTACATAGGATTCAGAACATCCTGTGGTGTAGTGTCAGTTTCAAATTCATTCCAAGAAAAGCAAAAAATCAAGGTTTTAGTTTTTTAGCTTTGGCAGTTTTCAATAAAAAACAAAAAAAAAACAATTTCTTCATTTTACATGTTTTCCCAATAGTTTTTCTCAAGTGGCGTCATTGTGTGGGAATGGCTTAACACATTCCAACACAGCAACATTTCAGACTGGTCCAAATTGAAAGAAGCTGCAGTCAACAATTTTAAATTGATGGAACTTTGAATTCTTTTGTCTTTTTGGATAGAAAACATTGTGGATAATGAAGAAATTGCTTGTTGCAAGCAATTTCTTCAATATCCACACTGTTTTCCATTGCTTTTTTTTGAGGGGGCGTAAAAAGGAGGGATTGGGCCCGGGATTGGGTTAAGATAGAGGTTGTCATTTGAACATGACAATCTATATGTACATCAAACGTGTGCATGTATTTCTAAATTGGGGTAATATCTGAAAAAGGATTGATTTATGTATCATGGTAAATTTTATTTTGGGTTATCAACAACAGATTATGCCACACTATGTATTGAATCCAAACACCATCCTTTGCCAATGCATTAATATGCTAAGCTGTAACTTGCTATAGATCCATTATTCATTCTGATAAAATGCATAAATTGATTGATTCAGTATCCATGAATTAATTCAGTTTCTTGGTATCAAATGAAAGCCGATATCTCAGCTGAAATTTCATTATTATCCTAATGGCAGTTTTTTGGGAATTACTTTCTCTTTTCAAAACTATTGCACAAGGGACCTTCAGCTCTGTGCCAGTTTAATCAAAGTTGTAAATTTGTTTTGGACATGGGCGGTATATGATATATTTTCAACATTAATGATGAAAATATTTAAAGTAAGATCTAGCTGTTGAGTAACTTGATCGAAGAATTTTTATTCATATGCTTGCAAAATTATTTTAAAGTTTTAACCCTTGTCATGTTGAATAGAATCATCTACAGAACTCAATTAAAATCAAAGGGCTGAAAGCACTTGAAATACTAATACTAGGTTAATGTCTATTTTGAAAAATTGTCTCATGAATAAAACACTCTTGATTTAATGGGACAGGCAGGTGATGAAGACAAAGATCAGACTGCACATATGTGTAGAATGATCTTTATCTATACCTCCTGCCATATCCGAAATATTTTGGGATCAGCGAGACAAGGGTTAAGAAATTTTTTGGGAACCTAACCTCACTTACTGATATGACATTCACTTTGTTGGCTTTTATACCTATAGCACTGGAGTTATTGATACTTGCAATGGGTCTTAATGTGACTCCCGTTTTATCTAACAGTCCTACTTGAGTATCTGATCAGAAAATAGTAAATTCAATAAATTGTTCATAAATAAGAATATACATGTAACAGGGTTCCCACTGTCAAGGAAAAGTTAGGGAAAAATGAAAAAAAATCAAGGTCAGGGAAAAGTCTGGGAATTTTGCAAATTTGTCAGGGAAATTAAAAAATATAGCCCAAGTCAGGGAAAAGACAGAATTTCAGAATCAGATGTAGAAATTTTTAATAAATAAAGGAAAAGCAATAAGAGGCTATGGCAGTCTCTTCTAGAAAAGAATGTGTTTGTCATTCTATCTTATTAGAAAGCATATTGTATGGAGAAAAAATGCCTATGAGTCAGTTTTGTTTGCAAAGTGTAAACACACTGTAGAAGAAGCTGAAAGGGTTTTAAGCGCCCCTTGCCTTCTTAGCTGTTTTACGCTCAGTAAATTCCAACATTTTTGGTCAGGGAATTTTGAAATTTAGTCAGGGAAAAGTCAGGAAAAAGTCTTGGAATTTTACCTTACTAAGTTTGTGAGAACCCTGTGTAATTATGGAGCATGGCTAGATTTGTTATAGGTTATTTCATCTTCAATCAAGAGCAATAGGTTTCATGTCTTATCATCAGGAAAGAAAATAGTCACTTTTTGATTGGTTAATATTGGCCTGATGTATAATTTTGTACAAATTCTGTATACAATGTAACATATCCTTGTAACTATCCATATTTGAAGGATTAGCTTTTGTATTGATATAATGACTTGTCCTTCATTTAGTAAACAATAAGGTTATATTTTATGAAGTATGTTTTTTTTCAAAATTCAATAGTAAAGATTTTCACACACTTGAAGTAATATAGTCAGAAAGTAACAATGATAAAAAAATAGGTTATTGTTTGCCATGTTCGGTTCATTTAAATTTCACAAGTATTGACCTGAATTAGCTTAAAATACCTATTTTCATATTTTGCTAGATTTTTTGACACATTTCAGGTTTTACCTCTTATTCTCATTGTAGCTCAGAAGTTGAAGCATTATACCATTGTTCAAACATCATGTCCTTTGCTCTCTGTTTGCCTTGTTAGAATTTGGCCGTGTGTAGTGATATGTTTTAATTTTATTAGCGATGAGTTGTATAGTAATGAGTCTGCCAGGGTTCAAGCTTAAACATAAGTTCATGTGCTGCATATGTGCATAATACTTATTCTAATCCATTAAATGCCGAGATATAAACATGGACTTTCATTTTGGTAAGACATACTTGCCACTATGACTAGTCAGTGTATGTGCTTTAGTGCACTAGTGTGTACACTCGTCAAAAGTTGTCCATAGCATATATCCTGCATTTACGTGTGAATTTAAAAAAAATGGCACAAATGTTCTCAGTCATCAGTGAATGTGCTGTTTGAAGTAAATTTCTAGATAGCTCCAAGGTTGTACATCAAGGTCAAAAATCCAAATTGAGATTTTTCATGGGATAGTTCCTACAATTGCCAATGGATTTCAAGATAGCAAGATCATAAGATAGCAATGTTCTCCATCATGAGTAGATGTGACATTTCAAACAAACTATCAGATAGTTCCAAGGTCACAGCTCAAGGTCCAATATTTGGCAGTTATTATTATTACTGAGTTATTTCTCTGGGCAAAACATTTTAAAGCCTTAGCCTAACAATGAGAAACCTAGGACAGATTTTATGTTGTAGGGCGACAGGGGTATAGAGTTATCTGTGTGTGTGTGTAAGTGCATGCATGGGTGGTTGTGTACATGCATGTATCCAATTCTTTTTGGGAGCATATCTACTACATTAATTGATTGAGTTCCCTTAATATGAACTAGTGTCATGTGTTAAGTTCTGTTGGATACTCCCAAGTTCAAGGTCACAACTGAAGATCATGTGACAAGCACTTAAGCGAGGATATCCATGTCTTGAGACACATTTCTAGTTTCATTCAGATATTGCAATTTTTTATTTCACACCTTTCATCAAGTATATGTTTGAACCTTGCTGTCTTAGATTTTGTTTTGTCAAAAGTTAGCCTTTAAACTACACAGTTGATGAATAAACATTAAACATTATTAGAAAAGATTAAGAAACTGTTATGTTTGAGTAACTGAAACTGATGGTTAGTCTGATCCTTAAATGACCTACAATTTTTATTGTTATTATTTTTCTTAACCCATTACCAGACAGCAATATTTTAGACTGGCTCAAATTTAAAGAAGTTGCAGGCGACAATTAAAAGTTTCTGAAATTTTTGATTTTTTCAAATTTCTGGGAAGAAAACATTGTGGAAAATGAAGAAATTGCTTGCCACAAGCAATTTCTTCATTTTCCACAATGTTTTCTAAAGCTTTTTACCCCTGGGGGGATCTAAAAGCATCACTGAGTGGGAATAGGTTAGTGATCATACTGTGACTGTTTGTTATTTTGATTACCGATTCATAAGTGATTTTATCAAAGATGAAATTTCTGTATATTTGCCATGATATCTTTCTACTACCCTTTTGAATTGAAAATTATAACATGAAAGACTCCATGGCAAACAAACAGATCTATATATCAGTATATCTTTCATCAAACTTCAGAAAATAAAATAAATCACTAAATGTCTGTCATGTTTATCCTTGACCATAATGTTCACAAGTATGATCAATTTCCATCCCCCAAATTTTAAAAGATAATCTGACAATTACTGACTGTATTAATCCATTTCCAAACACAGACTCTTTTTGATGCCCCTTAAGAAAAAGTTGTTTAAGAACATAGTGGACAATGAAGAAATTGCTTGTAACAAGTAGTTTCTTCAAAGTCCACAATGTTTCTACCCTTAAAGGCAAAGATTTCCTAAAATTTGGCATTTTCAACTTCTTTCAGTTTGGACCAGTCTAAAATTTTGTTTATGTGGTAAAGGGTTAAGCAAGTGCCTATTTTCAACATGTGATTTTGGCAAATTCCTTGACCCCTTGCTTTAGACAGGTTTCAATTGTATGTATTCCCCCATTTTAGCTTGCAGTATTTGATGAACCATACAGTTTAGAGCAACACTATAGGGATATGACAGACCCTAGCCGACAACTAGAACATCTGCCTGACCACATATCTGAGGCTAGCCAGGGCTCACGCCAGTCCAGTGCAGGTAGCAGGACTCGACTCACACCCATCAGTCAGACAAGCAGTAGACCTGGATCCAAGTCCAACAGGTATAACCTTTTTAATTTTCTTTGAAAGATAATAAATTTAAACATTTAGTTGTGAAAAAATATAAGGTTTTGCATTGCAACTGTTATAAAGTGGAATCTTTTTAATTGCAATTCACTGCTTAAATGCAAATGGCTTCAGGCACAAACAGATTAATAGAACAAAAGATTCCTTTTAGTAGTACTGGTGCGAGAAAAAATAGGATTCTATGGCTAGTTGCTACAGCTGCCATGATATAAATGAAATCCTGTTAATCCATTCCCACACAATTCCTCCTTTTACGCCCCTCAAGAAGAAAGCTTTGAAAAACATCACGGAAAATGAAGAAAGTGCTTGTTCAGGCAATTTCTTCGTTGTCTACGTTTTCTATCCCAAGATGAAAAAAAAAAAATATATAAAATTCTATCAACTTGAGTTCTTGTCTGCAGCTTCTTTAAATTTGGACCAGTCTAAAATTTTGTTGTTTGGGAATGGGTTAGAATGGCAATAAACCCTATTCAAACAAACCAATCCTTTTAACAGCATCTTCTGGTTTATTGTAACAAAAAAGTTGACGTGTGTTTTCACTGTATGATATTTATTATGTACACAAGTGGGCGTTGAAGATTATTGAGTCATATTGATATACCATTCTATTAACCCTTTCCTGGATAAACCTGGGATTTTACGTCACTGTGAATTTATACTTGAGAAAACATCTGGGAAAAAGGAGAAATTGCTTATAATAAGCAATTTCCCCTTTTCCCAAAATTTTTTCTACCACATAGGATGGTTTTATTTGGAATGCATCCAATTTTCATTGTCGGCTGCATCCTCTTTCAATTTGGACCAGTCTAAAATTTCAAAAACCAGGAAAGGGTTAAAGTGTGAAAATAATCTTGTGATTAACCTTCGTTGTGTAACCCGTAACCAGACAACAAATTTTAGAATAGTCAAGTTGAAAGAAGCTGCAGACAAGATTCTATGTTGATGGAATTTTAGAACTATTTTTCTTTTAAATAAGAAAATGTTGATACAAGCTATTTCTTCATTGTTCACAATTTTTTCATCTTTTCAAAGACATTTTCTTGAGAGGCGTTGGAATTGAGTTAGGAAATTTTTTTTAAACAGAACTAAGCTAGAGCTGTTTATAATGTGATAGTCAGTATAGCACACTTTCATTCTGCCTTTGTCTTCCTGTCAGTTGATTTGTCAGTACAAAGCTACACAATGTTCAAATTAGTTTATGAATTATAATAATCTTCTTCACAGGAAAAAGAAGTCACCTGAAATGATAGAGCCTCCACCAGAACCAATGCCCCTATCCTTTGATGAAGTGATAACTAGAGAAAAGACTATGGTTTGTATTCATAACTTTCCTATAATAACTGAGCATTTCATAGTGTTTTTAGCTCACCTGAGCACAAAGTGCTCATGTGAGCTATTGTGATCACCAGTAGTCCTTCAACAATTTCTTTAAATAATTCCTCCACAACCATTTTGCCAATTTCAACCATATTTGACAGAAATGTTCATTAGGTGGTCTCCTTTAGACATAGCTAAAAGAATTGAAATCCATTGAACACTCTGGTTGCCATGGCAACAAAAGCGAAGTTTAAGAAAAAATCTTTAAAAACCTTCTTCTCCTGACCGAGAAGGCCTAGAGCCTTGATATTTTGCATGAAACATAAGTATATAGACCTCTTTCAAAATAGCTCAAATCCTTGCCCTTGGACCCTAGGGATGGAGCCCCTGAGTGGAATTTCTTCATTTTACAAAATGTTTCCCAACTTTTTTTTCCTTGAGGGATGTCATAAAGCGTCACTGTGTGGGAATGGGTTAAGAGGCCTTATTGTGCCAGTCAAATGTAACAAAAAAGTAAAATGGTTTGCAACCTAAACGTTGTTACTACAGCTTGAGTAAGCTGAACAAAAAAATGCTTAATGTAAGTGTCGGCCAATGTCGGAGCCGGAGTTCCCATCAGGTGTAAATGAATGATTTGATTGGTCAGTCGATCTTTTGATTGACTGTGGCGATCTGTCAACTGTTATCTATAATGTGTAGGTTTGCTATGTATTCATCTATTCATGTAGGTTGACTTTCACATTTGAAGGTCATTTTGTTTCTCAAAATGACAACTTTTACATTTACTGATTAATTTTAATACGAGTACCAACAATGATTATCCTTCCAATAGTGGATGTGCCATTTGAAATATTTATTATGGTAGGTCAAAGATAAAGGTCACACTTGAATGTCAAATTTTGTTGGAATCACACCTCTTACATTTATAGATAGATTTATGTAGAAATCTATTTCATATATTTTCCTGCACAAGTAGATATGCTATCTGATGTATCTGAGTAGGTTTTAGGTAAAGATCTACTGTTTGCAGTAAAGTAACCATTCTAGTTCTGTAACAGCACTAATAGTATATTGTTGGTGTTTGATCAAAACCTTGTAACTGCAGCTTATTTCAAGCTGTAGATACGAGGTTCTGATAGAACACTGTCATTATGATAAAAGGAGTTAACCCTTGTGATGCTGAATACATTCCTTTTCAAAATTGCATCAAAATCAAAGGGTCTAAAGCACTATAATTTCTAGATGTAGGCTGTTTTTTTTTACTTTAACATGAATGGGACAAAGAGGGAGTGTACACTAAGATTGAACTGCAGTATTGTGTAGGCTGATCTTTGCCCATACCTTCTGCCAAAGTAGGAAAATCCTGGATTTAGCATGTCAAGAGTTGTTATTAATAAATGCCAGTCTAAAATTTTTGTATTTCTGTCTTTTCAGGAGCCTAAATGTATGAGCACTTTATGGAGTAACTACATGCATGCTGGAAAAAGTGTGTTTGCACCCTCGTAGAAACTTCCAACATTTCTGATTTTAATTTATTGATTATTAGTTTATTTTTGATGATCAGAAAGTTAATACTAAAATCATGTTGTTTGTAAAAGTCTATTGTGTACAATTAGTGAATAAAATTGTTTTCAAATAACAGTGACATGTAATATCATTGTCTTTTATAGGAATTCTACCAATTCACTAACCTTTAGACAATTAATACTATTACCTAATCTGCTACATAGTTTGACCCATTGTACTATGACCAAATCTCCTAGATGTAAATGAATAGTTTGACCCATTATACTAAGACCTAATCTCCTACAAGTGAATGAATAGTTTGACCCATTATACTATGGCCAAATCTCCTAGATGTGAATGAATAGTTTGACCCATTATACTATGGCCAAATCTAGATGTGAATGAATAGTTTGACCCATTATACTATGACCATATCTCCTAGATGTGAATGAATAGTTTGACCCATTATACTATGACCAAATCTCCTACATGTGAATGAATAGTTTGAACCATTATACTATGGACATATCTCCTACATGTGAATGAATAGTTTGACCCATTATACTATGACCATATCTCCTACATGTGAATGAATAGTTTGACCCATTATACTATGGACATATCTCCTACATGTGAATGAATAGTTTGACCCATTATACTAAGACCTTATCTCCTAGATGTGAATGAATAGTTTGACCCATTATACTATGACCTAATCTCCTAGATGTGAATGAATAGTTTGACCCATTATACTATGACCATATCTCCTAGATGTGAATGAATAGTTTGACCCATTATACTATGGCCATATCTCCTACATGTGAATGAATAGTTTGACCCATTATACTATGACCATATCTCCTAGATGTGAATGAATAGTTTGACCCATTATACTATGGCCATATCTCCTACATGTGAATGAATAGTTTGACCCATTATACTATGACCATATCTCCTACATGTGAATGAATAGTTTGACCCATTATACTATGACCATATCTCCTAGATGTGAATGAATAGTTTGACCCATTATACTATGGCCATATCTCCTACATGTGAATGAATAGTTTGACCCATTATACTATGACCATATCTCCTAGATGTGAATGAATAGTTTACCCATTATACTATGACCTAATCTCCTACATGTGAATGAATTGTTTAACCCATTACCAGACAACAAAATTTTTGACTGGTCCAAATTGAAAGAAGTTGCAGCCAACAAGTTTTAGTTGATGGGTTTTCAAAAATGTTTGTCTTTTAGGGTAGAAAAATTGTGGATAATAAAAAATTGCTTGTAAAAAGCAATTTCTTCAGTTTTAGCTCGGCTGTTTTTGAAGAAAACCCAAGGTTTTGTGATCACTTTAGCTCTGTTAGCGTCGGTGTTGGCATGACAAACTTTAACCTTGGTCATATCTCTGTTGTTATTGAAGATTTCCTCACGAAACTTGGCATGTGTATTGACCATCACAAGAGCTATCTAGACTATGATAGGGGGTAACTCTAAAAGCTTTTTGTAAGAGTTACGCTCCTTCTTCGACTTAAATTTTTGCATTATCCAGCACCTGCAGCCGAGCGTTGGCACCCGTGGGCGGTGCTCTTGTTCCATAAGGTTTTCCGAAGCTTATTTTTCTTGAGGGTGTCAAAAAGTATCCCTGTGGGTTAAGGTAGAGACATCTGAAATGCCTGTTCCAATATCATGATATTAGACCCTATGGCTGAAAGGTTTTGAAAATCTAAGTTAGAAGAGGGATATTAATCTTTTTGATAATGCATACATAACTAATTCCTGTGATTGTTATGTTTAGATTGTTTTTATAAACCTTTCCCGTTCAAACCTTTTGTTTTTAAATTCCTATGTTTTAATAAAAGAAGAAATTGCTTGTATCAATCAATTTCTTCATTTTTTTTTCTACCCTACTGGATGGCTATATTTAAACTAAAATTGGCTTTGTCTGCAAAACCTTTGAATGCACAGGCCACTTTTGCAATGCAGTAAACGGTTAATAAAGAATATTTATTCTAGGTTCATTGTGAAATACATATACAAACGAGGTTCAAGTTAGTCAAAACTGATATAACAAATGTGATGATAATAATACCCCCTAAAACTCTGTTTGGGGGTGTACATAGGAGTCCGTCTGTATGTCGATTTTGTAGCTCTTTGTTTGCTCTATTTCTCAAAAACTACTGAATGAATTTTATTCAAACTTCACAGGTAGACTCATTATCAAGCAGAGATGTGCATATCCTATTTCAGATATGGTCCATGTACTTTTTACAGAGTTATGGCCCTTTGGTGAAAAATCTTATCTACTTATTTCCTCTGAAAATATTAAATGGATTTGATTCAAACTTCACAGATAGACTCAGTATCAAGAAGAGATGTGCATATCCTAAATATGTTACGGTGCATTTACATTGTACAGCGTTATGTCCCTTTGATGAAAAAAGTGTCTGCTCATTTTCTCTAAAACTTGAATCAATTTGAATTAAACTTCATAGGTAGACTCAGTATCAAGCAGATATGTGTATATTCTATATTGGTTACATTCAATTAACTTTTAACCCTTTCCTGTTCAGATATCGAATTTTACGTTTGTGTGATTTTATACATGAGAAAACATTGTGGAAAAAAAAGAAATTGCTTGCAACAAGCAATTTCTCATTTTTCCACAATATTTTCTACCACATATGATGGTTTCATTTCAAATGGCATCCAGTTGTCATTGTCATCTGCATCCTCTTTCAATTTGGACTAGTCTAAAATTTCAAAAAACGGGAAAGGGTTAACTGAGTTATGGCACTTTGATTAAGAATCTTGTCCACTCATTTTCTCAACAATTTTTTTCCTACTAAAATACTAGTTAGATATGATTCAAATTTAACACAAGCAGTACCAAGAAAAGATGTGAACTTCCTTTTTCGGTCTACTTTGGTGGAGGTTTGGCCCTTTTTTCACTCCAGTGACAACATGTTTATTTTGTGAAAAGGAACCTTTTTGGGATATAAATCACATTTAGTGATAGTCTAGTTATCATAAGCCGATTCCTATATACCCACCAAAAATAGTTTTTTGGTGAAGGGATATAATTATTATTCCAAAGCTACGGAGCTAAATATGATGCTATTATGTCAAATCTTTGATAAATTTGAATCAAAATGTGAAGTCAAAGATGTGCATCTCTAGGTAAGTTCTTAACAATTAAGACAATGAGTTTATCAAGTTCATCAGTAATTCTATTGAATATAAAATGAATAAGAATCAGCATTGGGGTATACATAAAACTTGTTTGAGATAAACTTGGTCTGTCTGTGTTTGAAGAACAACAACTATATTATTTCCAAGCTTAGATTTCTAGACTCTGTCTGGTATCACCTCTTTCTAACTTGGACAATATATCTCCATATACCCCTGTCATCTGAAGTAGATAAAGTAGGGATTCATATCAACTACTACTAAACAAAAAATATTCAAGACTGGTCCAGATTGGAAAAGGTTGCAGAGAACATTATGTGGGCAGAGCAGTAAAATTCAACAAAGGGTAGAAAATAGCGTTTCAACCGATATATATTTTACCTTTTCCTGTACAAACCCTGAATTTTACATCTCTTTGTTTTCATACTGGAGAGAAAATTTTACGAAAAGAAGAAACTCCTTGTGACATGCAATTTCTTCTTTCCCTACTATGTTTTCTCCCCCATTTGATTGTTATTCTCCGAATTGTTGTCATTTTGAATTGCCATCTGTAGCTTCTTTCAATTTGAAACAGTCTGAAAAATTGTCACGAGGGCAAAGGGCTAAGGCCATCCACAAATGGGTTTGTGTTGATAATTTTTTGGGGAGAGGGGGGGGGGCTGCTTCAAAACTGTGGTGCCTACGTGGGCAAAAACTTGCGAGGCCTTGCTTTTTGATAACATGGGCTCCTTGTTGACATTTCTTGGGCTGACATTGGTCTTGCAAGCTGTACCCTACACTAGGATTTAAACAAGCTTAAAACAGGCTTCAAGGATAATACCTGCTTTAACCAATTCCAATACTTTTTTTAGACTGGTCCTAACTGAAATAGCTTACAGCCGACAAAATAAAAGTGGATCGCAAAATAAGGACCATAGGAGGTAGAGAACATTGTGACAAAAGAAAAAATGCTTATTTCTTGTTTTCTAATAATCTTTTCCATGGTTATTTCTCTTTGATACATAAAATGCAACTGTATGGGCATTGGTTAAATGAAGGACATGTTATCTTTCCCTGAAGACCAAAGGAGTCTGTTACAATGTCAGGCTTGTTAAAATACTGTACATCCATAATTTTGTCTGTGCAAATGTTTTTACTCATTACCACATAAGAAAATTTTAGACTGGTCCAAATTGAAAGAAGTTGCAGTAACAATTTAAATTTTAGATTTTTTCATCTTTCTGGGTAGAAAACATGGAAAATGAAGAAATTGCTTGTAACGAGCAATTTCTCCATTTCCCACAATGTTTTCCCAATTGTTTTTTGTGAGGGGCGCCTAAAAGCATCATTGTGTGGGAATGACTTAAAACACTGTACATCCATAATTTTGATGTATATTAATGTTTTAATGGGACCATTCAATATTTTTTTATCCTGTGAAAGGGTGTATAAGCCCCTATATACTTACATGATTCTCATAGCTAGTTTTGAAAGTGTCCAGATATTTCAGCATTCCCATGCTCATTCCACACCATTTTTCTGCCTCACCCAACTTGTTACAGCTAAAACATACAAGACAGCCCAGAAGGCCTTGGATAGCTTGTAAGACATTGCTGCGGCCGTAGGTTAAAAACCTCTCAGCCTTATTGTTTATAGAAGATGATTTTTAAAGTTTGTTTTCCTGTGGTTGCCTTTGTTCTTCTTTGCTTTCAATTCTTTGACAAATTTACATAAAGCATTACTGAAGGATCTTTCCTGTGAAGCTTGGTTGAAACTCTTTGGCTTGTTTGGTAGAAGACTTTTTTGGTAATAATGAATGGACAGATAGACATTGATCATAATACAAAGTGAACACAACATGTGACGGCTATTACTTGGCTTTATTGCTAGAAAAGTAAAATATAAATGCTTTTGAATATACCTGTATCAAGAACCCCTAAAGTAAAATGCTTACCTTTCCCCCCTTTTTAGCTCCCCTGCACGAAGTGCTCAAAATACTTCAAAGAATTACCGTATTCTGAAAATTAGCCCTTTTCTTGATGATCCCTGGTTTTACATAGAAATAAAGAAGGAAATCTTTAAAAATTTTCTTCTCCCAAACCGTAAAGCCTAGAGCTTTGATATTTGGTATACATCATCATCTATTGACCCTTTACCAAAATACTTCAAAGAATTACTGTATTCTGAAAATAAGCCCTTTTCTAAATGATCCCTGATTTTACATAGAAATAAAGAAGGAAATATTTTAAATCTTCCTCTCCCAAACCATAAGGCCCAGAGCTTTGATATTAGGTACAAATCATCATCTATTGACCCTCTTCCAAAATACTTCAAAGAATTAACATATTCTGAAATTAGCCCTTTTCTGGGCAATCCCTGATTTAACATAGAAATAAAGAAGGAAATCTTTAAAAATCTTCTCCTCCCAAACCATAAGGCCTAGAGCTTTGATATTTGGTATACATCATCATCTATTGACCCTCTACAAAAATACTTCAAAGAATTACTGTATTCTGAAAATTTGCCCTTTTCTTTATGATCCCTGATTTTATATAGAAATAAAGAAGGAAATCTTTAAAAGTCTTCTTCTCCCAAACCATAAGGCCTAGAGCTTTGATATTTAGTACAAATCATCATCTATTGACCCTCTACCCAAATACTTCAAAGAATCACTGTATTCTGAAAATTAGCCCTTTTCTTGGCGATCCCTGATTTTACATAGAATTAAAGAAGGAAAACTTTAAAAATCTTCTTCTCCCAAACCATAAGGCATAGAGCTTTGATATTTTGCAAATATCATAATGTATTGACCCTCTACCAAAAAACTTCAAAGAATTACTGTACTCTGAAAATTAGCCATTTTCTGTGGGATTCCTGATTTAACAAAGGAATAAAGAAGGAAATCTTGGAAAATCTTCTTCTCCCAAACCATAAAGCCTAGAGCTTTGATATTTGGTACATATCATCAGCCATTGACCCTCTACCAAATTACTTGAAAAATTGGCCCTTTTCTGTGCAATCCCTAATTTTAGTTAGGAATAAATAAGGAAATCTTTGAAAACCTTCTTCTCCTAAACCATTAGGCTTACAGCTTTTATACTTGGTATGTATTGATGTCTATACTTCAAAGCATTACCATATTCAGGAAATTAGTGCTATATGGTGGGATCATCAATATTCCTAGGATTAAAAGAGGACTGTAAACATCTTCTCCAAAATAATTAGACAGAGGGCTTTGCCATTTTGTTTATATCATAAAGCCATGAACCATCATACTCAGGGTAGCGATTTAGGACCATCATGGTCCTCTTGTTTTTAATTTAAGACTTGTCTAAAGTGAAGGAGGTTGCAGACAACAATGAAAATTGGATGCAATTTAAAATGAAACCATCCTATGTGGTAGAAAATATTGTGGAAAGGAGAAATTGTGTGAAACAAGCATTTTCTTCTTTTTCCACAATGTTTTCTCAAGTATAAAATCCTGGGTTTAAGTCCTTTTCAGCATTAGAATCAAAATAACATACACTTTTTTAAGATACTTTTATCGAAACAGATAATGATTTCTTGTTTCCATTATTACAAAAGTGGACAAATTTTCATTTTCTATTGCCTGTGTAAAAAAGCATGTCTGAAGTTGGGCTTTCACCTGAAAAAGTTGATTCCACAATTCCAAGCTTTAGTCATTAGCCAGACTATTTCCTTCTCTGGATACTGTTCCTGAAAAGAAAAAGAGAACCTTATTAATTTTCACATTCTTGACTATATTTTTGGTTTGGTAAATAGATGTCATAACTACAGCCTGAATAAGCTGTAACTACAATGTTCTAGTTGCCCACTAAAGAAATAGCCTTACTGAAGTGTAACCTATAATTAATGCTGGAACAGACAAAATAAGTGAATAGATATGTTAATAAATTTTCTATAGAAAGCTTACTTAACCCATTACCAGACAATAGAATATTAGACTTGAGCAATTTGAAAGAAGTTACAGACAATATTTTTTAGCTCTACTGGCCAAAAGACATTGAGCTATTGTCATGGCTTGGTGTCTGTCTTGCTGTTGTCTGTCTGTCCATGAACTTTTTCTTTAAAAATCTTTTCCTCAGAAAGTACTGAACAGATATCAAGCAAATTTCATAGAAATGATCCTTGGGTGACCTTTAATCAGATTCCTTTGAACAATTATGATCAGATGAAAAACATAGCTTTCTTGGGTGTACTTATTTCCATATATGGTGAAACCTGTAAAGCCTTTTCAGAAACCAGTTAATGGATTTCAACCAAATTTTACAAGAATGATCCTTGGGTGACTCTTCATCAGATTCCTTCAATTAATTTTGATCAGATGAAAAACATGACTAATTAGCATAGCTAATTTCTGTATATGTTGAAAACTTTAAAAATCTTCCCAGTTAATTGATTTCACCCAAATTTCACAGATATGATCCTTAGGCTACCTTATTTCAAATTCCTTCGAAGAATTTTGATCGGATGAAAAATATTTTAGTGAGTGGGGCTTTTTCCATATATGGAGAATGCTTTTTAAATCTTCTCAGAAACCAGTGGATGGATTTCAACCAAATTTTACAGAAATAATCCTTGGGTGACCCTTAATCAGATTCCTTCAAAGAATTTTGATTGGAGGAAAAAATGGCCTTAATAGATGGGGCTTATTTTCATATAATGGTATATAATGAATCTTCATTTTTTAACCAGTTGATTGATTTCAACCAAATTTTTAGATCCTTTATCAGATTTATAAATTAACTTTCTTTTATGAAAAATATGGCTTTATGGTGGGGGTGCTAATTTCCATATATGGAATATATTCTGAAAACTTTGAAAATCTTCTCAGAATCCTGTTGATGGATTTTTACTTTTAAGGGTGGGGCTTATGTCCATAAATGGTATACAGTAAAAAATTTGAAAAATTGTGTAAATGCCCTTTCATCTGACTATATGAATTTTGTATAACTCAACTTGACTTTGTAAAACGGTGAAATGTTTGAAATGCTTCAAAAGAAGTATATCAAAGAACCTTTCATCTGACTAATATGAATTTTGTATGACTAATATGAATTTTGTAGGACTCATTAGAAGTATATCAAAGATTTCAGTGACTAGATTCATTTCGCAGAGATAGATAAGATGATTAGTTTATATTGAATTTCTGAAAAACGGCATTTGCTGAATCAGTATATTCATACCTGTGGAGCAGTACAGGGGCTCAAATGCCTCTGGTTAGTTTTTACATTTGAAAAATATCTTTTTGTATAGAAAACATTTTGGTTCATGAAGAAATTACTAGTAATAAGCAATTTCTTCATTTACCACAATATTTTCCAAAGCTTTTTTGTTGAGGGGCATCATAAAGTGGGATTATGTGGGAATGAGTTAGTCTTTATATTGTAGGAAATAGTCTGTAACACAAAGCCATTCAACAGTTGAAAGGATTCCTTTTGTTGTTGACAGATAATAGAATTGAGGGACAGAAAATAAATTATTTTCAGAAATAATTGTGTCTGAATATTTTGGGTGTCCAAACATATTGGTAAAATACACTACTTACTGTTTGGCACTTGGTAATAAAAGATAAGATTTCTTGGTAATAGCTCCATGCATCTTCTTTACCCATTAAATCTGATGAGCTGCCAACACTTAGACAAAGCTGTATCAAACTGTGAAACAACTTGCTGAAATATAGGCAACCATCATTAAAAAACAAGGGCAGCATAAATTAACTTATTCCCACACAATACTACTTTTTGATGCCCCAAATTCAAAGAAGAACGAATTAGAAAACCGTTTGTATAATGAAGAATTTCTTGTTACAAGCAATTTCTTCATTATCTGCAAAGTTTTCTATCCTTAAATAGATAGTCCTTTTAAAACGCCAATTTTCACAATAGCATAATTCTTTGAAGTATTTTAGTAGAGTCTAAAATTTTGGTTTTAAGAGGTGCTGGAAAGATAGAAAAAATCCTAAATAATACACAAAAGTTCCTATGCAACCATTATCGTTAGTGAAAGTGATTTTGACATTTAACCTTCAGACATGACCTTGAACTATGTACAGGCTGATCAGAGTCTTCAAAATGCACCCTGTAGATAGCTACTGACATTTATCTAACCAACAAGGGAGTATTCTTAAGGTAATATATGGATGTCTGGGCTCAAATTTGCACTTCAACCATTTGATATTGTTGAAAATTCTAATGCTAAAATTAATTTTTTTTAAAAACAAGTCATATAACTTTTGGTGAATCAGACTGGTAGACTATTTCTTAGTTTTTTGTTGTTTTTTTTATCACTGATTCAAAGAATATCCCTTTTTGTGTAAAAGGTCACATATTGAATATCGAAAGTAAGACCAGCCCTGTGTTGACAATGACAAATGTTAAGAAATGATACCATGCTTTGCAAGAGCAAGTGAAGCAAAACAGATTTCAAGAGAAAAACACCCTTGTTTTGTTATTTAGAGAGCAGTCCATGACTCCATAAACTACGTTCACATACCTGCATCTGTCTACATCTGGTCGTGTCATTTGCAGATGTTTCCTGATTGCAACTTTCAAAGCTCTGATACACAAACTTTTGTTATACACTGGTGGCTCCATGGATATAGCTGAAATGAAGATACTCTGAGTAAAGGAGATTTTCTGATAAAAAAAGTGCCATAACAAATGGAATGTTACCAAAATTGTACACATCTTTTATACGTGTACTGTGAAATTTGATTAAAGTCTGTTAAGTACAATGTAGTTCAGGAGAAAGTTGGCAATCAAGAAAAAGCAAATGTACCAAATGACAGACCAACAAACATAAATCCAACACTAAGAAGTTGTAGATGACATTTTAATGAGTATTTTAATCAAAAACAGAGTCATTTAGTGTAAAAAACTACATGCTGGAATAAGACTGGGTAAATGGAAAAGAAATAGAGGTCTTTTACTATTAGCACTCACCTGCAAGAGTTTCTAAAGTCTTTGGATCTGGTCCAGAAACACTTATAGCCTTTTCTAGAACAGATTCTACTGTAGGATCTTTCAATTGAATCTTGGCCTCGAATTCATATAAAATCAACAATAGTTCCATCTCTGTTTCCCTCATATCTGAAAAACAGGGTTAGGTGATTATATAGTGATGATATAATTAAATGTAGAAAACAGTGGAAAATGAAGAAATTACTTGTTTAAAGCAATTTCTTCATTTTTCACAATGTTTTCAGATGCCATTTCCTTGACAGGCTGTAAAAAAACGTATTGTATAGGAATCGGTTAATTGAGAAAAAACTTTCTACATTTATAAAATGGGTAATTACTTTTTCAAATACAGTTAAGTATACACTAATTAACAATGTAGTTTCTAACTACATTGCCATCTTCTAATAGTCACCCATCCAAATGACAAATTGCTTGCTCTGCCCACTGACCTCCAACAGAAACTTAATCTTAGAAAGCAAACCCTTTAGATAGCAAACCCTATTTCGAAAAGTTATGGTCAGTAGCATGCAACAAAAAACACAAGGGTGGGTTAGCAACCTAAGCGAAGCAACTAACGCTTAAATGGGCTGTAGTTACGACATGCAAGTTTTCAATCAAACAAGATTAACAAAGTATCTAATGTGACAGTACACTTCCACATTAATGAATGATTTGATTGGTAATTCAATTTTTGATTAAAAGCCACAATCTGTCAATTCAGAATACCTTTAATAATGGCCTACACTAAATTCCTCATAATAATAGCCTTGGTAGTTATTAGAATAAATATGGTAATTAAGTAACCTTTTACCTGAAAAATTATTTAAATTTGAAGGTAAACTAAGAATGAAAATTCAGCAAACTTTGGGTTAAAATAATACTCAAAGCAAAAGTATATCATTAAACATGAATATCTTATAACCTATGACTTTTCAAAGACCCTTTTGGTACCGCAAAATCAGTTTCTTTGTAAGCAATGAATAGTATCTAGCGATATCATTACCAGTAGTGTTTACTGTTCCGCAAAGTCTTGAAAGTCTTAGTTGTAAGTTTGTTGATGCATCTTTCTGATAACTTAACCCTTGTCATGCTGAATAAAATCCTCTACAGAATTTCATTAAAATCAAAGGGCTTACAGTACTGGATGCAAGCATTGTGGGTTAGTAATTCTTCAAAAATTATCTTATGAACAACTCTGGCTTCAAAGGGACGGGCAGGAGGTGTAGACTAAGATAAGACTACACATATGTGCAGGCTGAGCTTTGTCTATACCTCCTGCCAAAACAGGAGTATTTCGGGTTTCAGCATGACAAGGATTAAGAATGATAAAGTTACCAGAAATCCCAAAGTTCTGCTGTTTAAGGTTGCTAATTGTCTCTCTGCTTGAATCAAGATAGGTCAGACATTCTTCAAGGATGGCCTTCTGAAATATAAATATGATATCAGAGATAAAGAGTCAAGCTAACACTTGCTGGAACTAACAATCTGACAGTTATAAAAGATATGTTGAGCTGAATATAAATATGATATCAGAGATATAAAGTCAAGCTAACACTTGCTGGAACTAACAATCTGACAGTTATAAAAGATATGTTGAGCTGAATATAAATATGATATCAGAGATATACAGTCAAGCTAACACTTGCTGGAACTAACAATCTGACAGTTATAAAAGATATGTTGAGCTGAATATAAATATGATATCAGAGATATAAAGTCAAGCTAACACTTGCTGGAACTAACAATCTGACAGTTATAAAAGATATGTTGAGCTGAATATAAATATGATATCAGAGATATACAGTCAAGCTAACACTTGCTGGAACTAAAAATCTGACAGATATAAAAGATATGTTGAGCTGAAGAACCTGCATTATTGTGTAGCTGTTATGATAGAATTATATTCAGTGATCAGTGGACTGTGGCTATCAATTAAAGAATCATCAACAAATCAAATCAAATAAGTCATATAGAGAAGATATATACAGAAGTGGACTTCGAACTCCAACATTGGCTGACATTTTTGTGAACAATTTTATTGCTTTTGCGACTTAAAGGTCATATCTACAGTTTATTCAAGTATTAAAGATGTTTAGGACCCAACCAACCATTTTACTTTTTTGTTACATGTTTCTGGCCAAATTTGGCAAAATAATCCATTAAGTATCAAAGTTGAACTTCTTGACGGAGTCAGTGAGCAGCTACAGCAGAGTCCGTGGTGAGGGCCAGTGATCCATCTATTATATAATAAAAAAATTATTATCTTGGTAGGATAAAATGTTTCACACGAGATCAGACAGAAATGAAATGTTACTAATACAAAAGAAGTGTTGCGGGAAACCACTCCACCCTGTCTGTAAAGTTTAAAAAAACTAAAACCTATGTTCAGGAGATACTTCTCTTTAGATCAGTGGGTAGCACACTAAACTCATACTCTTTTGATTTCCAGGTAGGATTGAGGCTGACCTGCACTGGTACTTTTATTAGCTATGCTTCTGTTGTAATTGTGTTTTAGCATAAGATAGGCCTGTTCCGAGATTGGCCACTGAGCCACTAAAGTGATGTTAATTGAAAACCAAGGTTCATGCCTTAAAGGTTCATGTTAATGAGTGACAACTTCTTTATGGGGTGTTTGTTATGGAAGACCACTCCAGCCTGACTGCATAGCTTTAACCCTTTCCTGTTCAATCCCTGATTTTTACGACCTTATGATTTCATAGTAGCTTAGAGAGTTGCTTTCGAGCGCTCATTAATCCTGATATTTCCATGTCCCTGAAAGAGAGGCAGTGGCTTAAACTCACAGCTACCTAATTTTATAGCTGGGTAAACTGAGGCTGGCTTTTAAGTGTCTTGCCCATCATCACACCCCAGTGATGGTGGAGCTCGAACCCGTGACCTTCAGATCACTAGTCAAGCACCTTTACTACTCGGTCATCGAAACACAATTTTAGACTGGTAAAAATTCAAATAATTTTCAAACAAAAAAACAAAGTTGGTTTAAATAGAAAAATGAGGGGCACATCAGGTAGAAAACATTGTGAAAAAGCAATTTCCTCTTTTTTCACAATGCTTTCCGTAGCTATATTTCTTCGATGCGTAAAAGAGTGGGACTGTGTGGTCATGGTCAACAGACCAGTAGAATGTTTCCTTTCAACCTCATTAAACAGCTTTCAAAAGGCTTTATTTACATATCTGAATATAAGACTTGGATTTGCTTCAAAGGCAGTCATGTTTTAATTCTATTTCCCTTTTAAATGTGTGTTTAAAAAATTTCATGAAAAATGTATCGCTTTCATCTACCTTCACTTTACTTTTAGCTAAAGAATGAATATCAATACAGAATTTCAAAATATATAAAAGGGACATGTAATATGTATATTGTAATGCTGTATTTTTGGCCTGAGGCCTTTAATTACAATAAAACAATTGTATTACATTGTATTTTATTTATGTAGTAATATCATTTTAAGCAAAAGGAAAAAAGACTTATTCACATGCACTTTTTACCAACCACAATGAGTTTTTCTTTACAAGATTTGTTCTTTTTCTGTAATTACAGATTAATTTGTGTCAGCAAGTTTGAAATCCTGTATTAGTAACCAACCTTATCTACTTCCTGGTCTGTTTCCCTGTTCACTTGCAGACAAGCAGCTGCAGACATTAATAAACAGGTCAATCGTTTAGACAGAGAACCAGGGTCTTGTGATGTCAAACTCAACAACTGTAATAGAATTTTTGAAAATCAATATAGGATAGAAAAGTTTGCGAGAAAAGGAGACAATGATTTTATCAAGCAATTTCCTCATTATCCACAAATGTTTTCTACCAAAAAAGGAAAAAAAAGTTCAAAATTTTATCAATTAAAGAAAAACAAGATGTGTTTGTGAAACACAATGCCCCCACATGAGGACTAAATTTTTACCTTGGTATGTGACCTTGACCTTATCATATGACCTTGACATAAGGAGATGTGTGTTATGGAGATGTATCATCATGCCAAATAAGAGCATTGTATCTTGAATAGGCTAGTATTAATTGACAATGATAAGTTTTTGGGTTAAGTTTTGCAGACAGACAGATGGAAAGACTGAATGACAGACAGATGGACAGACGGATAACGGTAAAACAATATGCCCCCAATCTTTCGATGTGGGGGCATAAAAACTAGCATCATTGAATTTTGACAAGTCTAAAATATTATTGTTTGGTAATGGGGTAATGTGTTAAACAAGCAATTTCTACATTATCCACCATGTTTTCTACCCTAAAAGACAAAGATTTTTAAATCAATCAACTAAAGATTGTTGACTGCAACTTCTTTAAATTTGGCCCAGTCTAAAAAATTTTTCTGGCACTGGGTTCATCTCAGATCTAGCATCAATCCTGGAGATTAGCTGTCAATAAAATCTAATCAGTCCGTTAGACCAAAAGTGAATTTTTCAACTCAGACATTGATCAACACTCATATCAGATGTTTTTGTTGGTTTAGCTACTATTTTTTCATGTTACTGACCATGAATTTTGCAAAATAATAACGCTAGCCAGCCATCAATTAATTGTGATCTAGACCTTGAACCTACATGAACAAGTGTGCCAGATAGCATAACTACTCTGTAGAATAATTCAGAAAAGTGTAATTGAAATATAATAATAGTTGTAGAAGTTAAAGTCCACACAAAAAATTGATCTTCAAGCGTGAATTTTTGACCTTGAACCTACCTGAGCAAATGTCTAAAATGGCCTATCTAAAGATGATTGAGAATAATTTTGACAATTGCAATTATGACAATTCATTTTGAAATCTGTCAAAAGCTTGAAAAGTTATGGGCCATAAAAATTAAAACAGGTGGATGGACAGACTTCCAAGGTACTAATAACTGGTCCATCCTTGTGACGATGATGTCTTGCTTTACTAGTGCAACTAGCACTGTAATTTTTTTCTTTGCTGATGGTTTGCTCTTGCTTGCAACCAAGGTTATAGTTTGAAGAAATATTCCCCATCAATATCAGTTATTCAAAAATTTAAAAATCTTTAATTTCCAGTTGGATCCAACCAATTCCCATTCAATATTGATGTGATTAATAAAATATTTATCTTTTTTTGGTAGAAACATTGTTGATAATGAAAAATTTGCTTTTAACAAGCAATTTCTTCATTTTCTACAGTATTTTCCAAAGTTTTTTTTCAGCAGGGCATCAAAAAGTCTCATTGTTTTGGAATTGGGTAACGGAGTAAAAACAGGCAACATTACCTGAGAACAAATCACAAAGAAATCCTTCATTTTCAATGGCATGTCTTTACATTGAAGGGCCACATTCCAACCTGTACAAATTACAAAGTACAAATTATATAACTACCAAATGAACATTTCTTTTAATCCATGATCATACTACCGTGCAAAATAATTTGACACTCCAAAGAAAATAATTCATGAAAATATTGTTGGAAATGTTTTCTAACCTAAAAGAAACTTATTTTTCAATTTATATGTATTATAAATTTTTATCTTCAATTTTTTTCTAGTTTGGACTAGTCTAAATTTAGTTGTCAGGGAACTGGTTAAGCAATATTAAATTGAGGTAACTTGACTACCTGGTACATCCCGAAAACTTTTGGAATGTTGTGACCTTAGCAAAAATGAAATTGATCTTATTAGTTGAATATGTACTTAAGTCATATGCATATGCCTATGAAAAAAAAAAACAAAACAACTTCATATATGAGCAATGTAACATTATCTTAGATATTTTGTTTTGGTTTGGTTTGACAATATGATGAGCCTTTATTGCTCACTTGAGTGACTTTTATTAAATTCCAGAAGGCAGGGTCCACTGAAAACATGGTCACAAATCAAATGTTTTTGATGAAGTCAGTGCTATTAATTGTAACTAAACAAATAAAACATTTTTTTAGTAGCTGGGTAGCTTCCTCACATGAAAGGTTCTATTTCCCCAGAGTTGGATTTGAGCCCCCAGTGGTGAAAGGTCTCTAGTTAATATGGAAGTCACTGATTGATAAGGAAGTTATCATTTACAAAAAATTGTCGTTCTGGATAAGATGATTTTTGAAATTTCCTTAATAAATTCCATGTAAAATCAATTGACCCCTGGGGCCCCGTAAATTTGACCTTGAGAGTTATGATTTGAGCAAGAGAGGTCCTCTAGATGCTGAACACCAAATATGAAAGCTCTGAGCCTGGTAATTTCAGACAAGAAGATTTTTGAAATATGCAAATTTCAAACCCCTTTTGGGACCTCACAGTCAAAGTATAAATTGGTCTAGAGCAATATGAGCAATTTTTGGCCACCCAAGGAATCTTTACATGAAATTAATTCAAAATTGGACCAGCCATTTAGGAGGAGATAATGTTTTTTGAAGCGAAAGTTGATGGACAATAGACATCAGATAGACAACTGACATCCATTAATCTGTAAATCTCACATAAGCACTACATGCTCAAGTGAGCTAATGTGTTTTGGAAAAAAAATGATAAAATGAATAAATTGCTTGTTACATTATCCACAATGTTTTCTTATGCAAAATATAAGATAAAGATTTTTGAAATTCCATCAACTTAAAATTGTCATCTGCAATTTCTTTCAATATCAGCAAGTCTAAAGTATTGTCATCTGGGAATGGGTTTAGATACATGTAAATAACATACTTATTTTCATAAACCAGCTGGTTTCTGTTTGAATAATTTCTGCTTCTACCTGTCCACCTTCTTGCATCTTCTGAAGGATTCCATAAGCTAGTCAACATAAAAGAAAATACTATTAACTATGGCCCTACAAATGTCATATTTAAAGCTTTATATTAAAATTTGAGAAAATCCAATGCAAAAGCATTTACTCAACAAGAGAATCAACACTAGGCTGCATATGTTGGATAGTTTAAAATTGAAAGTCAGAACAGGGGCATAATTTCTCATGAAAATGCTTCTAGTTATCCCATTGATAGTGAGAATTGCTTTTGTACATGGTGGTGAATATGCATGAAATGTTTCAAGTAAATATTTCTATTAATAATTCTGAAATAACCAAGATTACAGTTTGGGATGCTAAACATACTACAGTTCAAATGCCAAAGTGTTTACAATAGCTTTATCAATTTACCCAATTTTCTTATATGTTGATGGCTTTGCAAAAACATCATAAGCATCTATATATTTTATAGACACAATGCTTTTGCATTAAGCCTTTGATTTTTGTTCCTCTTTATTAATTGCCATTGTTTCGTAACAATGCTGGTATTTCTTACCTGTTTTTATATAGCTCAAAATACTGTCCATATCTCTGAATCTGAAATAATTGTGGAATATTTAGTCGATCTTACATATTCAAGCAGCCTGCCATTTAAACTTCCGTTACTAGGTTTTGGTTGCTTAACAATGATACTTAATCTACACCAAAAATTTCACATGTGTATAAATCAGAGTCAATGAGCAATATGGACTTCTGTATAATTAATGCAGAAAACTAACTGGGTTTTATTCTGACATCAACAAAGCTGGGTCCAATAGAATCAATAATAGGAGTTATATGGGTCCTTTCTTAACCCTTGTTACACTGAGTATTTTTAACAAATAACTGAGACTAACTTATAGTGGCCAAACAGACTAAGATCAGGCTGAACATATGTGCAGGCTGATCTTAGTCAAAACCTCCTGAAAAGCAGGAATATTCTGAGTTCAGCATGATAAGAGTTAAGGTTTAGGAGTCCTAATTAGAATATTGACATTTTTAAAACTATTATCGTATTTTTATGTAAAAGTATTTAGGTTAAAGGATAGTTTTTGGTAACTAAGAATTGGAGAACTTTGACCCTGCAAGGCCCAAGTTCGGAAAAGAATTGAAAGCTGTTAACTCTTTCCCGTTTTTGGAAATTTTAGACTAGTCCAAATTGAAAGAGGTTGCAGACAACAATGAAAACTAGATGCAATTTGAAATTAAACCATCCTATGTGGTAGAAAATATTGTGGAAAAAGGAGAAATTGCTTGTCACAAGCAATTTCTTCTTTCTCCACAATGTTTTCTCTAGTATAAAATCAAAGGATTGTAAAATCCCGTATTTGAATGGGAAAGGGTTAAAACAGTCTTCAATTCTTTACTGATGTTGGGTCCATGAGGGTCCAAGAGACGAATCAGACATTTTTTAGAGACCTGACTTGTTATTCATGAGTCTCAGACTTGCAAAACCTTGATCAGTTATGACCCTGAGAATATTTACTGACAGACGAGAAACTTACTCAGTTTCTCTCTTCAGAAAACAAAATGAAGACTGCACAGACCTGAGTTTATACTAGCCAATTGTGTATTGTAAGAATTGTCATGGAAAGAATCAGGTTACCTTACTCCTACCTACATAATCATTTTTTTCAACACATTACCATACAGTCCATTATTTTGGCTCCCATGCAATTAGTCTGATAATGGGTATTTGAAATACATATAGTTCTAGTTCCAAATCGAACAAATAAGCACATCATTCACATAATGGCTCCTGCTACTTTATAGTAAAAATATTATATTTCCAATACTTCATAGTTAGAGTTTTAACCCTTTCCTGTTCAATCCTTGGTTTTTACTCCCCTCTGATTTTATAATTGAGAAAATATTGTGGAAAAAAGAAATTGCTTGTAACAAGCAATTTCTTCTTTTTCCACAATATTTTCTACCCTACTGAAAGTTTATTTTCTAAGTTGAACCTGCCTTAAAATTTCATCTAAAATTGGACAGTTCTATAATTCTGTAAAACAGGAAAGTGTTTATATTTAAACATTACATTAGTATAATGCAGTTTTAACACAGTTACCTGCCAAAATGTACAAATGGACATACGTGTGTAACAGAGTGTAACATGTTTTCCTGGATAGTATCTCCACAAGACCAAGTTACTCTTGCTGTTTCCTGGAACCCAGGAGACAAGTTACTTGCAGAGAACTATTTTACAAGTTTTATTTTCATATTGTTTAATAAAAATACTTACTTGTCACATGTGCTGGATTCTATATCTGCCAATTTTAATCTGATTAAACACCTTAGAGATGTCAATACTTGTTCATTATCAGTACTACACTTGGACAGATGCTCCAGTGCTAGAACTGCACATTTTGTCTGATCATGCTAAAGTAAGATTAGAAAAAAAGAACAGTTTACTAAATACTTAACCCATTCCAAAATAACACTCCTTTTACACCCCTAAAAATAATACTCAGGAAAGCTTTTCAATACACTGTAGTTACTATAAGTTTAGGTCACCAAACAAAAATGCTGTACATAAAAGTAAAAGTTCAACAGTCGTAGTTCTAATGAGTAGAGTTTTATTTCCTGACAATCAACTGATTGTTAGCCCCGCCCATTGACACATCCAGCCATGTCTACCATTATTTTGCAAAATTCATTACAAGTAATGAGTAACAAAATAGTAAAGGTTGAGGACTGAAACATCATAACTACAGCTTGCACTTAAGTTGCCAAACAATAGTAATGTTTCACATAAAGGTCGTCAAATGTTAGAGTTCAAAGTTGTCTTCCAGTTTAAATGAATTACTTGATTGACCAATGGATTCTTTGATAAACACCCTCAAACAGTCAAATGGCTAACAGAGATTTGACATACCTCAAGAGCATGTTGTCCAGCCAAGGCTATAAGCCCATTAACAGTAATTTTGTCCTCTCCATCATTTCTCATAGATGCTGTACCAGCAATCTCACACAGTTTTTGAAGACTTTCACTTCCTGAAAAAGCCAAATGATCTTTTTTTTCAAATGTCAGGCAAATATGGACCTTTTGCAAAGTGTAAAATAATAAACACTGGTGATCCTGACAAGGGTCAAGACTTTTCACTCTTAGCAGATTTGTCAATCTAGAATGGGGATTCTATCTCAGTAGAAGTTAATTTTTCAAATACAATCTTTTATTGACTGAAATATTTTCAAATATTTTCAATCATTGAATTCCTAAGCAGTCCCTTTAGCAGGATGTGTCATAAATCAAATCTTTAACCAATTCCCACACAATGACACATTTGGACACCCCTCAAGAAAATTGAAAAAATGTTGTGTAAAAAGGAAGAAATTGCTTGTAACAAGCAATTTCTTCATTTTACACAATGTTTTTTTACCAAGAGTGCTGAAAAAACTCTTAAATTTCGTGGACTTTAAATTATTGTCTGCAACTCCTTTGAAATTGGACTAGTCTAAAATTTTGCCTTTGGTAATTGGTTGAAAAGTATATCTAAGCAAGTAACACTTCTCCAGTTCCTGAATTTCTACTGCAGGTTTTTTAGATAGTGAACTAAAATTTCTTCAATCAAAAGGGCAATATTTCTTCAAATTCTTTTTAGAAGTAAGTTACAGACTAGCCAAAAGAACTAAAACACCAAAGAAATGTTTATTCCAGTATTAAAAGTCTTTTATAAAAATTTGTTGGAGCAGTTCAGAAAATTTCTCTATTACAAGAGGCCCAATAGACTGATTCATTCCACTGGCAGCATATGTCCAACAAAACTAATCAGTATTAAATTGTATTGAAATACATTGGGTTAAGTGAGAGTTTGTTTTCCAAACTGTTTCCAAAAGATTTTATCTTGTATGGTGTACATAAGTGGGATTGTGCGGGAATGGGCAAAGAGAATGTCTTATGGATCATTCTTGTGAAATCTGGTTGACATCTACCCTTTAGTTACTATGGAGAAGAAGTTTAAAGAAAAGGTTAATCAATTTACAGCCAAAATGACCACCTTCTGCCAGTAGAGCTTAAAAAATCAAAGAACACAGACAAACCTAGTTCAATATCCTTTACAAGCATAGCCAGTTTGTACTGTATAAAATGTGCATGGACTGAGGTTGGATCCACTTGTAATGACTCTCCAATTGCTTTTCTGGCCTATCAAGAAAAAAAAATCTTTTTACCCATTACAAGATGACAGAGTTTAAGGCTTCTGCAAATTCATACATGTTGTAGATGACAAATTCTATTTAATGTAATTTAGAAAATCTTTGCCTTTTAGGGTGGAAATCATTGTGCAAATAAAAAGCTTGTAGTAATTTCCTCTTTTTCTCAAAGTTTTTCAAACTACTATTTCAGTCATAGAAAATGGTACTGTGTTATGCCTGTGTTACTGAAAAAGTTGAGTTTTTGGTTAGGTTTCACAGATAGACATACAGGCAGAGAGCCTGAATGATAGACAAACAGACAATTGTAAAACAATATGCCTCAACATTTTATGCCTTACCTCTTGATATGGTGGCAGAAAAATATAGTCAGTTATTTAGCATAAATTTGACTTTGAAAAGTGGCCTTTACCTTGATTGATGACACAGCTACAAAGACCAAACCATAAGCACCAAAGAATGTATCATCATTCAGAAGTAATGGCAAATGTGACCTTATGAATGACCTATCTATCTATCTATCTATATATACTGCGACTGGTACTTCTGATGAGCATCCACCTTCTAAGACTACTTTTTGTGTTCTGCCTATTAGAAAAGATTTAATCCACAAAAGGGTAGCATTGTTAACACCATGTTCCTGCAATTTATACAAAAGTTTTAAGTGGCTAACTTTGTCAAAAGCCATGCTGAAGTCTAATAAAACTAGATCAGTTTGTTTTCCTTCAGTCAGGTTTCTGGCAAGATGGTCGGTCAGTTGAAGTAGCTGGGTTTCGCATGAATGCCTTTCTCTAAAACCATGCTGCAAGTCATAAAGGATATTATTGTTGTCAAAATGTTCAGTTAGATTTGAGGCTAAAATATGTTCTAGAACTTTACACAATATACATGTTAAAGATATAGGTCTGTAATTTGCAGGATATTCTTTGTTTCCTGTCTTGAAGAGTGGAGTCATGTTTGCTTTTGTCCAAACCTGGGGAAGAGTGCCTGTGTGTATGGATTTCTGAAAGAGAATTTGTAAGATTGGGGAAATTTGATAACATAAGTATTTTAGTACAAGAGGTTTGATGTTGTCTGGTCCTGCTGCTTTGTCTGGTTTCAGGTTGGAAATAAGTTTTTGTACTCCACTGGTGCAAAACCTTGACATAAACATTTTCCCAACAGAAAACTGTTAACCGTATGGAACACTAATGTGAACTAAAATTGTAAAAAAGTGGACTTGTACCCCCCACCAGCATTTTGACACCCAAGTAGTACAGTTGATCTGTGTCCCAAGTTAGGCTACATCCTTGAGTCATGGATATCATTTAAAGTTTCAAAGTCGCAAGTCAAATGTTTTATTAGCTAGAGCATGGAAACAATTTTCAATCAAAGTTCAATAGTGAACTTTACATCTGACCCATGTCTCCTAAAAAGCAAAAGAACACATCTTTGGATCGTTGGCAACAATTATATTAAGTTTCAAGGTTGTATGTCATTTGGTTTATATCCACAGATAAGAAAAGTCCATGGATGGACAGACAAACAGACACAATGAAACAAATATACTCCCTTCACTTCATTTGGGATGGGGGGTATAATTACAAAGGCCCTTTTATTTAGCATTCAAAAGTTATGGCAAATGTTACAATTTTCACAGTCACTTGATAATATTTTATACTGCACATGAGGACAATAGATGTAGGATCTTTTACCTTATCTGTTTGTTCCAGAGATGTATAACAATTAGCCCTGTTTCTGTGTAGTTTAGCCAGATTCATGTCACTTGGGTCAGACTTACTGTACAGACTGAGAGAATAATTGTACCAGTCTACTGCTTCTTGCATCTCCTCACTCTGAAAAAAAAGTAAAGTTCCTCCCTACAGCCATACAAATATGTAAGAGTACATGCTCAATTACCCCCCCCCCCTCCCCCCCCCCCAAAAAAATTGAAAAATAATAGATAGGTCTAAATTCAGAAAAGATGCAGATGACAATTTAAAGTTGTTTCTATTTGTAAAATAAGTCATATTGGATAAAATATGGCGAAAAAGGGAAAATTGCTTATAGGCATTTTTTTCTTTTCTCACCTTGATTTTCAAGGCATTAATTCTTCAGCAGATAATAAAAGGGAATTGTGTGGGAATGGGTTTAGACAATGTTTTGTTCTCAAACATTGTTTAAATGGTTGTGGACCCCTGTAAAACCAGACATCCTGCCTTCTCAAGTAACTAGATTGTCAAAAATTCTCAAGTAGCACAGTTGACCTTTGACTTAAGTCATTAAAAAAAAACAAAATGGCACCTACTTAAGTCATTGATAACATTTGCAAGTTTCAAGGTCCTGGGTCAAATGGCTAATGAGTTAGAGCACAGAACTACAGATACAGTTTTATATCAAAATTCAATATTGTCCTTGACCTTTGACCAATGTGATCCAAAATATTATGGCACTGGCAATGAATGTATGAAGTTTCATGGTTGCAGGTCAATCAGTTCTAGAGTTAGGGCATGGAAATGAAAAGACAGATAAATGAATGGATGCACAGAGAGACATACATGTTAAAAAAAATACCCCCCTCTACTATTCATTTCAGAACAAATCATGATGTATAATGTGATAAGAAACAACACTTAACATGCAAAATGTATTAAATATATATGCATTCCAAACAGCTCATCAAACTAGACAATTAAAACAAATCAATTTTGCAGTACAGACATGCTGCAGAATTATTTAAAAAGTATAACACAGTAGAATACTGTTAATCACAATACCAGATTGTTAACATATTTGGTGCATTTTAAAAGAAACACTCATTCTATTTATCTAATGTTTGTGCATAATGCATGTTGAAAATAGGAAAAGAATTGCTACAATCACAATTGCAATTAAGGAGATTCCACTACAATGCCTTAATTTTGGTGATATTATGTTACCTTAATAGCTATTGCAGCCTGCTCCCATAGAATTGCATGAAAACGTCTCTTTATGCTAAATTCCATTGGCTGTCCAGAGTGATGGGCTACCAGTTAAAAAATGAAAGTCTTTAGATTAATTACAGTACAAAACATTGTGAATTTGACATTCAGATTGAAATGTTATTGAATGCTGAATGCTGAACATTGATCGCTTTTTAGTTCCGAATGGTTTGAACACTTTCTAGGCAATACGCCAACATTCAATCAATGAAATGTTTCATTCAATAACTAAAACATTAGGAATCAACCTAAACGAAATTTCAATCACTGTAAATTGATTAAAACGAAAATTTTGTTGAAAATAATCTGGTTATTTTAATTATTGTATTGATCGAAAGCTGTTGATTGCTTGTAACAAGCAATTTCTTCTTTTCCTACAATGATTTCTCAAGCATAAAATCACAGCGACTTGAAAACAAGGGTTTGTGCAGGTAAGAGTTTATAGTGTTGATTTTCAGCTAAACATTTTACCAACAAACCCATTCCTAAACAACAAAATTTTAAACTTGTCCAAAATTGAGAGAAGTTGCAGACTGCAGATGACATTTTGATATCTTTTTTCTTTCAGTGTAGAAACTTTTGTGAGACATGAAGAACTTGTTACTTGCAAGCAATTTCTTAATTTCTGACAATTTTTTTTCCAAAGATTTGTTCATAAGGGGCGTAAAAATCGGGATTGTGAGAGAATGGGTTAAGACAACAATTTCTATACCACGCCTTACCATTGATACAATATTCCACAAACTCTTTCATTTCTGTGATCATTTCTGCCTCCTTCAAAACCTCAAGATTTGTAATCAAGAGTTTACCCATCTCCGGAGATTTGTCAAATCTGGTCAATAGTTGTTCAATGATCCATGGAGCAATCTGAAATCTGACATTTGAGGAACAATAATGGAGAGATTCAATCAAACAAGCTTCTTAAACTCATATCCTTAAAGTAATACATAACTATGATACTAGGGCAAAAAAAAGTGAGTTATCATAGTTATGGATTACCATACTTCTTAACCTAAAAACTGGGCAAGTGTGGTAAATGATATCAAAATCAGCTAATAAATTGGAGATTTCAGCCAGACAAACATCAGACCTAGTTTTTACCGTTGACCTTGATCTGTGACCTTGAACATATAGCAAATAAAATTATTTTTATTTCTTGCACAAGATGAGTCGATACTTAACAAGTGAGTGAATTTCTTAAAAGAAAAAACCAAGTTTCACAAACACCCTCCTAAAAAGTGTCAGTCCACATTGAATTGACATTGACCTTAAATGTAATCTTGAGCTGACACCATGTTTCTTATAGAACAAGTGTCGATACAGACCAGGTGTGTGTAAAACTACTTCAAAATCTTCCAATAGTTCTAGCGATACATTCAAGATATGTTGGTGCACATTGAAATTTGACCTTTGACCTTGAATGGTGACCATATTAATATTGAGCAAATCAAATCACTTTTGTTCTGGCACAAATAGGACTAGCACTTGAAAAAATTATGAAATTACACCTATACTCACCCAGACAAGCCTCACATCTATATTTTTTATTATTTGACCTTTAACTTTCAGCAAATAAAATAATTGCTGTAAAATGGACCTGAGATTCTAGAAATTTCTACATAATCAGCCAAATAGTTTCCAAGATTTCAACCAGGGGGAAAAAAGGTTTGACAGACCAACAGTCTCAGAGGCAGAAAGAACTGTCAAAATTCAAATTATCAGAACATAACAGAACAGAACAAAAATTTTATTAAACAACAAGTACAAAAAGTACATAGCCATACAAACAAATACAAAGTAATACATTTCAGTCACAGTTATTGGTCTTAATCAATAGGTAAAAGAAAAGAACAATGATACATGGGTTTTTTTTCGGGGGGGGTGGGGGGGGGGTGACAAAATTTTTGGAAATACTTGTAAATAAATAAATATATCGAACATGTACGATACAATTGTATTAACAATAAAGACATTGTAAAAAACATAGGAGAGGTATGAGCGTATAACCATGGCAAATGCTCATACTATACATATGTGCACTTGCACTACTTTTACCTCTTATTGCGCTTGATTCGTATGAATGTAGCGGTTATCAGACTTTTCTCCTAACTGTAGAGCAAGTTCAATAAATTTTTACCAATTGTTTTAACTTGATTACATGTGGACATAAGTAAGTTGAATTTATAGACAGAAGGCTTCTTATGAAAAAATGAGTAAATATACTTTTTCGTAGCGGTGCATAAATGGGACATATACATATAAAATGAAATACATCTTCAATGTCATTTGAGTTGCAATATAGGCAGATTCTTTCATTTCTGGCTGTTGGACTGCTACTATATCAGGCAGTTTGAATTCTAAGGCAGTGAGCTGATTATCTCATTCTTGTTAGGTAAAATCTAGTGTTTGCCAGTAATATATCTAAGTATTTTTTGTAAAAGAATGTTGACTTAAAATGTTTAAAGTCCATTAAAACTGGACTACCATCTAGAGATCCTTGTCATTCCTGGATGAAACAATCAATTACTTTTTGTTTAACTAGATGGTTGTCCAAGGACAACTGCTGTCAAACCCGCAAACTTTTGTAGGTATCATGCTCCATATAAGCACAATTTTAGTGTTTACCCTTGAGCTGTGACCTTGAACTTGAATCTATCCAAAAAGTTCTTTCAAATGGCACATCTACTCATGATGGAGAAAAATTGTGCCAAGTTATTTTGAAATCAAACCATAATTGTAGGAGAAATGCTCTGGACAAACACAATTTTAGTGTTTGACCTTGAGCTGTGACCTTGAACTTGAAGCTATCCAAAAAATTCTTTCAAATGGCATATCTACTCATGATGGAGAAAAATTGTGCCAATCAATTTTGAAATCCATCCATAATTGTAGGAGAAATACTCCGGACAAGCACAATTTTAGTGTTTGACCTTGAGCTGTGACCTTGAACTTGAATCTATCCAAAAAGTTCTTTCAAATGGCACATCTACTCATGATGGAGAATAATTCTGCCAAGTTATTTTGAAATCCATCAATAATTGTAGGAGAAATGATCCATACAAGCACAATTTTAGTGTTTGACCTTGAGCTGTGACCTTGAACTTGAAGCTATCCAAAAAATTCTTTCAAATGGCATATCTACTCATGACGGAGAAGAATTGTGCCAAGTTATTTTGAAATCCATCCATAAATGTCGGAGTAACTGTCTGGACAAATTCGGACGGATTGACGGACTAATGGATTAGCGGAATAAAGGACTAACTAACACACTAACGCCAATTTGTCATGGTAACAACTGTCTCGCACACCCAAAGCGGGCTCGACAAAAATATAGGGAAATGTTTTGAGAGACACAGTGTTTGGGTAATCAAAAACATATGAAAAACTGTAACAATCCAACAATTGCTTGACTCTTGAGGACCATGTCAAATGTCCAATTAAAACCTGATAAACTAATATCAAAAGCTTTTTTCAAAATGATATTTTCCGTTCCTATTATTTTACACCAGTATCGTAAATTTTTTAAATAACGCATTATATAAAGTGGATACCGTGCTAATTCTCCATATACACCCATTGTGCAAGTGCTTGATCGAACTTTTAGTATTCTCTTACAAAATTTGACAAGAATTCTTTCTAATGATTTTGTTTTATTAAAGCCCCATATTTCGGAAGAGTTCCAAAGAAAGGAACCAACAAATGAATAAAAAAGTTGGCATAATACTTTAGGTTTCAGTGGGAATTTTTACAGTTTTTTAAATGGGCATTTATAAATTTCAGTCCCTTGCCATATAAATATTCAATATTTTTTCGAAAAAGGATTCATTTAATGAGATGACTGTACCAAGGTAGATAAACTGGTCTACTTTATCCAAAATATTGCCATTATAGCAGAACTGTTCATTTTCACGAATACGACCAGACTTTCTTACAACCATAACCTTTGTCCTTGTTGAATTTACTTCTAATTTTATCCCCATATACTGAGGAGACAGAATTTTGATGATAATAGTTTAACTTAAAGCAATGAAATATATAATGCAATACTGCCATCATCATCATGGTCATAAAAGGTAAAACAAGCGCTTATGCTTCCTTTTCACGAAGGAAAGACATAACTGACCAAGATACAAAATACACAAAATCATCTTGTAACAAGCATTTTCTAGTTTTCTCACATTGTTTTCTGACCTATTTGAATTTTTCTTTAACTTTTCCTATTTAAACCCTGAGAAAACATTGTAGAAAAAGAAGAAACTGCTTGTAACAAGCATTTTCTTCTTTTTCGACAATATTTTCTACCATACTGATGGATTATTTTCCAAATAAAATTCACTCTAAATTTTTGTTTGCAAAACCTTTGAATTTGGACAGGCCTAAAAATTTGAACAACAGGAAAGTGTTAAAGTTTTAACACACTTTAAATTGTCCCTTTTAACAATCTATCAATACTTACCCACTGCAATTTTGTAAACTGGTATCATGTGTTGACTAGTAAATATTTATTTCTATTTACAATTAATTATAACCATTGAAAGTCTTTACAAATAGTAACCATAATGCAACAGAATCCTGTCAATTGCCACCATCATAATAGCAGTTCACTGATTAATTGCAACTGTATTTTGCAGCTGTATGTACCTCCTTTTAAATTGTAAATTCCTTTTATTTGCAACAAAAGTCTTGGTGAATTTAAGTTGCTATTAACAGGATTCTTCTGTACATGTATTACCTCTTAGTTTGACAGATAAGTTGAAGAACATGAACACTCAGGTCTACAGTCAACTCAGGTAGCTTTATCAAGTCTATCATAGCTAGAATAAACATTTTAAGAAATTTGAATTTATTAACCAAAACATTATATTCTGGCAATGCACACAGAAAATAAAACTAAAAGATTCCATTTAACCCTTTTTGACAGAATTTCACATTCTAACATTCTTAAAAATAATATGGTTATAAAATCATTGTGGGAGAGGCGGAATTGCTAGTATTCAGCTATTATTCCTCTTCTTACAATGTTTTCTACCCTATAGAGCATGATATTTTTTCAATTTAAATGCAATTTGATATTTTGTCCACATCTTCTTTCAACTTAAGCTAGCTTAAATTATGATGTTTCTTAACATTCATTTAAATTTTGATCTCATAAAATAAAAAGAACATGAGTTGATCTACTGCAAAACAATTTTTACTACTCTGAAGAAAGAAGACTGCAAAAATCATTGTGAGGGAAAAAGAGATATTTCTTATGACATGATTTTCCCTAATGCCACACACAATGTTTGCTATGACACAATTTATGCTCTTTTAGCATTTCATCCATTTTAAATTGTCATCTACAAGCTTTCCTTTAACTTTTTCCTGATTTTTTCATACCGGTCGTAATTCCAAAGTTTTGTAGACGAAAATATAAAGTGGATTTGATTTGAAAAATAACCACTCAGAAGGGTAGAAAATATTGTGGGAAAAGACAATATCATAGGTAGGAAAGAAAAACAGGGATAGAACAGGATAGGCGTAATTCTGACCAGTCTAAAATTATTCTGACTTGTTGTGGGAAAATTATTAATTACCTAATTTAACTTAAAATAATAACCTACCTAATTTAACTATTTCCTCTTCAGTATTTTGTAGGAGTAATATTTTCACTTTTAGAAAGAGACCTGCAGCATGACAATGTTCCTGCAATATAAAAAAACATTTTCACTGAAAAAAAATCAAGATAATCCATTACCTGAAGTCAAAATTCAGACAACATATTAATCATGTTGTAACCTTCCTGTGTAATAGTTCACTAACTTAACCTATTCCCACACGATACCACCTTTTTACGCATTTCAAGAGAAGTGCTTTAGTAAACATTGTGTAAAATGAAGGAATTGCTCGTTACATCATTTTCCACAATGTTTTCTTCCCATAAGGACATAGAAAGTATAACTGCCGTCAACCAATGATTGTCATCTGCAAATTCTTTGAATTTGGACCAGTCTACAATTTTGTCATTTGGTACAGGATCTGTTTAACAGTATCCCATTGAAGCAAAGTTTGTATTGACCCCTGAATGTTCTACTCTTCAATTTATCTTTATCTTAATAAAATTTTACATTTTATTTATGACAACCTCAAATCAAGAAATCTAGAATCTTTAACCAACATTGTACTTAACTGCAGTCATTCCCGTTTATTCCATTCTCACACAATGACCCTTTTTGACTCACCCCCAAGAAAAAAAAATGGGAAAATATTGTGTAAAATGTTTATAACAATTTTTTCTCAAAAAAACTTAAATTTTTGTCTTCAGCTTCTTTCAATTCAGACCATTCTAAAACTTTGTTGTGGGGGGTTAAAGTACTGATCCTGGTTGCTCTTGCTGAGATAAGTTCTTTAAAACAAGATTTCTTAAGAAACCTTCAAACTGTGTAATATCATGGATATTACCTTAGAATTTATATTTAACCCATTACCAAACAACAAAATAATGTACTGGTCCAAACTGAAAGATATTTCAGGCAACAATTTCAAATTGATGTAATTTTAAAATTCATTTGGGGGGGGGGGGTTGTTAGAAAACAATGTGGACAAAGGAGAAATTGTTTGTAACAAGCAATTTCTTCATTTTTCAGAATGTTTTCCAAATCTTTTCCCTTGAGGGAAGTAACAAAAGATGGATTGTGTGGAACATGGTGTTAATAGCGAAATATAGTCTATATTATAACTATCAGAATGCTGAATAAAGGACCTCTGGATTCTATCTGTTTTTAAAATATTTATTCTGCAGAATGCACTGATGTTCTTTCCTGCATAATTGGTGATATACACATTTAGAATGTTATTACCTTGTTTGCTAAACTAACAGCATTTAGGGCATTCTGCAAATTCATCACTAGGTCTGTTTCAAGGTAGACATTAGCTAATAACCTAAGAGTCCTTGCCTGAAGATACATGCAATTTATCTCCCTTGATTCATTTTTAGTCATTATAACCAGTGACCAGATGACAAAATTTTAGATTGATCCAAATTGAAAGAAGTTGCAAACAACAATTTAAAGTTGATGATATTTTGAAAATTTTGTCTTTCTGGGTAAAAGCATTTCTTTATTTTCCACAATGTTTTCCAGGATTGTGTAGGAATGGGTTAAGGTTATTTTTTTCAATACAATCTAATTGGATACATAAAAGTAAACACATTACAAGATCTAGAAGATTTTGCACCACAGCACCAACAATGAGAATAAGGGCGTCATGGTATTAACAAGGACAAGAGGAGAAACAAATCAAATACTGAAATTCAAACATTGAATGTCTTTAAGTGGTGAATCAAACTCTGACCTTGGGAAATATCTTCGCCACCTTCTGTAAGAAAATAGAGTCTTTCTATATATAGGATGGCATCCTTTATCACCCTCTGTAAGTGAATATTTCAAACCTTGAAATGAATCAATGATAAATAAGTTTTAATATTGTAAGCAAAGTTTACTGTTTAACCCAAATCTGCTATTTTGCTTTTATCACAATGTTTTCACCTTTATTCCATTAGTGCGTGGAATTTAAGGTTAATTTGACAATGGGTTTTATGTTAAAAGAAAATCAAAACTTACATAAGATTCTTTTTGCAATGAGCATTTGTTATAATTTCACATGATGTACTATATGCATGTTTCAAAGAGGTGAAAGGATGTTTGATTCAGTGGATTTAGTAATCACTGTTTATGGGTTCAACCATGAATATATCAGGCTTCAGAAACCATACTCTGTGTATCTACTGTAGCACACACTGATTTACCATGGCTTGTTGGCTTAGTTTGTGTACATGTTTTCACTTGACTCCACAGACCTAGATTCTATCTTGAAACACAAGTAGATTATTTCTCTCATTTAGACAATTCATTACACACTTAATTATGAATATATAAGATTATCAAAGTTTTTAGATCAATATAAAATAGCAGTTTTGTATTTGCAAATCTGCTAAAAGTCTATTAAAGATCAAAACATAAATTTTAGGAATGATTCTAAAAGACCACAGAATATCACAGCACTCTTATTGAATAGCAACAATCAGTCATGAGACCAAGCATACCTGTGTTTTAGAACTGACAGAATGTTCCCCTTTACCAAGTTCATAGCTCTCCCGTAGCCACACAATAGAACCCTCTAGCTTCTTGTTATAGTACTTATCCAATCCAATGTTATAACACATCTTGGAAAGGTAGCCTCCCTTTAAAGTAAAACAATAATTTCCTGACAACCTACTGTCAAAATCATCAAAGATCATAATTTCGTCTAAATAGCAAGTTATCATATTTTTAGTTTTTTTTCCTAACTCCAAAAAAAAAACACGTGTACTCCATCGATGAAACTGATCCGATTGACCAATTGCCCACTTACTCAGTTTCACTCAATCATTGACTCCAACAGGCAGTTCTGCTTCGATTTTAAATGGCCTTATTTTACAAAAGCTTACAAAAGTCACTTCTTTTCCAGTCAGATGAAAAGTTATAAACAAATTTTGAAAAGAATTCACTGGATAACATATGTGAACATAAACTAAGACCATAAAAGCCATGCTTGAAACCACTCAAATTAAGAAATATGTGAGTTTAAACTCACTGATAACACCCCCATTTGCACTGCCATAACTACAGTGAAAATGAAATTCTTTCTAAATGGAATATATCTTGTAAGCACCATGTAGGACACCTAACTGCATCTCCACATCAACCATTGAAAAGATACAACTAAACCAGGCAATGTCAAAAAATAAACTATTGGTTGAAAATAAACTAAGTCAGAAAAGAAGAAGTAGATAACATGCAGATCTAGATATGGTTGATAAAAGGAAAATTTATCACTAAACCATCAATATCTGAGGATAAGCAAATTAGAAAACATGAAGTAGCTAATTTGCAGACCTAAATTCAGTAAGTGTCAAGTAAGACCCCTAGCTGAACCTCCACAACAAGCTTCAAGTCAATGCTGTGAATAGTTGTTGAGAAAGATCCGACGAAAAATATTAAAAGCTGTGGTATAATTAATTGATGGAATCTGAAAAGAGTCACCAGAGGATCATTCCAGTGAAATTTGCTTGAAATCTATCAACTGATTTCTGAGAAATAGATTTTCAAAGATTTCACCATATATGGAAATTTTCCCTCCAAATTAAGCCAAGTTTTTCTTCTGATCAAAATTCTTTGAGGGAATCTCATAAAGGGACACACAAGGATAATTTCTGTGAAATTTGGTTGTAATCCCCCAACTGGTTTTTGAGAAGAATATTTTAAGATCTTTCACCATACAAGGAAATTAGCCCCACCCATTAAAACCATGTTTATCATCAGATCAAAATTCTTCAAAGGAATCTGATAAAGGGTCACCAAAAGGTTCATTTCTGTGAAATTTGGTTGAATTCTGATCAGTACTTTCTAAGGAGAAGATTTCTTAATTAATAGTTAAAAGATGGACGCATTTGCGGACAGATGCACAATGGACACAATGCTATGACAATATGGTTCTTGTGCACTGCACTTCTCATTGATGAAATCTATCTACCTTTAAAGTTTCATGATTCTACTTGCACACTTTTGAAGTAAAACTATGGACAAAAATCAAGTAAAAAATTAACAAAGCGTAATACCGTCAAAAATATGAAGTGCAGAGTTGAGGTTCTTTTGAACTGCACTTCTCCTTGGTCTATCAACCTGTGAAGTTTTATGATTCTATCTTGAACACTCTTGAACTTACAATCTGGACAAAATCAAGTTAAAAATTAACAAAGTGCAATAACTCCAAGAATATGAAGTGCAGAGTTATGGTTCTTGTGCACTGCACTTCTCATTGGTGAAATATATCTACCTGTGAAGTTTCATGATTCTTCCTCATACACTTTTGAAGTAACACTCCGAACAGAAATCAAGTTAAAAAATTAGCAAAGTGCAATAAATCTGAGAATATGAAGTGAAAAGTTATGGTTCTTGTGCACTGCACTTCTCATTGGTGAAATCTATCTACCTGTGAAGTTTCATGATTCTAGCTTTTATACTTTATGAGTTACTCTGAGGAAAAACATGCTCTATGGACCAACTGACAAGTACAAAGCATTATTGGTTACCTCTCTTCTTTGAAGAGGGGCATTAAAATAGATGGATCAATGAAGGAAGCAAACTTTGAATCCAACTGGACAATATTTGTGTAAAGCATTTTTTGGTTTAGCAACCTAGCCATCTTAACTACAGAAAGAATAAGGGCTGTGAATTGCCAGCCAACCATTTTATTTATTGAACATATTTAACATCCAAGTCAAATTTTCTGTCAGAGGCAGTGGGAGTGGCAAGCAATCTGTCAATTACTCCTTTTAACATTATTTTGTCTCTCACATAATGTCACCAAATTTTACAAAGCCATATTTGTCAGAATTGTTTTCACAGAAAATATCCTTGCATCAACATCAGCAAAAAGTTTAGACATTGTTCAGGGTTGGAATATTCTTATTTCTTTTTTTTCTTACCTCAAATGTTAAAATTTACACCAGTTATCAATAAATAATGATATAGTTTTTGATACACAAACCTCTTTTGGTAATACTGGCAGTAACTCTTTTGCATTCATCATATGCCTCAAAGCATCATCTTCTTTACCTAGAGCAATACTCTGTTGAAGGAAAAGAAAAGATATCAAATACTCACACCAACACACATACAAAAATACACAGAGGATGTTAATTTTGTAGTCATGGATTATCTTTCTTTTTAATCCCCTTTCTATTCCCATCAAACAAAGGATATGGAAAACATTGTGGAAGATAAAAAAGTTGATTGTACAAGCAATTTCTTCACTATTCACTGTTTTTTTCTTCCTGAAATGACAAAGATTTTTAAAATCTAATTTTTGTCATTTGTAACTTCTTTGAATTTGGAACAGTCTGAAATTTGGAACAGTCTGATAAAGGGTTAAGGAAAACCTGTATAAGCACAGTTAACTGTATCCTTGATAAAAGAGACATTGCAAATGTTCTAGTTGCAGATTGCCCAAAGATTATCTTTATTCTTCCAGTTTTCCTTAGAAAAACATTCAAGCAAACAAGAGTGCCATAGTCACAATATACTCCGCCACTTTGCTGCTGTTTCACGAAAATAATTGATAATAATTTTGACAGAACCAAATTCAAAACATTTGCAGACTACCTTTTTAAATTGTCAAGTTCAAACTGTTTGTTATAATTGATTGATTGAATGGGCCAAGTGTCAAGGGGCACAACTCTTGCAAAAATCAATGAACCATAAAATCCTTACTTCATGTACACCTACAAATTATGGTGATGACATTGACCAAGATTCTTTTAAATCAAGACAAAAAGTTAGAAGGAGTTGCTTTCACAAGGCTGCAATTTCAATAAGCCCCAGATACTAAGTTTTAAGGGGGCATAACTGAGGCAAAATTCAATGAACCATTAAATCCTTACTTCATGCACATCTACCAATTAAGGTGATAACATTCACCAAGTTTCATTTAGATCCAGCCAGAAACTTAGGAGGAGTTGCATTCACAAAGCTGCAATTTCAATAAGCCCCAGATACTAAGTTTTAAGGGGGCATAACTGAGGCAAAATTCAATGAACCATTAAATCCTTACTTCATGCACATCTACTAATTAAGGTGATATCATCCACCAAGTTTCATTTAGATCCAGCCAGAAACTTAGGAGGAGTTGTGTTCACAAGGCTGCAATTGCAATAAGGCCAAGATACTAAGTTTTAAGGGGGCATAACTGAGGCAAAAATCAATGAACCTTAAAATCCTTACTTCATGCACATCTACCAATTAAGGTGATAACATCCACCAAGTTTCATTTAGATCCCGCCAGAAACTTAGGAGGAGTTGCGCTCACGAGAAAAGTGGACGTATGTATGTACATACGTACGTCCAGTGGGACGGAGGGATGGACGGACAGACAGACAGGGAAGATGACGCCAATATACGACGGCCTCCTGCGGCATATAAAAACTCTAGAACTCTGTCTGAAAAAATCACATGAATTAATTCAAGCTCATAAACGATATTAAACCTTTCCTGTTCAATCCCTGGTTTGCTGAAATTTTATAATTGAGAAAACATTGTTTCTAAGTTTTTTTCTCTAACATGTTTTTTCACTAGTGAAAAGAGAAAATATTATCCAACTATTGTTATACACTCCTGCATATTCTGTTTTGGAATAAATTCAAATATTTTACCGTTTCAAGTTTCTGACAATACAGAGTAAAAAAGTCTTGGTTGACATCAGCCTTCATCTTCTTGGCTGTAGATTCCTCAACATCACTTCCTGATGTTTGACTGTAGACCAGATGTCTTAATCTCATGATGCACTATCCAAGGAAAACATCTAATTGATTATCAGATGAAAATATCTGAATTAATCCAACATAAAAGTGTTTGCAGAATACATATATGTACTACTCAAATCAGGAAAAGAAAAAGAAAGGTGGGAAAGAGAAAACAAGAGAACCGCCAAGGGGTGCCAATGCTCAGTTGCAGGTGCTGGATAATGCAAAAATTCTAAGTCAAAAAAGGGGCATAACTCTTACAAAAATGCTTTTAGAGTTATCTCCCTTGATAGTCTAGATAGCTCTAGTGATGGTCAATACACATGCCAAGTTTCATGAGGATATCTTCAATAACAACAGAGATATGACCAAGGTTAAAGTTTGTCACGCCAATGCCAACAGCCGAGCTAAGAATGTTTTTCTCAAGCAATTTCCCCTTAACCAACAATGTTTGCCAGAGTTAGAATTTCCACAGCTTTTTGAAATACTGGATTATGTGATAGTCATAAATATCAATCTAAAATCATCAATAGAAGTTGCAGACAGTAATAATTTTATTGTAATTCAGAAAACATGCATATTTCAGGAAGTAAATTATCACCGGTATTACAACTTGCCTCCAATAGAAAAATGCTATTTCGACTTTTATAAATATTTACCAACCTTTTCTGTAAGAGCCAGAATACTTTCTGCTTTGTCTTGGAAACCACATTCTGTAAAAACATCCACAATTCATAAAACAACCCCAAAGTGATTGGTTTTTCTACAATTGAAGGGTCTTAAATTCTTATACCTGAACATTAACCAATTCCCATACGATCCCTCTGTTTTATACCCCTCAAGAAGGAAAGGTGTGGAAAGCATTGTGGAAAATGAAGAAATTGCTTGTTACAAGCAATTTCTTCATTATCCATATTGTTTTCTATCCAAAAGAATTTTTAAATTTTATCAACTGAAAATTGTCCTCTGCAACTTCCTTGAATTTGGACTTGTCCAAAATTAATTTTGGCGTTTTGTAAATGATTAAGGTGTAAATAGCTTGAATTAAGATAACTTCAAGGTTATACAAACCCTTCTTTTAGAAAGATGGAGAAACAATTATGCCCATACAATGCTAATATTTGTTAAAAGAATTTTTAGAGGGCCCTGACCTTGTAAGACTGACCTTGAATGAATGAAAGAATGAATGACAGGTTTAACCCTTTCCTGTAAAATCACTGGTTTTTCCATCCCTGTGATTTTACTCTTGAGAAAAGATTGTAGAAAAAAAAAAGAAATAGCTTGTAACAAGTAATTTCTTCTTTTTCAACAAAATTTTCTACCCTAGTGCATTATTGTTTTTGAATTAAATCCACTTTTAATTTTCTTCTGCAAAACCTTTGAATTTGGGCAGGTCTAAAATTTTTGCAAACGGGAAAGGTTAATACAGCGACTCAATAACTCAGACCATTTAGCGTGCAAACATAAGAAACATCAGTTGACCTTGACATTAGTATATGTGTATCAGTAAGAGCTAACCTCATCATGCTGTGTACATTGCGTCTAAAATAGTTTTGAAGTAATGGAAAAATGAGATTGTTTAGTATACATGGTATATGCTTATTAACCCTCTCCCACACAGTCCCACTTTTTAATACCCTCAAGAGAAAAGCTTTGGAAAACATTGTAGGAATTGAAGAAGTTGCTTGTTGCAAGCCATTTCTTCATAATACAAAAAAATGTCTGCCCAAAAAATCAAAATTTCATCATATATGAATTATTGTATGCAACTTCTTTCAATTTGGACCAGTCTAAAGTTTTGTTGTGTGGGAATGGTTAGGTCAATCCTGGATCATTTTCCACAAACCAGTCCAACAGATCAATGTGCTAAAATATATAATACTTCTATTAAATACATTTATGCTACAAAAAAAAATAAAGTCCATATTTACCAAACCAAGCACTACTGGCCTTGAGTCCCATCTGAAAAACAGGATATCTTTGTGAAAAACAAGAGGCATTTGAGTGCCGTTAGTGCTCTATCAACCTGATTCTACTGATTATATATGTATACCTAAAGGGTTTTAAATAAGGGTAGCAACACAAGACACAATAAAGCTTCTTGGTTCAAAAGCATTTCCTCTTTTATTAAAGTACATGTACTATATTCCATCTTGAAGGGAGGCAACTCATGCAAAAAGTTTACTCAATTCAGCAGTTTGAATTACCTCCCTATCAATGTCAGTCTATCGCCTACAGAAAATAAGATCCCCCACATAAATTTTTTCCATTGATTCTAAATTGTTCAATGAAACTTATCTAAAAAAGTTTTCACTCTATACCATGTACTGAAATAAGCTGCAGTCTTCAAAAGCCATATCTTTTATTGGATCAAAATTTCCTTAGAGAATCATTTTACCTAAATTGTTTAACTTTTGAAAATCAAACCCGCAGATATGGAGCAATTTTCTAAAGAAAAAGTCAACAGGTGAAAGTCCTGAGGAATACCCAAACTTTTGATAAAATATTTGGAATCAGCACTATAATTTAATTGAAGATAATAGGATTTTCAAAGACTTTACTATTTGCTATATCTATACAATAAGCTCTACTAATGAAAGCGATATCTTTTAATTAACTACATTTTATTAAGGAATTTGGTAAATCTCTGTTCAAGAAATCATCTAAATATTCCTTAAAATTCCATACCTTTGCAGGGGTCAACACTAACTGTGCTTCAATGGGATCCCACAGGAATCCCTGCCTATTACTTCAAACATTTGAAAGTTTTAGTATTCTTCATGACTTTTCTCTAGATAATCAGGGATCCCTTCTTGATATATATTAAATCATTCACACGCAATCCTGCCCTTCTATGCCCAACTTGAAAAACAAGTTTAGGAAAACATTGTGGAAAATGAAGAAATTTCTTGTTACAAGCAATTTCTTCGTTTACAACAATGTTTTATACAAAAACAAGCAACAAAAAATCAGAAGCATTAGTTGATACATGAAGATCTATTGTACTGGAGAAATATTGAGTGACCCTGATAGACCCTAGCCTTAGATTACTGGAGTCCTTTCCAATTTTCAGGGATCCTCGGGATACCGTGACACTGTTAGTGTCAATCCCTGCCTTTGAGATGAATTTACATACCATAATTTGTCTTTTCAATAGGTTGTCAACATCAGACTGCTGTCCACTCAATTCTAAGGCCCTGAAGGCAATATGCCTCACTGCAATTGGGAAATGTGATCATTCACAACAATAATCCATTCCCAAATGACAAAAATTAGGACTTGTCCAAATTGAAAGAGCTTGCAGATGATAAAACAAAGTTGGGTTAAATTGAAAAAAATTAATACCAAATCAGATAGAAATGATAGGTAGGTCAATGGTTAAACAAAATACTTCAGGTCAATTCCTTTGTTTGTTAGTTGGTGAGGAGTTTAACATCCCCGTTGAAGTTCTAGCAACTTTTAGACATTTTACCACAAAAACAGCGCATATCACAGTGGTAGTGCGTATGACTCAAGTCATGGGGTCCCGGTTCAATCCCTTGCCAGAGCAAATATCATTTCCAACATTTGTCTTCAAACCAATTGGTGGATAATGGTAAAACTATGTGAGATGAGCAGCTGGAGGCTCGGACAGGATGTAGTGGTAGCACTGGTGTGAGAATTACCAGGAATCCATGGCTGCCACAATATGACTGAAATATTCCTAAAAGTAGCATTAAACCCCATTCAATCAATCAATCAACCACAAAAACAAATTTCACAACTCAAAAGTTTTAAATTAACCTATTACCACACAACAAATTTTTAGAATTGCCCAAATTGAAAGAAGTTACAGACTACAAATTTAGTTGATGAATATTAGGAAATCTTTGCCTTTTAGGATAGAAAACATTGTGGACATATAAGAAATTGCTTGTTGCAAGCAATTTCTTAATTGTCAACAATGTATTTTGAAGCCTTTTTTCTTGGGTGAGTCAAAAAGTGTCAACGTGTTGGAATTGGTTAAACTTTATCACCCAGGTATCATTCAAGTGAATTTTATGTGAAAGACAGCATATAGTTTTAGAAAAGAATTTTTCAAAGTTTTCAATGTATACAGTTTATATGGAAATTAGCCCTGCACATAAAAGCAATGTTTTTCACACAAATTATTTTCAAGAAATTAGATTTATAAAAATTACAAAAGAATCATAACTGTAAATTTTGGCAAATAGTTTCAGTGAAGAGGAGTTTCAAAGCTTTCAGTAAATGTAATAAATGGAAAATAGCCCACCCCATAGAAGCCTTGTTTTCATCAAATCAAAGCTTCAAATAGGGATTTGGTTAAAGCACTAACAAGGACCATTTTGGTTTAATTCCATCCACCAGTTTCAGAGGTGAGAAGATTTTCAAAGATCTCAATTTAAACTAAAAGGAAATTAGTATAGCCAGTAAAACACATGTTTTTGATCTGTATAAGTATAAGATCATTCCTATGAAATTTGATTGAAATTCAGCAAGTAGTTTCTGAGTGAGAAGGAATTCAAGAAAAGGCTTAGTCATACTGTTAAGACCTCAGGCTGATGGCACAACAAAGAGACTATAGCCTATGGTCATTGTAACCTTTGGCCAGAGCAGCTTAACCCATTCCCACACAATGACACTTTTTGACACCCCTCAAGAAAAACATTTGGGAAACGAATATGTCAAATGAAGAAGTTGCTTACAACAAGCAACTTCTTTATTTTACAAATGTTTTCTACACAAAAATTTGAAAAAATCTAGAATTTCATAATTTTAAATTGTCAAATGCAACTCTTTTCAAATTGGCAACTCTTTTTAAATTGGACCAGTCTATAATTTTGCTGTTTGCAAAATTTTCAATGACAAATAATATTAGACTTAAAGTGCTTTTTTACATAACATTTGACTAAATTATATTAAATATCTAGATAAATGAAATTAGGAAATTTTAGATTAAGGGAAAATTTTTGTTTTAAAAGGTAAATGGGAATTGGGATAATATTTGGCTCTCAAAAATTGAATAAAAATGGCTAGAAATCATATGATGATTTATATTTCAAATACTTTTGGCATGAGTCTCAGGAACTAGGGAACCTTTAGTCTTCATTGCTACAGAGAAGTTCCACAACTCAACGGCAACACCCTCAAGCTGAAAATATAATTTTTGAAAATATTTTTTACCATAAATTCCAAATGGTATGCTGAATTTGTTCATTGCTAACAAATGTCAAACTACAGTTCCAAAAAGGAGCTGAAGAATAGACGTGGATTAAGAGGCAAAGTGCTTGATATTGGGTAAAATTTCTATTTCAAAAAAGGGGCATAGTTAATAGTTCTAAAAAATGCATTTAGAGTAGCAATCTCTCTTTGTTGGTAAGGATTGCTCTTTTGACAGTGATCATATATTCCAAGTTTCAAATGAATATGTTCAGTAACACAAGGGATATTAAAAATTGTCAAAGTTTTGAGATGACTACAATGTACACCACAACCTGGCCATAGAAATGCATTGGGTTTTCTTTGAAGCAGGCATACTAAAAATAATTGCCATATAAGGTAATGAGAATCATAAGAAAATAAGAAAAAAGTTATTATAACTACACTGTAATTCCTTCATTTTACTAAATGTTTTTGTCATATTCCTCTTAAATTGCATTTTGAAACATTGTTGAAAACATAAAAAGTAAAAAATGCCATCTTTCACTTTAAATCAGTGTCCATTTATTTTTTTCCTCCAATCAGCCACCCTTTAAATCTATTATTATTGTAAGCAAAATATCTATAGCCAGGCTTTATCCTTGCATTGTATAAGTGTGACCTCCCTAATGGTAGCATGAATTGCTCTTTTGATAGTAAACAAATAGTATGATTTTAAAATAAAATATCTTTATAAACAGGTGATATATAAAAAAATATCAGTTGCAGTGACATGAAATTAGCAGCATCACAGCAAAGGCTAATACAATATCTCTATCAAGTTAAAAATATGCCTCTAGTTTTACAACTTGAGCCAAAAAAAAAAAAAAAAAGTTCACTTACTGCATGTAGGTCAGCCTCCATATCTGGTTCTCTCTTGTCCAGCTGTGGTAAACTGTCTGTCATTTGTAGCCCCATCTCTAGCTTTGCACGCCAGCTGGAGTCTCCTACTTTTTTCTCATCACATATCTCAGTCACAAGTCCTACAATCATCTAACTCTTTGTCAGACAAAATTTTAGCCGTTCAAATTAAAAGCAGTTAAAGAAGACAATTCAAAGTGCAAGAAGCTGGGGTATGACAAAAGGTAGAAATTATAGTGAAAAATGGGAAAAAGTTAAAAGCAATCTCTCCTTTACCCTCAATTTTTTCTGCAAAATTAATTTTTGCGGCAAGGGATTGTGTAGTAAAAATTGTTAACTATGTATGGTAACTAGAAGGTTGTCCCAGGAAAACTGCTGTCGAGCCTGCAAAGTTTTGTATTGGTATCATGCTCCGGACAAGCATAATTTTAGTGTTTGACCTTGAGCTTTGACCTTGAACTTGAAGCTATCCAAAAAATTAATTCAAATGGCACATCTCCTCATGATGGAGAATTTTTGTGCCAATTCGTTTTTAAATCCATCCATAATTGTAGGAGTAATTGTCCAGACAAACACAATTTTAGTGTTTGACCTTGAGCTGTGACCTTGACATTAGAACTATCCCAAAAATTCTTTCAAATGGCATATCTACTGATGATGGAGAATAATTGTGCCAAGTTATTTTGAAATCCATCCATAATTGTAGGAGTAATTGTCTGGACAAACAGAATTTCAATGTTTGACCTTGAGCTGCTACCTTGACATTAGAACTATCCCGAAATAGTTTCAAATGGCACATCTACTTATGATGGAGAATAAGTGTGCCAATTTATTTTGAAATCCATCTATAAATGTAGGAGTAATTGTCCAGACAAATATCGGAAAGACAGACGGACTAACAGACAAACTAATGCAATAACACACATACACTTTCTTGTAATAGTTACATCTATGTCACGTTCAACCCCAAACGGGCTCGACAATAAAAAAGAACGTTATTCAAACAGCAATTTTAACTTTTGATATTTGACAACTAATTAAGTTTACAGCTTGCGGTAATGATAAAGTTTACAAAGAGCTAGACAAACAGGCTGATTCCAATCCAGTAACCATCAGAATGAAAAATTCATTTTCATTGGACAATGAAGATTTAAGCATAATAGCTTAGGTTATCAATGAATGACAGGAAACATGTTTTACAGTGCATTGACAGTAAACATCAAATTATGGAAAAAAGGAAAATGCATAAGAGGGGGGGGGGTTTAATTTGGAGAGGTCAAAACTTTTGTCATTTGGTAATGGGTTAATGTACAAACCTGGAATTTTCCATTACCGTGATTTTATACTTGAGAAAACATTGTGGAATAAGGAGAAATTGCTTGTAACAAGCAATCTCTCCTTTTCCCACAATATTTTCTACCAGATAGCTGGTTTCATTTTGAAATGCCTTCTGTTATCATTGTTGTCTGCAACCTCTTTTAGTTTGGACCAGTCTAAAATTTCAAAAGACAGGAAAGGGTTCAGAGTTTTTTCATGCAGACACTGTTACACAGAAGCACATTCTCAAAATAACATGGCAAACTGTAACAAGTTTTAAAGAGATGAAGTATATTCTGTTAGAGTTTTTTCAAACACATTTGAAAGTGCATACTTATTACAAACATAATACAAGTTAATGATCACCATAAAAAAGTAGAGCACCCTTTCACAAGATGTTCTAAGTTTGAGATGGAGGAGAAGCTTAACCCTTGTCATGCTGAACCCGGAATATTCCGGTTTTTGGCAGGAGGTGTAGACTAAGATCAGACTGCACATTTGTGCAGGCTGATCTTAGTCTACACCTCCTGCTCATACTTTTCCTTCCCAAGTTGTTTATGAGGTTGATTTCTAAAAGAAATATTAATTTTTGAACAACAAGTTCTATCAGTGCATTCAGTCCTTTGATTTGACAGTAATTCAGTAAGGTAATTAATACAGCATGACAAGGGTTAATAATTCAGTTGAATTAGATCACTCACTGGCTCTTAGATTTGTCAAGAACTAGTGAATTCTCTCGAAAGCCAAATAGGGATGAACTAATCAATATATAAACAAAAGTATGAGAGCATATTTCTCAAAAAAAATGTAAAAATAAATAGATAAAATACAAATATTGAAAATAGTTTATTTACCTTTGAAATCATTAGCTATCTTTTTCATATCAGGTCCTGATTCCATAGTCTTGATTTGAAGATTTTCTTCTGTAATCTTATTTAAACTTTCACTAGAAATAAAAATGAAAATTCCTCCTAATTATAGGGGGTTCTCTGATAGTACCAAATATTAAACACATTACCAAACTACAATATTCTAAACTGGTCCAAATCGAAAGGTGTTGCAGAGGACTATTTCAAACCCATACAGCTTTAGAAAATATTTGTCTTGATAGTTAACATTGTTGCTGAGGCCAGAAAATACCTATTATAAGCATTATAGCATCAAACTTAGTCAAAAATGTTAACAGTAATAATAAAATTGTTGTCTAGAGCTTCTTTAAATTTGACTTACACCATGATATAATTTTGTGGGCTGATAGTGAGTTAAATGGCCTTGTTGATTAAAACCAAGCAAAAATCTTTCCTGTGTAGTCCTCAAGTTGATTTCAAGTCTTGTTAGACTTCAGCAAAGCTTTTGAAAAGGTGTTTTTTGAATACTTTCCACCAACATGATGGTGTAAAAATGCCTCAGTGGATCAGCTCTTTCGTCTATTCTGGGTACATGTATATCACTGATGCAGACTAGTGCTGGAGTAGAAGTCTTCACTAGATGCTTCTGTACTACAGGGCTTAACTTCAAGGGCCATTCCTCTATATAAATGACTTTAAGAATTCAGACCCATATACAGGTGGGGGAGGCTATAAAAACTATTTCTTAGCTGCAGTCAAGTCAGGTTCATTACCTTAAATGAAAAACGCATTAAAATCAGTTGATTATACTTAAGTTTCTCGGTTGCATTTCTATGCATGAGCAGTTAGCTTATCTTATACAAAAAATGTGCAAATTGAAAGAAATCAACGTCATCTAGTGGCAGTGAATAAAACATACCAAAGAAATATCCCTTACAACTCTTGCATCACCGAGTTTATACTATTTTTTCTCATTCCATATAAATATTTATGAAATACTGAATTTGGATCTCTATGATTGGTGTATGTATACAAAATAGCATAATCTTAATTACACAATTTGATAAGAATCCATTATTCATTCATATTACTGCAATATTCTAATTGAATTTATGTTACTTTCAGCTTAGTTCACATCTAGTCAAGTCATCATATTATTAGTGACAAGATGTGTTTGTGAAACACTATGCCCCTGAAACAGAAATTCTTTAGAAACAGGAAAATGGTTTAAAATTTGACCTTGACCTTGATGAAATGACCCTCCCCAGTTGTGCCTTGTTGAGACCTATCTACATACCAAATATTAGCATTGTAACTTAATCAGGGTTGAAGTTATAGGGAAATGTTTAGTTGGCAGGTAAAGTTTTGCAGACAGACAGACGGATGGACAGATGGACACATTTAAAACAATATGCCCCTGATCTTATTGATGCGGAGGCATAAAAATACACAGCTTAACCCATTGTCACACAGAAACGCTTTTAGGCAGCCCCTAGCTGTGATATCATTGCCCTCTTTCTTTCATTGCCCTCTTTCTGATAATCAGCTGGCGAGGGCTATGACTCCTACCTCGCCAGCAGATTACCAGAGAGAGGGCTACGATATCGCAGCTAGCCCTACCCCCACCCTACTCCAATAAAATTAATTAAGAAAGAAATATGTAAAAAGTGATTAAAAAAATCAATAACTTTTACATTGTTGTCTGCAACTCCTTTGAATATGGACTTAGGAATGGGTTAAGGCGATGATTATGGGAGACTGCAGGCTAATCATTGTAGCCTAAGGATTAACAAACTCATTACTGAATTTAATTTCTTCTGTTTTTCTTATTTTCAATTTTATAGACATAATGTAGCAAAATCCCAATATTTAATGTTCTGTCCGACCATAGAGTCAGTTTATGAAAACTGGAAAAAAAACAATCATTGTTCTGAATTGCAAAACGACAGATCTTCATTTGTTAATCCTACCTAATTTTCCGCTGAATAGAGTTGGTTTTAGTGGTTTTTTTAAATGTTAATCACTAGTGTTAAAGATGTTTTCGTCTGCATTTTTCAGGTAAAGTGTTAATAAAAATGTGTTTTCAAGTGCCCTAAAATTGACGAAATTTCATAAGTGTGCGGCATTGAACAAAGCTCGCGCTAAAAGCTGTTTGTCACACATAAATTCTTTCATATTTCCAAAGGCAAATATCACTGCATCAAATCATCTATCTGAGGAAGTACTGTACCGTGCATATACAATACAATACAATATTTATTTGCTAAACACATAAACAATAAATGGTCATTGCAAATATATTTGTCAATATACAAATAAAAGCATTTTTCAATAGGCCAAAGGCCATATGGAATGATTAATTATAAAACGAGGGGGAAATGTCAAAAGGGTTACCATACTAGATCTAAGCAAAGTGGGGATTTGAAATCAAGCAAAAGTGATTTCTTTTGATCCTGTCGATATGGAGGCTAGTTTGGGTCAATCATAAACTAATCGCTGCAGCTAGCATGGCCTGTTTACTCCTTTGACTAGGCTACACCCACCGATTCCAACAGGATGCTCCGTTTGATCAATACTTTCCACAGTTTATGGCTTTTTCCTAACCGTCCTAACTATAGGTTCATAAGTGTAGCTTCGACTTTTAAATCACAGGGACTTGTTACAATTGATGTTCTTTTTTTTATGTATATATACATGTAGTATTAAAAGAATCACTTGTGACAAGACCCTGTGGTTTAAATCGCCAAGCCAACAAAATTGTTAACAGAATTGAGAGCCAATGTTGGAGTTCAAGACTAATCTCTGATCAAAATGAACGATTTCATTGATCGACTAGTTATTTTATGTACGTATAATCGGGATCATAACGATCAAGTGTAAATTTGTACAGTTCGTCTCAAATTATATAGTAAAAAGTCGTGTCTTGCTACACTCGTATTGGTCAATCATAAGAATCAAGGACAATCTTTAAGATTTCTCACACAGAGCATAGTTAGGCCTGGATAATTTTGCGAATGCGTGTCACATTTATGCAATTTTCAGTCTACCCTGCCATATCCATATAGGCGCAGAATGTCGTTACTATAGCTTGAATAAAGCTGCAATTTACGACATCATTTTGCACCCCAAATGAGGATATGGGGCAATCAAGAGTTCTACACGCCATTTTATGAAATGGTCAGCTGCGAAACTTTTCTGCAAAGATTAGAAATAGTGAGCTTTTGTGATCTATGTATGTTGGTCGTCAATCGTGCGACGTCAACAATTAAAGTGTTTACGCTCTAAATGCCACAGTTTTTGACCCAATCTTTGTGAAATTTGGTCATAATGATTGTTAGACTATAAGATTGCACCCTTTTGAATATGGTGAGATTTTACAAAAACACAGGAAATGGGGCCTAAATGACAATTTCTTTGTTTACTCTCTAGAGACCACAGTTTTTTTTATCTTCATGGAACTTGGCCAGAAAATTTGTAAGATCCTACGGATGAACCCTATCGATAATTGGAAGGTTCTTTTCGAAAATACAAGAAAAGCAGCCTTAGTGACAATTCCTTTGTTTACACTCTAGAAGCCACACTGTTGGCCACATTGATTAAACCTGGTCAGAATCATTATAAGATCCTACGAATAAACCCATTGATTAAGGAAAGGTTCTATGCGAAAGCACTGGAAAAGGGTCCTAAGAGACAATTTCTTTGTTTACACTCTAAAGACCACATTTTTGGCTCAACCTTAATGAAACTAGGCCAGAATAATTGTTAGGTCATAAGGAAAACCCCTATTTTGAATGGGAAGATTTTATTTGAAAGCACGGGGAAGGGGGCATATTGACAATCTCCTTACACTCTACATGTCATTGTTTTGGCTCAATTTTCATGAAACTTGAATAAATAATTTCGCTCCAGTTGCATAAAGAAGTAATTAATTGGCAGATGATTGAGTTAGATCGTTTATGGCGTTAAATAAGCCAGAACAATACAATTATCGAAGTTCAAAGCTCAAATCCGATTTAAAGAAAATGCGAGACGTGTGGGAGAGGCAAAAGGGGGAGGGGGGGGGGGAGAACAATGTAGGGTAGGAGGGTTGTAGAGAAAGAGAGCGGCAAACGGCAGAGAAGAAGAGATCATAGAGAAATATTCACATTTCAGTCTAAATCGCAAAATTTACGTTTTCGGTAATGTTGAAAACTCATATAACAACATCGACGTCGTCGCCGTTAATAGTATTCCGATCCAGAGAGGTGACATATCTTATCCTGATGTAGAAAGTACATGGGTGGATCCAGTTTTTACAGCTATATCTTGCACGCCTGTGACGATATGTGTTATGTAGACTATTAAAGCGATTATAAGGCTTTTGGTTGTGGTTATATTCACGTAAAATTCGGTGTTTTTTTTTGTGTGTGTGTTTTTTTGTGTGTGTGTGTGTGTTTGAAAATGACAAATCTGCCGACTCAAACTGAATTAAAATAAAAACCATGCTCGTCAAATTGTTAGACATCGTGTAACTCAGTTCACTGAAGTTTGTCCTCTCAAACGCAGTTTAACATAAAAAATAAAAGGTTGGTTGGCGACCTAAACACCGTAACTACAGCTGGAATAAGCTGTAGTTACGATGGTTAGGTCGCCAAACCATCAACGATGCTTCACACAAATGGCGGCTAATGTCCGAGTTCAAACTGTACAAATGATTTGATTGGTCGATCATTTCTCTGATTGACAACGGCGATCGGTCAATTTATGATAAGTACCATAAACCAAAACAACAAAGAGTTGGTTTGCGAACTATACATCGTACCTAAAGCTTTAAAAAGCTGTACTAATGACATCTTTGTCGCCTACTTGAATTGGGTTTTCGGCGACCAACTTTCACTTTCGGTCTAAATGGTGGATTTCATTGGTCAATGTATCTTTTAATTGACTATGGCGATCAGTCATTGAAGGAAAAGCATCTCGGTTCAGTTCAACCTGCTTTGAGTGGCTTGTCAATAGAAATTGGCTCTAAACACACTTTTGGACGCCATGGCTTCTCAGTAACTAAGGCGTACGCATTTGGGGGGGTGTAACTATTATGTGTTTAGCTGTTAGACTGCCGCTGACCACGCCTATTGACCTTTAACATAGCAATCTAATATAGATTATAAAAGACATTTTTTGGCGAGCCCGCTTGCGGTGAGCGATACATAGTTGTCACTATGACAAGTCGGTGTATGTGCGTTAGAGCGTTAGTCTGTTAGTCCGTTAATCCGCCCGTCCGTCCGAATTTGTCCGGACAATTGCTCCTACATTTATTGATGGATTTAAAAATGACTGGGCACAATTATTCCCCATCATGAGTAGATGTGCCATTTGAAAGGTTTTCTTTTGGATAGCTTCAAGTTCAAGGCCAAAGCTCAAGGTCAAACACTAAAATTGATGGTCAAGGTCAAGTTGATGGTCAAAACTTTGCGGGCTCTACAGCAGTTGTCCTGGGACAACCATCTAGTTTTTAAAATGTATGGCCAGGGAATTAAAACTAGGGACAATTGGGCGTCACACCCGTTTATTGACCGGTATCTTACGTGAGGTATTTAACCATGTACTGTTTTTAAAAATGTTAGACTTGTCTAAAAAATCAAGGGGGTAGCGGACGAAATTATGAAATAAGTACAATTAAAAAGGTAACTTTTCTTTATAATTCTTTACAATTCAAAATTCTTTACAAATCAAGAAGTAACAATCCTATACGATAGAAAATATTTTGGGAAAAGAAGAAATTGCTTGTCACAAGCAATTTCTTCTTTTTCCACAATGTTTTCTGAAGTATAATATCACAGAGCCGTTAACACTATGAAATGTACAGGAAAGTGTTAAGGTATAACTGTTCTCGATAAGTCGATCTCACAAAGAGCATAGAACTTTCGTCGATCTTGGTCGTTGTTTACGTCATTCGTACACTCGACGTCAGCTTGTTGGTAATCAAAGTCCTTGAAGAAAACAGTGCAAGACTGCTTGCCACCTAGGTCGTCTGGATTCGAGTCCCGCCAATCAGAAACTGAAAGAATGGGTAAGTTAAGCTTATCCCATTACCAGACGACAATATTTTAGACTGGTCCAATTTAAAAGGAGCTGCAGATGACAATTTTAAGTTGCTGAACTTTCATAAATCTTTACTGTTTGGGATAAGAAAACATCTTCGATAATGTAAACATTGCGCGTAACAACCAATTTCGTAATTATTCACACAGTTTTCCAAAGATTTTTTTATTACTGTTTCCGATTTTGTCTGCGGGTGGCACGCAATGTATTTTTTTGCAAGCAAAACTATAGGTTTATTTGAATGGGATTTAACGCCGCTTTTAACAATTTTTCAGTCATATCGCGGCTGCTGGAGCACATAACAATGGATTCCTGGTATTTCTCACACCAGTACCACCATTACATCCTTTCCTAGCCTCCAGCTGCTATCCCACTTAGGTTTACGATTATCCACCCATTGGTGAAAGACATGGAGCGGAACGGAAGATGTGTGATGCCGCCGAGGATCGAACCCATGACAATCCATGATTGAAGACTGGGAGTCTGATGCGCTACCAACTGTGCTATGACGGCGACTGCAAAACTATATATACATCGTGTATAATAAAATCATGTATTTTTGTCGGTTAACCTATTTCCACACAAACGCCTCCCAGGGAAAATATTTGGGGAAATATTGTAGAAATATGAAGAAATTGGCTGCAACAAGCAATTTCTTCATTTTACACAATGTTTTCAATCCAGGAAATTGATTTTTTTTTTCAAAAAATCATAAACTCTAAAATGTCGTCTGCAAGTCCTTTCAAATTGAACCAGTCTAAAATGTGTATGTGTATTATTGAAGACAACGAAAGCCATATTAGATAAAAAAAAAAACTTTGATATGAATAATTAAATAAATGAAAATGAAAAAAAAAATGGAAAAAAAAATGGAAAAAAATAATAATAATAACAATAATAATAACAAAATCCACGAGGCTTACTTATCAGAGGATCCCCTGTAGACCTCCAAACTTCATTTCCATTCGTCGTTAACTCGAACAGGTCATTCCAATATCCTATAAATGAATGGTATTCAGTGAGTGTTTAGTGAATGCTCATATATAGAGTATTACCGTTTGATTCGGTGTAAGATGAATCATTTTTCATTTGGTGAACAACAAAAACTATATTTTCACGAGTGGCGATGCCATCAGATTAGAAAGACAATATTCGATCTTATACGGTAAACAAACGTCTATTCGTTTGCTCTAAAAAACAAAACAAAACAAAACAACACTTTTTGAAAATTTCCCGCCCACTTACTACGTTGGTCCCGCCTATTGACTCAGAAAAGAAGTTCCATTTCGATTATAAACGACGTTATTTTGCAAAATGTGTGAACAGTGGCATGTAACAAAAAAGCAAATTTGTTTGTTGGCAACCTAACTGCAGTTTGAATAACACTCTACAAGCTTGAAACTTTCGTCGCAATCGAACTGAAACAAGAACATTCAGAGACGGATTATGCTCCCCGAAAAAAGCCCTGCCACAAAAAGTATGAAATAAAGGGAAAAGGATTCGGGCGAGCCGACAGACAAAGATGCGGTTATATCCTCGCCCTTATCCAAACATGCTTAATTTTAACGACCTTGAGCTGTGACAATGACCTTTGAGATATCTGATTGTTTCAAATGCCACATATACTAATAATAGAGAACAACAGTGCAAAGTTATTTCCAAATCAATCCATAGTTTTAGGATCTACGCTCCAGACATGCTTAATTCTAATGTTTGACCTTGAGCTGTGACCTTGACCCTTAAGGTGTCTGTGAAAATTTGTTTCAAATGGCACATCTACTCAAGATAGAGAACAATTGTACAAAGTTGTATTGAAATCCATCTAAGGACATGTTTAATTTCAATGTTTGACCTTGAACTGTGACCTTGACCTTGGAGCTATCTGAAAATGATTTTCAAATGGTATATCTACTCATGATAGAAAACAACTGCGCTAATGTTTTGAAATCCATACAGAATTGAAGAAGCTATGCTGTGAACAAGGTCAATTTTAATTCTTGACCTTGAATCGTGACTTTGACCGTAGAGCTATCTAAAAACGGAGAAAAGTACGTCGGCACATTATCATAAGGAATTCACATGTGACGTTTCACCCAAGAACCGTGAAGATATGGAGGCGGACGGACGGACGGAATGACTGAAAGACGGACGGACAGACGAAATGGTGGCTATAGGCTCGGGGAGCAAAATAAATTAGCATGAACTTGGATGAAATCGCTGAATTCTATAAATTGCTCTTCCCTACTACGGTAAAGACAAAGAGGCATAATTTGAAGCTGAATTATGACCAAATTGATATCTTATATTCATTTTGTACACAGCTGGGTCTCGAACCAAACAAGTGTGTGAATTTCATCGAAATCGGCCAAATAATTTCAGAGATTCAGCTCAAAACAAACAGATGATAAAATCATTACAATAACAGCAACAACAACAACAAATAACGCACAGATAGATAAAAGGCACCACTAAAAACCACGTCTTTCTCAGAGTGGGGATACATAAATATCACGTCCTATTTAAAGATATTGCATATGCAAATTACTCTTGCATATGTTGTAAGACGTAGGATGTCGAACCTCCGACCCCTGGGTAGCTAAGTCTTGCTCCTACCTAGGTCAGGTTGTAAGGTTCTGTTCGTAATGAAGTCCTTCACGTATGTCAATTCGGCCACCGTGTCTATTTGTACAAGATTGCTCTCGAATAGATCCGAGTCATACGAATCGCAAAACACCTGAAATGAAAATAAAAATATCAAAGACGTGGTCTAGTCATGGTCAGTTTCGGCACAATGCTTTGGTTCAAGTTTCACTTGCAAGTCAGATGCTGTTGTTTTGCAACTTTGCACATGTCTTTGTGACCATTATATCAACCCTTCTAAAAAGATCCGTCATTCATTTTAGTGGAAATTGACCCCTTTTCGACTTAGACATTTGGTTTAAGTTTTACGTGCAAGCCTCATATTGATATTTCTACTGATGTAATTGCTCTGAAACTTTGAACATACTTTAATAACTATCATATCATCTCCCTAGAAAAGACTCATTACTCTGACATTCATTTCAGTGGACTTTAACCCTTCCTTCGACTTATAGCTGCGATTTGTTAAAATCAACTTATAAAGAGAGATTTGAATTTCATTAGGTTCGTCCCATTACAGATTAGACTGCGATATTTCCCTCCATCAGCTGGTACAGGTCTCTCTAAGATGTCTCTCTGCTCCACTTGGCGTTCGGTACATATAATCGACAGATCGCCGTAGTCAATGAAATATCGAGTGACCAGTCAAATCATTTATTCATACCGAAAGTGAACTTTGAACTGAGACATTTATGTTAAGCATTTGTGTTGGTACAGCGACTTAAAAGTCATAACTACACCTCATTCAAGCTGTAGTTACGACGACTATGTCTTAAACCTTTCCTGGTTTTTGAAATTTTAGACTTGTCCAAATTGAAAGAGGATGCAGACAACAATGAAAATTGGATGCAATTCCAAATAAAACCACTGTATGTGGTAGAAAACACTGTGGGAAAAGGAGAAATTGCTTATTATAAGCAATTTCTCCTTTTTCCACAATGTTTTCTCAAGTATAAAATCACAGTGACGTAAAATCCCGAGTTTATCCAGGAAAGGGTTAAACCAACAGTTTACCTTTCTGTTACATATCATTGACCGTAATCAAGCAGAATAACGCCGTCTGATATCTAAGGCGAACTTTCTGATAGCGGTATGTGGACGGGACAAGCGATCCGTCAGTTAACCCTTTCCTGTTTTGCAAAATTTTAGACTTGTCCAAATTCAAAGGTTTTGCCGACGAAAATTTAAAGTGGATTTAATTTGAAAAATGACCACTCAGTAGGGTAGAAAATATTGTGGAAAAGAAGAAATTGCTTGTTACAAGCAATTTCTTCTTTTCCCACAATGTTTTCTCAAGTATAAAATCACAAGGACGTAAAAAACAGTGATTGTACAGGAAAGTGTTAAGGTAAGTAGAATCGTGACAGTATATTTGGACTCTATTAAATTACTTACTCTTGCCTCCTCGTACAAAAAATCTGCCGTCCCGAAAAAATAACAACTTCCGTTATTTTGTTCCCATCCAAGAGGACATCCTACAGAAGTAATGAAATATCTTCAGTGACAGTTTAGACATAATGAAATTTAATGAGTAGAAAATTTCAGCGAGAAAAAAGGAAAAGATGATTTAAATTAGTCTTTGTCATTATTGATTATCATAAAAAAAATCCAAGTACTGAAAGTACTGTAAGCTAGCAAAGCATTGTTTCGTTAAGTAATCTTATTTGCCTTTGAAAGGTAGAAAACATTTTGGGCTCTGAAGAAATTACTTGTTACAAGCAATTTCTTCATTGTCCACAATGTTTTCCAAAGCCTGTTTTGAGATTTTTAAAAAGCGGGATTGAATCGGAATAAGTTGTATAGCATGCTTTTGAAGGAGTTCTCTACAGTTTGAATAAAGTTCATTCATACGGCCAGTCATTTGAACACAATATGCTCGAGTGAGCTAAAATTACCTAGGAGATGAACTTGCAGGCAGAGTTTGCAATATTCCTGAAATACACAAGAACTACTTTTTTGGCGTAGACATTCATTGGATTCAGTGGTTAAGCCTCCAGTGGCAGTTTGCACTAAATGAACTCTGAGAAGACCTCAAAATTTTGTCTTTTAACCTAAGCTATCAAAGCTGACGGTTTGCTAGCTAAAAAAACAATAAATGATAAAACTGCCCTGTCATTTAAATCGGAGTGTGGAAATTATAGTCGGACGTTATTCCATTTGAAAAAGTATAATTTGTGTCGAAATAACTTTTAAAATACTAATTTTTCAACTAAGATTCTTTGAACAGTATTAACGTGGATTGTTTTCATCTTTGCTCTAAACAGAATTCAGTATAATACTTCATATGGCCAAATGGAATAGGTGCTTAACTCATGATCTAAGGCCACAGGTTCGAGCCCCACCGTCATCGGGTAAGTGCTTGCGGAAGACACTTAATAGCCACAGCCGATTGAAGTTTTAAAGATTTATCTTGAGGGAAATTATGAAATAATGATACATCTATCCTACAGACATCAAAATTAACCCATTCCCACACAACAAAATTTTAGACCAGTCCAAATTGAAAGGAGCTGCAGACGACAATTTCAAGTTGATGTAATTTTATTTTTTTCGTCTTTTTTTGGTAGAAAACATTGTGGATAATGAAGAAATTGCTTGATACAAGCAATTTCTTCATTTTCCACAATGTTTTCCACAGCTCTATAATTGCGGGGCGTAAAAAGGAGGGCTTGAGTTGGAATGGATTAAGTGAAGATATAAAAACCTAAATTTGTTCTTCTCTCAAACTCTATGTTGTTGGTATTCATCGGAATCGTCTTGGCGAGACGATTCCAATGAGTACCCACAATATAGTGTTTGGTGGACAGGTAATGGCATTTAGCATTTTGAAATAAAAGTCGCTTCACCCTGCCTTGATCTCTGATCGAATAATTTCAGAGAAATCGTGGAACCTTATCTTAAGTCTTAAATACATTTGAATTTTCAACCTAGTTACAGGATCCATCTGTTTACAAAAAGAGATTTTAAAATATATTAAACCATTACCAGACGACACAATTTTAGACAGGTCCAAATTAAAAAAAGTTGCAGACGACAATTTAAAGTGTATGAAATTTTAGATTTTTTCAATTTTCTCGGTAAAAAAAACTGTATTAAAAGAATGAAATCGCTTGTTACAAGCAATTTCTACATTTAAAATAATGTTTTTCCAATTGTTTCTTTTGATGGGGACCCAAAAGGCGTCAACGTGTGGGATTGGGTTAAAGGAATGTGTACCTCTCACGCAAACTGTTCCGTTTGTCTGAAAGCCATCGGCACATCGGCAAGAGACGCTCAATGGATTGCAAACAGCATTGGGATCCGCACATTGACCAGGCTCACATAAAGCTCCAAGTTCCTTTTCTGAAATAATTCAATTTTTAGTTTCGTCTATCAAAAACAAGTGTTCTGATTGGTCGAAAAAAAATATTCATAGCTCCATGAAGAAAACTTTGAGCACGCAGCGATTTTGTATGCTTCCGAACAAAATAGTCCAATACAAAAAGGTATTAAAATTTGTAAAGTTTTTGTTTTTTCGCTCGATGCTATTAAATTATAAGAAATGAAGAGAATATTTTTTGTTTTCGTGGAGGTATGAACCGAGAAACCTAATCACACAATGTATGAATCCGCTTCGCGTATTCATACAGTGTGATTAGGTTTTTCGGTTCATACCTCCTTGAAAACAAAAAATATTCTCTTCATCTCTTAAATGAAACAAAAATGAAGAAAGAAAATATGTAGCATCCTAAGGCTAACTGGGTTATACACAGACCTTGATTTGAGACCAAATAAGAAAGTGTTCGCATTTCCCATTCAGTATAATCAACTTTTGTCTTTCAATTGAAAATCGAGGATTGACCAATCAAATCATTTATTTAGACCAGATTTATTGAGTCATAGGTAATACATGGTGCACCCTACTCGTAGATATGCAGAGAATAAGTTTTTTGTCTTTTGACTCTGATAAATGACTTGCGTAGCTCTGGAATTCATTATACAGAACATGTCTTCCAAGATTAAAATAATCCTCGAATTCTGTGTAAAAATACCGAACCCCGGTGTCCGCACAAACTCGGACAATGAAGCAGCTACCGACACACATACAGACATATGTATCTTACTGTTACATTACAGTGTCTAAAAGATTGGTAATGGCGGAAAGACTACAAAAACAAAGATGGAAGAGAAAGATTTAAGTAATTACTGAAAACACCATACTCAAGTCACAGTTTCCCGTTGACACATTCAGGAACCGGTCCATTGGGCATGCGCAGAGTGACGTTGTCGTTGAACATTCAACATTATCCCCTTTACATTCCGAGGAATCTGTACAGCTTTCACCAATACATTTTACTGGAAAATATTAAATTCTTATAAATGTCAACAAGAGCGTAAATCTGTGTGGCCAAGTTCGAAATCTTTATCTTTGAAACGATAAATCATGCGAATTACTGGTTAATCGCAAGCAAGGGACTTTTGTCACACCTATGTGTTATACGCAAAAGTAGTGCGGCTTACAAACATGTATATGGTACTTACATTAGCAAATATAGCATGAACCGGAGTAAGAATAAAAAACCTCGTCAACCGTGTGATTCTAGTCATATCAACTCGAGTCATACGCGAAATAAATGCCTTAAAAATCCAGTAAACGGTTCTTACATGTTAGGATCCTAGGCCAGCATAGATCCTTTGTTACACATGCAAGTTCTGTCACAACAAAAGGGTGTTCTCAGAAAAAAACAATGCAACGAATAATTTACGTCATGGTACTTGCATGTTCCAATATAGTATGATCCGGCATAGCGCCCCTCGATTAACACGAATGAAAACGGTGTTATTCTCGAAAAATATGTTTTGCAGTACTTTCATGTACAAATCAAGCATGGTCCTGAGTCGGCAAAGAAACCCGTACATACGCGTAAAATTTATGTCTTAACAAATAGGGAATATTACAACAGCGTCTTTTCTATTTGTTGTTACCGTGTTCGAGAATCGTGTGTAGGTATTTTTAATGGATGAATCAAATAAAAAAATTATACCTACACACGATTCGAGAACACGATAAAAACAAATAGAAAAACACATTGTTGTAATATTCCTTTTATAATATACCTTTAGGACATGGTACCCAGAAAATTCTCTTAAATAATTAAGAAATAACTAAATTTCCGAAATAACCCGAACGTCACAACACAAAAAAGTAGTCCGTGTTAACGGTACTCGACGAAAACGGTTTTTGGTACACGCCAAATACGGATTTTATTCTGTCGAGTTGTATTAGATAGCCAGATTTTTATCAAAATCTTTTATAGGTATATAATAAAGGTTATTTTTCGCGAAAACATTGCAACGATTAATTATTTACATGGTGCCTACATGTAGAAATATAGCATGATCTTGAGTCAGCATAGAACCAGTCGTTACTCGTCCAACTCCTGTCTGAACGAACGGTGCTGCCTGCGTTTAATTTATCCGTCAACATAGAGTTATCCTGTACTTACAAATCGAGCATGATCCGGAATTAACATAGAACCAGTCGTTACTCGTACAACTCCGTCTGAACATACGGTGCTACCCGCGTTTCAATTGACCAATCGCTGGTCCCCCCCCCACTTTCTCCGTTTGCCACGCCCATTAACGCCGATAGGAAGTTCCGCTTCGATTTTTGAAAAGGCATTATTTTTCAAAATTTATCGCCAGTGGCATGTAACAAAAAGTACAATGGTTGTTTTGTGACGTAAACGTCGTAACTTCAGCTTAAATAAGCTGTAGTTACGACGTTTAAGTCTCAGAAGCAACAAAAACGGTTAACATAAATGGTGGCAAATGTTTGAGTCGAAAGCTCAGGTCCGGACTGAATACATGATTTGATTGGTTGGTGAATTCTTTGATCGGCAACCGCGATTAGTCAATTGACTTGTAAAAATTCACTTCCCCTGTACTTACAAATCGAGCAAGATCCAGAATCGGCATAGAACCCCTCGTTACATGTACAATTGTTGTTCACACAGGCGGCATTCGGATCTCGACAAGCGTCTAGCTCCGGACAAGTCTCCCCAACATCGACCCCTGAAATTTATATAACTGCGACTCGGAAAAATACCATTTCAGAAATACGTAAAATTAGATATTCAAAAAAGAGACGGGATCTAGTAGATACTAATCAAAACTCATTTCCAGATTGCAAGATTTTAGACTAGCCCAACATGAAAAGAGTCGCAGACGACAATTTAGAGTTCATGAAATTTAAGATTTTTTCCAACTCTGGATAGAAAACATGTTAAATGAAGAAATTGCTTGTTACAAGAAATTTCTTCATTTTACACATTTTTCCCTGTTGCTTTTCTTGAGTGGCATAAAAAACCGTCACTGTGTGGGAATGGGTTCAACCCAAATTAATACACAATACACGTACATGTAGTTAGGTAGAATGACAACTATCCAAACAGAAAATCTATCGAAAAACGAAAGATATCGAACCGGTACTGTGCAGTCTGACCAGGTCGATATTTTTCGCATTTTCCTGAATGTCCATCCTTATGTGACGTGTATATTCTGTCTTTTTTTTCTAAAGGAATTTTCTGAATAAAAAATGTAATTGAATAGTAGTGGTTAGAAGATTAAACTATTTAACCAATTCCCACTCGAAATCTTCAAAATCTTTGTTTTTAGGGTAGAAAACATTGTGGACAACGAAGAAATTCCTTGTAACAAGCACTTACTTTATTCTCCACAATGTTTTCCAAAGCTTTCATATTGAGGGGCATTTAAAAGCGTCATTGTGCGGGAATGGGTTAAATATTGTCGGCGTTTGTTTGAAAATGAAAAATGTATACTTTATTTGTTTCCTAACCCTTTCCTGTTCTAGTCCCTGTGTTTTCATACTTGAGAAAACATTGTGGAAAAAGAAGAAATTGCTTGTCACAAGCAATTTCTTCTTTTTCAACATTTTTTTCTACCCTATAGAATGATTATTTTTCATATAAAATCTACTTTGAATTGTCGTGTGCAAAACCTTTAAATTTTGACAGGTCTAAAATTTTGAAAAACGGGAAAGGGTTAACTACACATTTTTAAACTTGAATGAATTCTCATGAGAAATGAATAAAAAAACTAAATGAATAAATAAATGGAAATAAGATAGAATAGATAAAATTCATAAAAATGAATGAATAGGTAAAGATAGATAGAATAAAATGAATTAACAAAAATGAATGTTTAAAATCGCGGAAATACTTGCGACGAGCATATTCTTCTATTCTCATTTCCTTAAAAAAATGTTTGGGTCTGACAAAAGTACCTATAAAACCCTATAAGTAGCCTTCGGTACTTTGATATGTTATTTTATTTTATTTTGTCGCGAAATGGTAGGACAAGAAACTGACTTACTCTGCGCACATATTCCACTGTTGTCAAAGAATCCACCCTCACATTCACATAGCCCTGTTTGTCTACTGCAGAAAGAATTGAGATCCGGGCAGTCTTCATTACATGCACATGAAGCATCTGTTTGGATAGGAAATTATTAGAGGAACTGATAGGACTTAACGTCAGTTTCAACAGTATTTTTGGACATATAAGAAAAGATACGATAATAAATTATTTCATTATTGTGACATGTGTGAGTAAACATAGTAAATACAAAAGTATATAAATCCTAACTTTGCACACCCGTTGGACCTATTAGTCACTTATACATAACAATAATCTACTACAAGTTAGTCGCAATCGATACCTTCAGAAAGTATCGTTCTATATATATAATTTGTCAGATATTCAATGGAAGAGCTAGTGAAGACCAAAGTGCATTACTTAACAACCTGGGTATGGTGCACGAAACGGGTCAAAAGTCCACTTTAGGTAGTGCACACTAAAATAAACGGGTGCACGCGTAATAATACAGGTGCACTCATAACATTTAGGTGTGCGCACATTACTGGCGTCCAATGGTATAAAATGAGTGCGTACGCCTAAATTACAAGTGCACGCACAATGTGGCTATGTTTACAATTAATGCATGCACGCTCATATTTTGAACGTGCACGCGTGCGCTTTCGAAATATAAGCGCGCACGCTTAAATCAAACGGGTTCTAATGCACTATTTACGCATGCACGCGTTTTTTATGCAAAGAGGACTTAAAGGGGACTTTTGACCCAAACGGTACACCATACCTGGGTGGATAGTCACTACTTGATACCACTTTATTTGCGGTACATTTTCTCTTCATGCTTTGTATGATGAGAGTTTTAATTATTTTCAGCTAGCAACGCGTCAGCTTCGATAGCTTAAGTTAACAGACATCATTTTGAGGGCGTCTCAAATTTCAACGAGTGCAAACTGCCACATGAGGCTTAACCACTAAATCCATTACTGCATACGCCATAAAAAGTAGTTCTTATGTATTTCAGAAATATTGCAATCTCTGCCTGCAAGGTCATCTCCTAGGTATTTTTAGCTCATTCGAGCACTTCAATTTTCACAATGACTCTGATCAGAGTATTCAAAAAGTTGCAGACGACAATTTAAATTGTTGTAAATTCTAAAATATTTATCTCTCTGTGTAGAAAACAATGTGGAGAATGAAGAATTTGCTTGTAAAAAGCATTTTTTTCTCATTTTCCTCATTGTTTTCAACAACTATTTTCTTAAAGGGCGTTAACAGGAGGGATTGTGTGGGAAAAGGTGAATTCTGGATACTTTAACCTCTTTTCTACGACAATTAAAAGTGAAAGCATTTTGAAAAGTAACCAACCAACATGGTAGAAAATATTGCGAGCAATTTCTTCTTTTCTCGCAATATTTTCTCAAGTATAAGTATTGGAGACGTAAAAACAAGGGATTGTACAGGAAAGGGTTAAGAATCGCTGGCCACACTCACTCAACTTACATAGCAAAAGGTCTAACCTCGCATTTTAAATGCTTGGTCAGTAACACGTGAAAAAAAGATAAGACGGTTGTTTGTCGACCAAATTGTCGTAGCTACAGCTTGAACGAACGTACCCTTTGGTTTCCGTAAAACTGATATTTAAACAAAAAATGGTTATGGTCTAACAGAGGTCAATCCGAGATATTCTCTCGAAAATAAACTAACGAAGAGGTAGAATAACCACACTAGTTTTAAAAAAATCTGCAAAGAGCAGAAAGTTGCGCCCAGGTCAGCCTACATCGTCCGGGCACCTGATTAATAGGCCGTTCGATTTCTTTCTGCTAAGATATGCGGTAACCATTTGATTTCATCAAATTTGCAATAAACAGTGATAGAATGATGCGTTTTTACTTACTGCCTCTACAAACGCCTTTTAAGCATATCTGAAAAATAGCAACACTATGTGATTTACAAAAACACCACATTAAAGCGTCATTATTCTACACATTTCATTCTTAAACAGGTAAGAATATCATGAAATCGACGGACCGATGCTGTTTATCAAAAATCGACCAAACCATTCATTAAGACCTGAAGTAAATGGTGAACTTCTTCATTTTGTTGGTAGGGCGACAAAAACTAGTCATTAGAGCGTTTTCAAGAAGTGACAACGTTAAGATCACAAACCAACGATTTGTCTTTTGTTTTATAACCTTTTTCAAAGATTTTACCAATTAATGCATTCCAACACAATGGCGCTTTTTGGCGCCCCATCTAGAAAGGCAATTGAGAAAACATTGTGTAAAATTTCTTCATTTTTTACAATGTTTTCTATCAATTGAGTTGAAAAAATGTTTTCTATCCATTGAGTTGAAAAAATCTAAAATTTCAGAAACTTTCAATTGTCATCTGCAACTCCTTTCAATTTGGACCTGCCAAAGTTTTTACCGGTTATGGATTAACGTCGTTCGATATCTCAGTCGAACTGTCTTATCCGTCACCTAACTCTCAATCAACTCGCCGCCGTCATAGCGCAGTCGGTAGCGCGCCAGACTCCTAATCTTCAAACATGGGGTGTCATGGGTTCGATCCCTGGCGGTGGCACATATTCTTTCCGAAATGGGTCAATAAAACAAGCTTTATATAGAACAAAGAACGTAAAACTTAAAGGGAGGTATTTCATGTCATACCCCACGGTTAAGTACACGAATGTCATGATTGAATCCTATTTTTGTGTTGTTTTTTTAAACAGGCCGATCGCGACTGTCCGTCAAAGCCATTGATCCGTCGATTGGCAGTATTCCTTTATATCCGGAACACCCTAGAATACCCCTTTTCACGTGCCGGATAACAGAAATGCAAACTCACAGCGCCCGAGTCATCACATGGTGTACCATCGTACGGTCTATCCTGGTTGGTGCAGTTTCCATCGCCAGTACTGTTAGTACAGAACAAACCGCGATCACATAAGTGAGGTATAAACATCTGTACAATAAAAATGAACATGAGTGTGTTATTTCACTGAGTGAAACGCAAACACTGATCAGTCAGGATATAAAAAAAAAAAAAAAAAAATACTGCCTAAGAAAATTTGAGCCATAGGCTGTCATCAGAGCGCATATTGAAGACTCGGATCAGACTGTGTGGATGCACAGGACCTCTGATTCTTTACTCATAAATGAAATGTCAATCACAGGTTCAAATAGTTTTGAATATTGTGTCTTTCTTCTCAAAAAGAAGCTAATATTTGTCGCACAATAAGGGGGAAAGAAATATCCGCCTCTTTTTACATTAGTCAATTTTGTCGAAATTCAGATATGGTGAATTGAGGATAGATGGTTCATCTGACAAACGTCTTTTATGTGAAAGTAAACGTGCCCCAATGCTTAAAATATTCAATGAACATCCTAACAAAAATTTTTGTCACTTTGGGTTTAACCCAAATTATAATGAAGATAATACCAATTCGTGTAGGAGAAAATTATTTAAAAAATTCATCATCTTGTTTTTCACGCGCCCCTAGAAACTAACTTGGAAAAACATTGTTTGAAATGAAGAAATTGCTTCTAACAAGCAATTTCTTCATTTACAACAACGTTTTCTACCTGGAAAACATTTTTTTTTCATTTTCACCTATATGAAAATGCCTTCTACAGCGTCTTTGAATTGGGATCAGTCTAAAATTTTGCCAAGAGGAAATGGGTGAATGAGTACCCGATTGAGTCCGTCTGGGTCACAAGACACGGAGTCGAGTCCAAACCGAATCTCACACTGTTCGTCCATTGATATAACCGTGCCTGCAAGAGGCTGATTGTCAAAACTGTCAAATTGTGATTCTGTAAAACTGTTGTTGTTAAGGCAATCGGGTTGACTGAAACAAAACAGACCATTCAAATCAATGGGCCACTCCCGATATACGTAGTTAAGGAGATTAATTATACAAAAATTCAATATAAAAGAAGACTAATTACTTCTTTTTTTAATAAAAAAAATCCCGACAATATTCTAGATACAATCGTCATCTGGTAAAGAGATAACGGTACATTTAGAGATTGTAATAAAGATGATAAAGATTATAACGATAATAGTAATAAAATAAATTCTTTATTTATAGAAGGTAATTCAGTCACTAAGCTTACATCTTTATACATTCAATTAACCAATTCCAACATGGCAAACTTTTAGACTGGTTCAAATTGAAAGAAGCTGCAGACGACATTTTATAAGTTGATGGAATTTCATTTTTTTCGTCTTTTGGATAGAACACATCGTGGATAATGAATGAATTGATTGATACAAGCATATTCTTCAATTTCCACAAAGCTTTTTTCTTGGGCGGCGTAAAAGGGAGGGGTTGTTTGGGAATGGGTTAAACAGAAATAATGAAAATCTCTTTTTACAATGAGTAAGTCTAAACAGAAGAAAATGGAGATGAGATGGCGCACGCGATGAAAATGATAAAAAAACAAGCAAACAACAACAACAACAACAATACCCAACAACAACAACCAAAAAACCCCAATGATTTAGATGACTGTGATGTTCACAAAGATGATCATAAAACAAAAAAACTATATCAAATATATGGAAAAGTAAATAGTATAATGTTGTAAATATATGCACATGTAACCACTGGTTATGCCAAATACTAGTCAGTGATAATCTATAGTTATGTAATGATTTCTCAAAAAGATAATTATTTACTCGTGATTGTCTAACACATCATCTAATAATTTAATTCTATAAATGTCTTTCAATATTCTTGCGATGATAGGCAGAAAAAAATCAAATCTTCATGAACAAATGAATATAGAATTGAATGGTATGCTTGTATAGAAAGTTATTCGACAAAACCTGACTCAAACTTGTAAAATATAGGTGCCTTTTTATGATAAAGATAAAGATTTTTTCATTTATAATGAATTTTAAAACCTAAGTACGATTCTGTATATTTCATGAATTATGCTTATCTATTCTTTTGTTACATACCTTGATGAAAACATTTTTTTTCATTAGATATATAATAATCATGAAAGCCGCATAATTTTATTATTGTTGAATTTATTGGATTCTAGCCGAAAGGGAAAAAATGGATGGCCGAGTGGATTATCAAATTTTCCGACGCAGCGGAATCCAATGCGAGGTTTTGTATCACAAATACATCGTATCATTCCATTTATCATATACAACGAATTTTAATTCTTAAAAGATAAAAAGAAGCTAAAGACATTAAAAAAAAGAGAAAAATCAAAATAACGCTGCTCTCGGCATGACGTCATTTTTAAACGGGGAATGACGTTATCTATCATATAATATCAGTTTTTTACAATTTCTGTCGAGACCAATTATGTCCAATTAAGATCATCATCTTGTAAAACGGTATACCTACACGTCCGGGTAGTTTAACACATCACCTACCCCCCTAGATAGTTATACTCATCACCTAATGTACAATATTAAAACTGCCAGATGTTTCCAAGTTTGAAGTTATCGTCATGTAAAGCTATAAACATACCAGCCTAGATAGTTATACACATAATCTTATGTACAAGATGAAAACAACCAGATGTTTCCAAGTTTGAAGTTATCACCATGTAAATCGAAAAACCTACCCGCCTAGATAGCTATACACATCTCCTAATGTACAAGATGAAAACAACCAAGTGTTTCCAAGTTTAAAATCATCATCTGGTATGATCACATTGGTTTCCATAATGTAGGAGTCTGCGTCTGAACACCCAGCAACGTTGTCGTTATCTCCCCCTAGCCTTGGGGAGAAGAAGAGAACATAAAAAATAATAAAGAATATAAAAATATAAAGAGGATATAATGAGGATAATTGTTTTTTACAGTGTAGTCCATTTATCTTCCATTGGCTACATTTTTACGAGTTGCGTAAATATGTTGCAGGGACGTAATAATAGGCTATCATGGTGGATCTGATTTTAATCAGATTGCATAATAAAATGACGTCATATTTGACTACCTTTTTTGGAACCGTTTGAAACTATCAGATACGGATCAATTTCTGACGTGCCCAATTTTTTCTGTGTGGAATGTAAGCATAATTTATTTTACTAGAAATATTTATAGGTATATATATTGAAAATTATGCTACGATAGATATACAACGTCTCGTATATGCTTTGAGCAGCGGAGGAAAATTGAGTTGAAGGTTGAGTGGATTATCAAATTTTCCTCCGCAGCGAAAAGCAAATACAAGACGTTGTATATCTATCGTAACGTTATATCCCATTTCATATACACGTTTTTTTCTTAATGAATAAATTTGATGAAACAATAAAAAGTATCTTCTTCTACAAGTATTTCCCTTCTGATTAAGTTTATTTGCATTTTGACAGCATATGATGAATGAACATGACGTCATAACTACCTTATAAAGAACCGTATTTGACGCTTTGTTTTTCTCTGACGTTTCCGATTTTGTCTGAGTGAAATGCATATAAAAATACTAAAAATATGGCAAAATAAAATGCAATATGATAAATAGGATTGTATCATGACAACAAACCCATGTATAACTTCGTGAGCAAGAAGCAGTTCAACCTTGTCACCGTACTCTTCAATAATCTCAGACGTAAATTGAGCGTAGGAAGGGTTACATGCTACTCCCCGAAAACCTAGACCTAGAAAAGTAAGAAAAAAAATGATCTGATTTTACGTGAAAAGGGAGACAAAAGTTTGCTCAAGTTTTGTAAGGATATCATTTTGTCCAATTGAAACATACCAAATAATTGACTTGTTTGGTTGTTCTGAAAAATGGATGCGAGGCCATTTGCGATTTTGGAATATTTCTACAACAGGAACAAGATTGTAGACGACATTTCATGTTGAGCTTAAATTCGAAAATTGGTGCTAATTTATATAGTAAACATTTAGAAAAAATGAATAAAATAATTGTTACAAGCAATTTCTCCCTTTCAATCAGTCAGTCTTCCATAATTATATATCATCAGGGCGGCAAAAGAAGGATTGTATTGTAAGGGATTAAGTAAAAAGGAAGTCTTACCACTTAAGTCTATGTCCTTAAACGGAATTATTATAGGTCGTTTTATTCTAACCTATAACCAAAGCGGGGAATTCATGAGAAAGTATTTTCATTCCCGGGCTATTTTGTTTGCGACCGAACAAGACTTATATATATATCTTTTCCTCGTCAATTTAGGTGTATTTTTCCGATATTGGTCCCATTATTATCCTTTGATTTAGCTTTTTAACTCTGTCCAAAGGAACATTGTGAAAAGTAGTTGCAGAAAATTCTACATTTATAAACATACCCAGGGAGCACTTCAAGATTAGGATGGCTAACATAGAACATTTCAAGATGTATGTGCGGGGGGGGGGGGGGCTTGGGAATTGAGATATTTTTTGTAGGTGTATGCAAATTAGTACAAATAGGTATTGTTTTCCTCTAGCCATCTGTTCCTACGGACCTGAAGAAAGCTATATATACTTCTACACTTACTTCTATTATTTGAAACGTACACCGGAGTTTGTCCTCGTCTAACATTGAACACGATGTTTTTCCTGAAATTGGCGAATATCTGCGTTCAACAACAACAACAACAACAAACCGACTGACCAATCAAATCATTCATTTATAATTTGACGTATTATATTGATCTCCAAATTCTAAAAGTATAAAATATGTTATATTAGTGGTCGACTTTAACCCGGTATCTACAGCTTATTCAAGCTGTAGTAACGACTTTTATTGTCTCCGAACGATTTGCTTTTTGATTAACGTTCCAGACCAAACCATTGTCGTTAATAGATATGTCAGACAACCTGCTTTGTTGGAGGTCCGGCGGCCTGGAGAGTGATACGCAAATTGACGGATCGCGGTTGCCAATCAAGAATCGATCGACCAATCAAATAATTCGTTTAGACCGAAAGCTAAAATTGAACTCCCAGCATTGGCCGACATTTATTTGAAGCACTTTTGTTGGTTTGGCGACTGAACGTCGTAACTACAGCTTATTCAAGCTGTAGTTACGATGTTCATCTCGCCAACCAACCGTTGAACTTTCTTGTTAGATATTGCTTGCCATACTTTTTGCAAGATGACGCCTTTTTAAAATCGAAGTTGAACCTCATGTCGGGGCTTAGTGGGCGTTGTCAGCGGAGTCAGTGGGCGGGGCCAGTGATGCGTCAATTGATTGACAAACATTGCAAATGGATTGAGTGACTATATGTAACACAGGACTATAATATCTTAAAGGATTCTTCTAAAGACTTCGTATGTAATGGTCATTAACTTTTTCATGTCTTTTTTTTCCTTATAAATAAGAGAACAGAGTTCATTTAAGATGATCTTACAATTTGACCTTCGTCATGTATCGAAAAACAATAAGACGATGAAGAGCATAAACCATATTTCTGTCATTGATAAAATCTTTTTTGGCGGAGGTATGAAAAAAAATCTATTTCATTAGCAACCTTACCTCGTAAAACACTGGACCAGGTCAATACTAAAACTCCCATTCCTAAAGGTATCACCTTGTTGACCGCACGTCATCAAACCCTCTGTACCTTTAACCTGGGGAAGTCCACCGCCGCTAGAACTTAACTCGTTCGGAAATGACCAGGACTCGCCGGAAGTCTAGAGAATAATAAAAGCATTTTCCTAGGGACGTATCCGGGATTTCGAATACAGTTCGCTGGCGGATTGAACGCAAGAGAGCCGAGGGAGTACCTGAGCCGCCGTCATAGCGCAATTGGTAGCGCGTCGGTCTGTCAATCTAAAGGTCCCGGGTTCGATCCCCGACGGCGGCACTCATCCTTTCCGACTATTTGTCTCCCACCAATGGGTCGATAATCGTAGACCTATGTGGGCTAGCAGCTGGAGGCTAGGAAAGGATGTGATGGCGGTACTGGTGTGAAAAATACCAGGAAGCCATTGTTAGGTGCTCCAGCCGCCGCGATATAACTGAAAGATTGTTGAAAGCGGCGTAAAACCCCATTCAAACAAACAAACAAACCGAGGGAGTACCCTTAATCAACCTCCGGATCACTGTCAATCAAAAACATCGATTGACCAACCAAAAACGAATGATTCACCTCACTTTTATCCAGCACATCAATAGAAACGTATCAATTCAACAAAGAGGGTATAACACGCCCGGACAGCAGATGGAACAAAAAAGGTACTAATCAGTGTTCAGATTAAGTCTATGTCTGATTTTAAAGTTCCAGAGCTTGAACATCCAGTTAACCAATTCCCAAACAGTGACGCTTTTTGACGCCCCTCAAGAAAAACAATTAGGAAAACATAGTGTAAAATAAAGAAATTGCTTGTAAAAAGCAATTTATTTAAGTTACACCATGTTTTCTATATAAATAAAGTTAAAAAAAATCTAAAATTTCATAAATTTTGAATTCTCGTCTGTAACTTCTTTGAATTTCGACCGGTCGAAAATTTTACTGTGTCGGAAGAGGCTAAGTTTACTTGGGCGACATTCTAGTTTTGAGGTATCGATTTGCAGTCTTGTCACATGAAGTACTAGTACGAATGTATCATGTGAAAACAGCGATGTTGTATATCAAATCTTTATTTTTTCACAATGATATGCCGCATTTTTAGAATGTATAGCTATCTTCTTTCGCAAAAGAGTTCACTATTTTTTTAGGAAATTAATCTACAGAGTACCTTTTGTATGTGTATCCCAGCAAGATATAGTCTGATGCATGTTCCAGGTCTCCTACGTGCAGCGAAATCATAGTGAATGTCGGCCTATAAAAAGGGAAATTATGATAAGGTTATAGATTCAAGATAGATTCAAACTGCATTTATGACATTTTAAACTATGGAAAAGGTACCATTTTATGTCGCTATATGCCATGTCGCGCCATGTTGTTTTATGATTATGTTATGTTTTGCTATATAACTTTTTGCTTGAATAATAAACTATCGTTTACTGATTTTAATAAAAAAGAAAAATCAGGAGACACATTGAGATACTTAACAAGAAATCGGAATAGTTATGGAGGTAAGTGTTTCAAGTAGTAAGGTAGAATGCCCATTCTTTATCCAGAAAAAATATAAAAATGGAAAAGTTTCTAACATGTAAATTCTGTACAGGGTCGACATCTTTGGCGCTCTCGGATAATTTGTGTTGTATAACGGGCTATATATACGTATATAGGAGATAACAAAATTAAATGCCTGCGAATTTGATGACGATTGTTAGGAACGAAATAAAAACAAATATATTTCGGGAGACCCCCTTGAAAACAATCAGCGAGGGCAAGATTTTCTTTTCTAAATTGTGTCCATCTTCCAACTAATACTTATTCATGTCGTCGTTGGACGTGCAAAATGTCGTAACTACAGCTTGAAATAAACCAACAGTTTACAGTGACCTTAACAACAGACACTGTTTTGCCTGTCCTTTTGCATCTTAACCCTTTCCTTGTTTTTTTAAATAGAAGTCCTCTCCAATTTAAAAAAAAAAGTTGCAGACGACAATCAAAAGTGAGCATGATTTTTAAAAAGTAACTGGCCTCTAGGGTGGAGAATGAAAGAAGTTACAGACGACCATTAAAAATGAGCGTTATTTTAAAAGTAAGCAGCCTTTAGGGTAGAAAATACTTAGAAAAAGAAGAAATGTTACAAGCAGTTACTTCTTTCCCCCGAAATTTTCTCAAGTATAAAATAACAAGAACGTAAAAAATAATGGATTGTGCAGGAAAGGGTTAAAGAGAAGTGTGGGCTAGTTACCTGAGTGTATAAAGCCAGGTACTGGGCATGAATCTCTGATATTGCTGTAGCTTCCACGTTGTCTGAGATCAGTAGATAGCTAGACAAGAAATGAAGACAAAATACTGTTTCAAAAATTTTCTCCGAGACACGATGTCATAATTAACGCCTTACTTTCTTTGATTGTTAAAAGAAATAAGGATATAAAACAGGCTATTTTTCTAAAAAGTAGACTCAGTGGATACCCAAATTACCAATCATATACAAGTCTCACATATATTAGATATTACACATATCATAATATGAGCCTATCCGTGACGTTTCTAACCATTTCATTGAACCCTTTCCTGTTTTTCTGAATTTCAGACCTGTCCAAATTCAAAAGTTTTGCAGACGAAAACTTAAATTGGACTTAATTTTAAAAAATGATCATTTAGTAGGGTAGAAAATATTGTGGAAAAAGAAGAAATTGCTTGTTACAAGCAATTTCTTCTTTTTCTACAATGTTTTCTCAACTATAAAATCATAGGGACGTAAAAACCAGTGATTGTACAGGAAAGGGTTAAGAGATCCGCACATGTCCTTGCGATGTACTCTAAGGGTAGATACTCTTTACACAATCAGTGAACATTTTACAGGCATGTGTTAGGCTGTCCATACTGATTCACGCTTACATAATTTAATTTATAGTTTCGTCTAACAAAAACGGCGTTCTGATTGGTCGAAAGAAATTATTCATAACTCCATGAACAAAATTTTGAGCACGCAGCGATTTTGTATGCTACAGCACAAAAATACCATACCAAAAGGTATTAAAAATTGTAAAATATTTGCTTTTTTCGCTCGATGTTAATAAATTATAAGAAATGAAGAGAATATTTGTTGTTTTCATGGAGGTATTAACCGAAAAACTAATCACTCTGTATGACTACGCGGAGCGGTTTCATACATAAGTGTGATTAGGTTTTTCGGTTCATACCTCAACGAAAACAATCAAAGTGCCGTACGCACTGTAATTGGTCGTCACTGAGAAATTGGACATATCGTTGCATTCCGACTTTAGAATTAGGGTAAAACAACTTTAATTTCTATTACTTTCAAAACACGTAGGTTCTATCCTAGTGTATGATATTTCCGTGAATGTTAATTAGAACTAATATTATTTTACACGAATGTAAGACCTTGATGCAACATGGGTACCGACAAAAAGCAACTTTTTGTGAAATCTAAATTTTTAAAAATTATCGATTGTTAAATAGTCATGGTTAGATCATCCCTGCAAGCTTTTTTTATAAAGCCAAAACAGAAAAATTATGGAAATATGATAACTTAAGTTTAAGAGCAAATGCTGACAGCAGGTTCATGAAATTTCAAAACCCTCTCCTTTTGTGGGCAGAAATTAACAAGTTCCTAAACAGCGCTGATTATAAACAAAGGAAAAAACAATTGATACTATTCTTTGGGCGAATTCTTTAGACAGCTTGAAAGCATGATAATCAAATTTGCTCTCCAGAAGAACTTTCAGTACTTTGATTAATTTATGGCTGGAAAATAATTGAGTGGCAGTATCATCTTTGTTTACACCTCGATATGATTGAAAGAAAGGGTTGGTTAGACGCGTTCATCACTAGCGGAAAATCCTTGAAGCATTCATCTTTAAAGCGTGTGACCGTCCAGTTTTCCTTTACTCCTTTTGATAATTCTTAACTTGTAAATGAAAAGATTTTTTCTCTGTTTTCCCGTCAGAATATACGTCCAGTTGGGCTAAAGGCAGTTTTGGTAAATTGCAACGACACAATCTCGAGTTTATGGTTATATAAATTAGTCTACGACCAATTAAAAACGACCCTCTTCATTTCTTATAATTAAATAGCATGTAGCGTGAAGCAGTATGGACAGCCACACAATACCTGTAAAATGTTCACTGATTGTGTAAAGAAACGTTCGGTCAGTATCTACCTTTAGAGTAAATCGCAAGGACATGTGCGGATGCACATTCTGATCCAGATCTTTATAAAGCGGTTGGAAATATCACGCGAAGGCTCATTTAAATGTACTACAATATACAGAAATTTACATATTCACATATTCACATATTTGCAATACAGATTGCCGTTACTTTTATATGGCTCATCTTTAATTTGGCTTATAGTTAAACTGAGTATAAACCCGTTCACATTCCATTTCTATCTCGGTTGATTTCAGAGAAAACCCGAGGCTTGGTTCTCGTCTGCGTCCGCCTCTGTTTCCGCCTATAGGTCAGCGTTGTCGGCGTCTAAAAACCGTCGCATTTGTAATATCTCTGGTATAACTGAACGCATTCACTCGAAACTCGATACATATAGGCTCACTACTCAAGAACAATCTTTACCAATAAGGGGTGTAACTCTAAATGTACTTTTGAATTAATTATATCCCTTTTCGACTTCAAAGTTTTTCCGAATTTCAAGCATTTGAACTGCCGAGCGTGGGAATCCGCATGCAGTGCTCTTGTTTTTGCTTACATTTTGATACTTTTTGACTCGTCCTAAAAACCTTATTCAACATAGATTGTATAAAGTCGTTGGTCGTGCAAATGACCTTACTATAGCTTTATTCAAGCTGTAGTTACTACATTTTGCATGCCTAATGACGATATTACGAGATGCTTTCATTGAACCGATCAATTCGAATAGATGGTCCAATTTACTTACAATTCCCAAACAGATTCGTCAACAATTGCAAAGCACTCTACAATATCACAGGACGGAAGGGCCCTTTTCTGTCTCGCAGTTTTCTCCTTAGACAATAAAACTGAAATGCGGACAAAATAATAAAAAATACACGATTTGATAGAAAATCAACATAATCAGATAGAAACAACGAGAAATACAGTCTAAAAAAGACAATTCACTGAGTAACCACACAACTGGGTAAGGAGGAAAAATGATAGATTTCACTACTCATTTACACCATTAACACACAAGAAAATATAATACTGGTCCAAATTGAAAGGAGTTGCAGACGACAATTTAAATATTATGTAATTTTAGATTTTTTCCACCTTTTGGGTAGAAAACAAGCAATTTCTTCATTTTCCACAATGTTTTACGAATTGTTTTTCTGGGGGGGGGGGCGTTTAAAAGCGTCACTGAGTGGGATAAAACTGCAGGTTGGACAATATTTTAACCTTGGACAAATCGATCACTGGACACGTCCATTGACCTTCGACAGGAAAATTCTCTTTCAGGTGTTAAATTGCAAAAATTTATGATCGGTAGCACGTAAAAAAACTAAAACGGTTGGATGGCGATTTAAACGGCTTAACTACAGCTTGAGTAAGCCGTAGGTACAACTTTTAAATCGTCAAACTAACAAAAAATGTTTTCAAATAAATGTCGACCAATGTCAAAGTTATACTTCTGGTCTAAATGCACGATTTGATTGGTCTATCCATTATTGATTGACAACCGCGACCCTCTAATAACAATTTTGCCTAAACGTCCACATGTATACAAAGATGCATGCAAAAATAACGAATATCAACTATGTAGTGAGGTATTTGTAGCTCTGTACAAATAAGTCTCTGGTACAAACTGATGGCCGAGCTAATGGGATTGTGCATACAGACGGACACACATAACAGTGACCAAGGAGATATATAAATATTCTGAACGTGCACAGTGAGAGCAGAAAATGATAAACCTTCTCGTCAATGATCTTCCTATTTAATTTCAAATTTAACCCATTCTCACACAATGGCGCCTCTTGACGCCCTACAAGAAACATTGTGTTAAGTGAAGAAATTGCTTGCAGAAAGCAATTTCTTCATTTTACACAATGCTTTCTACTAATCTAAAATTTCTTAAACTTGGAATTGTCTTCTTCAAATCCTTTAGATAAGGCATTTGTGTCATCTGGTAATGAGTTAAAGTATCGAAGCTTCCTTGACCTACCTTTGATGGTTTCTCAGAAACCTGATTTTCTTGAACGACGGTAATATTACCGTCAAAATCACGGGTTACTATTAATGTTGGTTTGAGACACTTTATAATGATGATGATACTATTAACAATAATAAATTTATTTCCAGAAAAAAAAATAGACAGCATATTTAATCTACGACGACAAAGACTTTCGTTAATATGACTTTTGTTACCATTCCGAAAACGGCCCTCGTAGACGCTAGGTCAAAACAGTATTTTTTTCATGCACAATCCATTGTTTTACCATCCCAGTGATTTTATACATGAGAAAACATGCAGAAAAAGGATAAATTGCTTGTGACAAGCAATTTCTTCTTTTCCCACAATATTCCTAACCTGCCGGTTGGTTACTTTTTGAATTACACTCACTTTAATTGTCGTCTGAAACTTCTTTCAAAATGGACCGGTCTAAAATTTATCAAACTTGGAAAGGGTTAAAACACCAACTCTTTTTCGATTTAAGTAAATTGGAACAAGATTTGATCTACGTCAGAATTCAATATTGACCCACCATCATGGTCAACGTGGACTGGTCCTTTTAGTATAGAGTTTCCCAGTGGATCTAAACGGACTTGAACTGCTCTGTGTAGCTGCGAGGTTTTGGACACTGGGTTAATATTCCACATTCGTTTGTCTATAAGCATTGAACCACGCTGAAAAAAATAGTTCTTCATTCTTATGATTACCTAAACTCATGAGATTATTACACACATTCCGAATACATATATTGAATCGAAATACCGACAACTGACGGATCGCTGGCTACGCCCATTAACCTCCGACATAGCGGTCTGGCTTGACTATTGAACGCTAGACTGCTCCATTTCGAAAGAGGCTGCAGACAAAATTTCAAAGTGCATTTAAATTGAAAAATGACCACTCCAAAAGGGTACAAAACATTGTAGGGAAAGAAGAAATTGCTTGTAACAATGTTTTCCCCAATCCAAAACCTATCGGTCGTGAAAACAAGTGATTATACGGGAAAGGGTTAATTTGCGTTGATATAGCCTAGTCAGGAATTTTAAAAAAGTTAATCCTTATTTGGTCTACCTTAACATCGTAACTACAGCTTTAATAAGCTGTAGTTACTATGTTTAAGTCGCCAAATATGCTTAATATTATAACATCGTCCAATGTCGAAGTTCGAAGGTTACTTTCTAGCTAAATGGTTGATTTGATTGGCCAATTTATTTTTATTGGCAGCGACAATCCATCAATTTTCAATCTTATGGATCAAAATAATACGAAGCAACCACATCAACAACTACAAAGCACTCTTTTTTGTTTTGTTTGAATGGGGTTTTACGCCGCTTTCAACAATCTTTCAGTTATATCGCGGCGGCTGGAGCACCTAACAAAGGAATCCTGGTATTTCTCACACCAGTACTACCATTGCATCCTTTCCTAGCCTCCAGCTGCTATCCCACATAGGTCTACGATTATCGACCCATTGGTAAGATCAAAGTACTCTTTAGCGACCATTCTCTTTGTTTCGAAATTCTCAAATCTTGACCACACTAATGTATGAATCACACTAATGTGTTCATACGCTGTGATTAAGTTCTTATTTCAAACCTCAATAAAAGAACTACATATGTATTCTCTTCATTTCTTAACCCATTCCCACACAGCAAAGTTTTAGACTGGTCCAAATTGAAAGAAGCTGCAGACGACCATTTAAAGTTTATGGATTTTTTTTTTTCATCTTTTTGGATAGAAAACATTGTGGATAATGAAGAAATTGCTTGATACAAGCAATTTCTTCATTTTCCACAATGTTTTCCAAAGCTTTTTTCTTGAGGGGCGTAAAAAGGAGGGCTTGAGTGGGAATGGCTTAAATGGAGTTCTTATTTTTTGCAAGTGTGTGAGTTTAGACTATAGTCTCGAAATTTGTCAGTCTAAAAATATTTATTATTAATACCAAAATATTTCATATACACCAATCTACACAGATATATCAAAATAAAGACCATAGTACTTTGTAATTCAAAACCCGAATTTTATACAGAATTTTTTAGGCGTCCTGCAGTTTCATATTGCGCGAGGATAAAAATATCTTCCAAAGGCAACCCAAAGATATCTCCATTTCTTAAAGACTATACCGAACGGGACATAGACAGGAAAGAATAATTACATTTAATAAGTAAAGACTTACCAGTTTCAGACAAAAAGGCGTAAAAAGAAACAGTCAAGCAGAAATCCAAAATACCTACTTTACAGAGACAACTAAAATCAAATCGCTAGTGGTAACAAACTTACCAGAGTACAATGTTCGGAAAATTCATCGCACTGAACAACGAAGGAGGCAGCGTTTGTTAGATCTTGATAGATACCCGTCATTCCCTGAAACAGATCTAGGGATAACAGCAATAGTTTCGAACCTAATCTAACACGAACCTCTGTGCGATATTTCTAATAGTTTAAGTAAAGACTCGGATCAGCCTGTACATCCGCACAGTCTGATCATGGTCTTCACTGTGCTTTCTGTGTATGGCTATTGACTAAAAGCTCTAAGACGATAAGCGAATGTTTCACATAATTATACTGTGTGGATGTCCAGTGTGCTTATTGCCTACGTGGAATTGTTGAAATGTCACACTCTGACTCAAATCGTACTGGAAACGAGAAATAACTTAAGTATTTTAACAAAATACTAGCAGGCTGGGCGGGGTCGACAAACACCCAAATTATATTTATCCGTTAAACAACAACATCATCATCAACATCAACAAAAGACCGTGAAAGTACTAGAACGCTTTCACGCACAAAAACGCATTCTCCTGAGAGCTTCATATTAAAAAATAAAACAACAGATGCGTATATGAACTGTGTGAACTGGATTTTGAGTACTGTGAAATTGGTGTAATAATGTATTAACAACGCTTTTATGCATTACTGACACATGTTTTGTGAAATACCTGTATTGCATTGAATTGGCTGACAGATTTCTTCATTTTCAACAATGTTTTCTACCCAAACAGTGTTGTGTAGTAATGTTGAATTCCGATATTTTATAACCACTCCCTGAATATCCTAAAGCAAACAACAACAAAAACAACAAAACACCCTTACACCTAATCCATGTGTAATCAGACCGCTCTCGTCAGAGATTCTCACGTCTGACGTCATGTACGTATTTCGTATCAAATGAAGGTGTATCTCTCTGTCCTCAAACGTCAGTTTGAAATCTAATGAGGATGGAAACGTCACGTAATGAACGCCATCTCTTTTCATTCTTCTAACAGGGCTCTCTTGGTGGACTGTTAGGTACTGGCTAACCTTTCCTTGACAATTAAAAGAAAAATACACGACGTGAAGCTGATAACTTTTAATTCGCTTTAATTGAATTAAGAGAATTGATTGTAATATGACCCACGGACCGGAAGTAAAATAAACCAATTGAATATTTTTGATTTTACACGGGTGATATTACAGTAATGTAATAACTAATAGGTATGCAAATAAACTCCGTAACACATTTTTGATGCCTCTAAAATAATGTTATGACGCAAGTTATGGCGTCTTTTTTTACAAACTGTGTTATATGTTTAGCGGAATGCTATATATCGATGAAATCCATTAATTGTTCTGATTCAGTGCAAATATTAAGGTCATAATATAAAAATGATATTTAATAAGTGTTTGTAAAATCCAAAATTTATTAAACTAGTCATTTAATGAAGAGAACCTCGTTTTTATTTGTTAATTCTTTCCCATTTCGCATAATTAGACCTGTCCAAATTCAAAGATTTTGCAGACGCAAATTTAATTGGGATTTAACTTGAAAAATAATCACATTAGGGTAGACAATATCGTGGCAAAAGAGGAAATTCCTTGATGCAAGCAATTTTTCTTTTTCTACAATATTCTCTCAATTGTAAATTTACGAGGACGTAAAAACCAGGGATTGGACAGAGAATGGTTAATAGATGTTTCGTTAAATAGATAAGGCATTGTGTGACCAGTCATTCAAAACCCTTTATACAGGTATCACGTGAAGACAATATAGGTTCATCTTCCGTATTCTATCTTTTCAAGTGTCTTTCGGCTGACTGTAGATTGCTATAATAAACTCGTACATATAGAAAATTATACTTGAGGAAACTGCCTCAGGTTTTTATGATAAGGAATCAAGACGTCAACATTACCTGTTCCTTAGGGATTTATTTTGCATCTACCTTTATTTCCTGCACTGGTCCAGGCATATTAGACAACGTTTTGTCTTCAGAGCCTATCTGACGGATCTCTGGTCACGCTTACAGGTCTCCGACATGGCAAAACGACTTATGTATTAAACGTTGGAGTTAAAATTTCACTACCGGTCCAAATGTTGGAGTGAAAATTTCACTACCAGTCCAAATGAATGCTTTAACCCATTACCAGACGACAATATTTTAGACTAGTCCAAATTCAAAGATGTTGCAGATAACATATTTTAGGGGAAGAAATTTTGGATTCTTTTTTACTTTTGGAATAGAAAACATTGTGGATAATGAAGAAATTGCTCATTATCCACAATGTTTTCCAAATGCTTTTTTATTTGGGGTGTCCAAAAACGTCATTAAGTGGCAATGGATTAATGGGCCAGTCGATTTTTTGTCGAGCCCACTTGCAGTGAGCGAGATATAGTTGTCACTATAACAAGAGGGTGTATGTGCGTTTGTGGGTTAGTCCATCCGCCCGTCCGAATTAGTCAGGACAATTACTCCTACATTTATGAATGGAATTAAAAATAACTGGGCACAATTATTCTCCACCATGAGTAGATGTATCATTTGAAAGAATTTTTGGGATAGTTCTAATGTCAAGGTCACAGCTCAAGGTCAAACACTAAAATTGTAATTGTCAAGAGCAGTTCTCCTACAATAATCGATTGAATTCAAAATAAATTGACACAATTATTCTCCATCATGAGTAGATGTGCCATTTGAAAGAATTTTTGGTATAGTTCTGATGTCAAGGTCACAGCTCAAGGTCAAACACTAAAAATGTGATTGTCAAGAGCATTACTCCTACATTTATAAATGGATTTAAAAATAAATTGGCACAACTATTCGCCATCATAAGTAGATGTGCCACTTTAAAGAATTTTTGATAGCTTCAGGTGCAAGGTCAAAGCTTAAGGTCAAACGCTAAAATTGTGCTTGTCCAGAGCATGATGCCGACAAAACTTTGCGGGCTCGACAGCAAGTGTCCTGGGACAACCATCTAGTTTCATTCTGCCATTTATCATGCAAATTAACCCTCGAATAGTTTTACATATAGGCCTACTTACCCTCTGTATTTTCTACTTGTAAATCCACGCCATCTATAATGGGTATACTCTTCACGCTTGTTATGTAGATGATGGGGAATAAAGCTACTAGTTGAACAACCGACAACACGCTGCATTGTAGGGGCATGATTCTGATGCTGGTTTTAAATCAAAGTACAGAAAGAACTGCAAGCTAGCAAAGCGTGGTTTAGTTATTATAATGATAAGTTATCTTTTTGGTAAAAGGTAATTATGATAAGTAAACGAGGTAAAAGTAACCCAGGAGTTAACCATTACAACACGACAGAATCTTAGACTGGTTCAAATTGAAAGAAATTGCAGACGGTGGAATTTAGAAAATATTTACCTTGTATGGTAGAAAACATTGTGGACATTGAAGTAATTGCTTGTTACAAGCAATGTCTTTATTGTCCCCGATGTTTTCCAAAGCTTCAATTTTGAGGTGGTTTAAAAGCGGGATTTGGTTAAATAGCATACTTTTTAAGGAGTTCTCTATAATTTAAATTAAATCATATGGCAATGCTAATCTAATGAAGACTCTGACCAGAACACGATATGCTCAAGTGAGGTAAAAGTACCTAGGAGATGAACTTGCAGACAGAGCCTGAAATATTGCTGAAATACATAAGAACTCCTTTTTATGGCATCCAATGCATTTAGTGGTTAAACCTCCTGTGTCAGTTTGCACTTGTTGAACTCTGAGAAGACCTAAAAATTTAGTCTGTTAACTTAAGCTATCTAAGTTGACGCTTTGCTAGCTGAAAACAACAACACAGAATTAACCCACTCCACAAAATTTTAGACTGGTCCAAATCGGAAGAGATCACAGACGACAGTTTTAGGTTGATGACATTTCAGAAATCTTTGTCTGTCTGGGTATAGAAACCATTGTGGAAAATGAAGAAATTGTTTGTTAAAAACAGTTTCTTCCATTTTCCACAATGTTCTCCTCAGCATTTTCTTTTGTGGCGTAGGGAGAAGGATTGTATAGGAATTGGTTAATAGATGGCTACAACAACAACAAACAAAACAGAACAAAAAACACACACAAAAAAACGAACGATTAGCCAAACCATTTATTTAGACCGGAAGTGAACTAAGAGCTCTGACTCTAATGTCATGCGTATTCGTTGGTTTATCAACTTAAACGTCTTAACTACATTTTGTTCAATTTTTCTTCAAAGCCCTTTTAATGTCCCAGTCAGAGATGTTTTAGAATAAGCACCATTCCCCTCTAAGACAAATATGATTCGTTGATATGATAAAGTGTATTGTTTATCTTTATTACTGTTATATACATATGATAAGGTGATATCACTCCAGAGTAATAAAGATGCAATATAGCTAAAGCCTTCGTTAGCGTTTCCATTTAAAATCATGTAATGACGTCATTTTAAAAGTGGTGTAATATATTTTGCTATTTGTCTTCAAAATTCAGAACATGTTATAAATACAATATCAAATCGAGATACTCGGCGAGGCCTCGACTTTTCAAGGATATGAATGACCTTAAACATATTTCTCATTTGATCTACTAGATGAAGAGAACAGCTTTTGTTTTCATGTAGGTACGAAACGTAAAGAAAAAAAAAAAAAAAAAAAAAAAAAAAGAAAAACGTAGTGGATTCATACATAGGTGTGCTAAGGTTTTTGTTTCAATGCTCCATGAAAAGTAGAAAATTTCTCTGCATTTCTTATAACTTAATAACACCAAGCAAAAAAAAAAAAATAAATAAATAAAAAAAAAAGATATTACTAATTTTGATCCTTTTTAGTTGGAAGTATTTTGTGCGGAAGCATACAAAATATGTGCATGCTGAAAATTATTTTCATAGAGGTATGAATATTTTTCTCGGCCAATCAGAACACTCGTTTGTGATAGACGAAACTGAAAATTGAATAATATCCTCTATGAATGGAACTGAACACCGCGCATGACATTTTCAACAGCTGACGGATCGCCATCCACAACTAAACTCCGACACCGAATTTCGACTGAAATATCACACTGCGTAAAATTGCATAATCTATGGAGGTCAAAATTCTCTTCCGGTCTAAAATAAATGAATTTTTTGGTCTTGTCAATCGATATTTTGATTGACAGCTGCGATCGGTCATTTGGTTAAATCGGCCACTCAAATCATTCGTTGAGACTGGATTATTGGTTTGGTGACTTAAACGTCGTAACTACAGCTTGTAACGCCGTTTTATATCACAGTGGAACTTCCTGTAAGAGCCCAGAGAGCGGGACTGGCGATCCTTCAATTACCGACATTTGTCCGTAAAGCAAACAACCTGAAAAGCATTACATCAACATTGCGACTTGTCATGAAATTTTGGTTCAGTACCTGTTTATGGAACTCAAAGTATAGACTTTAATCAGACTGATCCTAGTCTTCACCTTTAGCACGTGTGTAAATGACGGATCGCTGGCCAACCCACCGACCTCCGATAGGAAGTTCAGCTCGGATATCAAACGTCATTATCTTGCAACGTTTATTGCCAGTATCATGTAACCATAAAAGTAGTGCGTTCGATTGGAAACCAAAGCGTCGTAATTACAGCTTGAAAAAGCTGTAGTTACGACGTTTAAGTCGCAAAATAAACAAAAATGATTCACATAAATGTCTGCCAATGTAGGAGCTCAAAGTTCACTTCCGATCTTAATAAATAATTTGAATTGTCGATTAGTTATATGTCCGTCAATCGTTCCTAAAGTCATGTACATGTACATAGTTTATTATCCTTTTTTTCCCCGTAAATCCCAAGCTTACGTTCACGTGTCCGACACAAATGGGATGTCCTCAACTTGGTTGTCTGACCGGGTGACAATATGTGGTCAGATATGAGAAGATGGCATGCTTCGTTTAACCGGAAAATAAAAGCCGATTGTATAATGTTGTTTTTATTATTCGTCCGAAGCGAATTTACTTTTAATTTTACGGCATATTAAATCAAGTCCTCAACTAGCCTTGCCGAAAGGGATACAATAGGGTTGTTAACCATTCGTCGGTCAAAACCCATACCAAAATCAGGAACACCCATGATATCACGAGGCTATGTAGATAGGAAGATCTCGAGATCTCGTTTTGTTTGATTGTGGTAGAACGTCGCTGGGCGTGCAAAATGTCGTATCTACAGCTTGAATAAAGTTATAGTTGCGACATTTTGTACGCTCATCGACGATAACAACCGTTAAACAACCCTCTAGGCACTTAAAAGAAAAGTTAATATGGGTCTTGAATTGACATTTCCAACCCTTACACATGTGCGCTAGGTATATACTCAGATCAGCCTGTGCACCCGCACAGTCTGATCAGAGTCTTCACTATACGCTTTAAAGATAGATACTTGTCCAAAGCTTCTAAAGACCATGAATGAATGTTCTGGATGCCCTGAGTGACTGTCCAGGCTGCTCGGTGTCCATTTCCCCTACATGTGAAACGGTTAAAATATAACGAACGTGCTAGTTTATGTATGATCTTCCTCAGAATCAAAGCATGCTTTCACGTGACCAGTGGAGCGGTCGGTATTCGAAAGCGGATTCATACATTAGGGTGATTAAGATTTTAGGCTAATACCTCAATGATAACTAGCAAACAACTTAAATAAAATGATCTAATTCCTTACATATTAATGCCATCAAGCTTAACAAGGTAAATATTTTACTGGTTTTGAGTAAAGTTTTATAGATCAAAATAGTTGCGTGATCAAAACTTTTTTCATAGAAGTATGAAAATAATCAGCCGATCAAAACGCTTAAATCTTGATAGATGAAATTAATGTCATCAAGCTTAACAAGGTAAATATTTTACTAGTTTAAAGTCAAGTTTTATAGATCAAAATGGTTGCGTGCTCAAAATTTTATTCATAGAAGTATGAAAATAATCAGCCGATCAAAAATCTTGATAGATGGAACTTGAAGGATAAAGTGATCATCTCATGTATGAATACCAGATTTGTTTTCTGTTTAACTTCGCTTGGTCTATTGACCAATCACGTGTGTCAATCAAATAATCAGTCGACCAATGAACTCGTTCATTTGGACTAGAAGTTCAGTTTGAACTTCGAATTGGCCGCCATTTTGGTGAATCAATTTTGTTGGTTTGGAGATTTAAACGTCGTATCTACAGCTTATTCATTCTACTTGAATTAAATTAAAGAATCAATCGACCAATCAAATCAAACTTTTCATATCATTCGGTAGCAAAATTTGTACTCCGACATTGTCCGACATTTAGGTAAATCATTTTTGGTTGGCTTGGCGACTTAACGTCGTATCTCTGGATTATTCATACTGTAGATACGACGTTCAGACCGCCTTTCAACCATTTTATTTTTCGTTACATTCTACTGACCGTTTATTTTGCAAAGTAACACCGTTTAACACCGAAATTGAACTTCCTGTCACTGGTCAGTGGGCGAGGTCAGCATCCGCCAATTGCTGGCTCTTCATTTGTAAGTCTCTCGGTGCTATTGGTGCTTTTGAATGGTTATTCGTGTAGAAAATCTGTTTATTATTTTTTTCATTTTTTTCAAATCAACTGAGAATATGATCGGATATTGCCATTTTACATAACCAGTCTTGTTTGTACAGGTGTCCAAGGACACTCAAAATACTTTGATGGTTAATGGACCAATCGCGGTGGCCAATCAAATAACCAGTAGACCAATGAATTAACTCATTTAGACCAGAAATTAGTTTTGAACTTCGACATTGGCAACCATTTCGCTAACCTTTTTGTTGGTTTGGCGACGTTTAGAACGCAAACCAACTATTCAACTATTCTACCTTTTGTTATATGCTGCTTACCATAAATTTCGCAAATTAACCCAATTTAAAATCGAAGTGGGACTTCCTGTTGGAGCCGATTGATCATTGCAAATAGAGTAAGTGGGAGGGACCAGCGATTGGTCAAATACAGGCGGCGGTTGATTAATCAAATTTCTCGACAGCGAATCTTTGGTTGGCGAGTAAAAATATCGTAAAAATAGTTCGAATGGAGCCTTTAATAAACATTATGAGAATATTGCTTCTTACTTAATTCGGTGTATAAGCCATTTCCACACAATGACTCTCTTTGAAGCCCCTAAGAAAAGAGCATTGGAAAGCATAGTGGAAAATGGAGAAATTGCTTGTCACAATGTTTTCTACCACAAAAGACAAAGATTTATAATATTCCATCAACTCAAAATTGTCGTCTGCAACTTCTTTCGGTTTGGACCAGGCTAAATTTTTGCCATCTGGTAATAGGTTAAAGTTGAAGGGCTCACCTAATCTTGGTTGATCAATTCCAAGTTCTTTTCTTTACCAACCACCTGTGAATCTAAGCGTATCTTAATGACAAGAGTTTAACCCCACAATCAAGAAGATTGCAAGGATCTTGCTGAAAAGGTAGCGCAAGAAATGATCAGTTCGCATTATATGTGGGCTGATCTTTGTCTATACGTACTGAAAATGCAGGAATATACCCCCCCACACACACATTCATAAACACATCCAATTAAAAGGCATGCATACTTTTCAAAATATAAGATATAATTAAGAAAAGAAAAAAAATAGTAAAATAGAATGCAGACAAAACGGTTGATTTGAATGAAGGTTTCGTATGTTACAACAAGAACTGTTCGACAAACTGCAATAGTGTAAACTATTCTACATATATTTATTTAAGAGATGAAGAGAATATTTTTGTTTTCATGGAGGTATGAACCGAAAAACCTAATCACACTGTATGAATACGCGAAGCGGATTCACACATTGTGTGATTAGGTTTTTCGGTTCATACCCCCATGAAAACAAAAAATATTCTCTTCATTCCTTATAATTTAATAGCATCAAGCGAAAAAAGCAAAAACTTTACACATTTTGATACCCTTTTTATGGGACTATTTTGTGCGGAAGCATACAAAATCGCTGCGTGCTTAAAATGTTGTTCGTTGAGTTATGAATAATTTTTTCGACCAATCAGAACGCTCGTTTTTGATAAACGAAACTAAAGGTTAAATTATATAGTATTACAACACTGTCCGAGAACTGACATGAATTTCTTGGTCAACTTCTGCTCCCTTATTATCCATTCCTGTTTGTTCTATAGTGTACGAGTCCGACCCCTGGCGCAGAAAAGCCGGACAAAATGGTATATATCTAAATATGGAGATTTTGTCTAAATATCTCTGAAGTGGCAAGTCATAAACGCTTGTGTTGTTGGTGGTTGCAGCAGATTTGGCTTGTTCAATATTTCTCCAGATATGTATTCCTCGTTCTTCGTCTGTTCCTATAAATCGTAAGGATATATACTACAATATTTTTCGTGTTAACCCTTGTCATTTCGAGCACGGAATATTCCTGTTTGCAGGAGGAATAGGCAAAGATCAACGTGCACACCTTAGTCTATACCCCCTGTTTGTCTCCTTCACCCATGAGTTGTTTATAAGATTAATTTTCAAAATAATTTTTGACCCTTTACTAGTGCCCCCAGTGCTTTTAGGCCTTTGACTTTAATGCAAACTTAGATAAGGATTTTATTCAGCATGACAGGGGTTAATTGAATTGGCTTTTATTAAGGATTGGTTGGAGTTTTAACCAAATGAATTCAAAACTAACTTAATTTAGTACTTACTTTAGTTGTTTTTTGTTTTTGTTTTTCAAACGTGTCGACTTTTTCTTCGAACAATAAACAAATTTGTGAAACTTCTTGCTACGGATGTGTTAATCGTAGGAAGGTAATAGCAAACATAAAAGAATTTATATGTGCACATCTTTGAGAGAATGCAATTTCTCTGAATTTGGACCAGTCTAAAATTGTCACGGTGTACTCTGGTTATTGGCTAAACTCATTACTACAAGAAAACAATTTAGACTAGTCCAAAATAAAAGAAGTTGCAGGCGACTATTTTTTAACTGATTAAATTGCAAAAAGCGTTGCCTTTCGGGAAAAGAACTTTAAGGACAATGATGAAATTGCTTGAAATAAGCAATTTCTTCATTATCCACAGTGGTTTCCAAAGCCTCTTTTCTTCAAAGGCGTAACAAGGCGGGATTGTGTAGGATTTACTCAAACCGCAGATATATAACCACATTCATCGAATAATGTTCTATAGGGATTGTTTCTTAATCTTTTCATGTTTTGCAAAATTTAAGACCAGTCCAAAATGAAAGGTTTTGCAGACAAAAATCTAAAGTGTATTTTATTTGGAAAATAACCATTTAGTAGGGTAGAAAATATTGTGGAACAATGTTTTCTCAATTACAAAATCACAGGGACGTAAAAACCAGGGATTAACCAGGAAAGGGTTAAGCATGACAGACTTTGATTTGATTTAAGAAAGACTTATTTATTTTAGCAACTACTTTCATGATGTCATACATATTCTGTTGGTATTCATGATTCTTTACTGGTGGTTTAAATACCCTTTAAGTGAGTAAATACACGCATTCTGATAGATCAGAACTTTATCAATCATGTTGTGCTTAATTTCGGCACATCTCTACAGAAGTTTCTACATGCTTTTTGAAACTCCATCGAAAAGAAACCAGTCTTTAATGAGGTGACTCGCGTCAGTTTTACATTCATTTGAACGGGCCCCGACCCTTTACAATATCCCTCACTTACATTGGGACCCCACCGGATTTTTGCCGCATTTTACACATGCTAATATTGTTATAGCAACTATCACAACATTCGTTGACATTTGTCACCTTCATCTAAAGTTCTGTCTTTTGAGATCAAAATTCATTGGCCATGAATGGTGAATATTTGAGCTATTCTAGTCAGAGCAGCGTCGACGTCTGTTTTTCTTCCCATGAAAAAGACAGTTAGTTTTGGTACGCTTCTATAAGCTAGCAGTCATCTAGAATATAAACTCAACCACAGAGCCGATTTAATCAAGCGTAATGCCATAGGATAGATTCAGAAAATTAAAAAAATGTGAAAATTGTGTACTTCAATGGACTATCTCGGACTACCTTCAGTAAGGTCATTACTTACACACTTTGCACACGACCCTACCTGGAATGGTGTTGTCCAAAACAAACCCCACCAGGCCCCCAACAAACATGCTGGTACTAAATAACACCGTCAATATCTGATCTGCAATGTCACTACCTGTAACCAAGAATACAGTACAGTTAATATACATTTTTTTAAAACAGACTAACTCTAATAAGCGACAACTTGCATGGAACGACAACGATTTAAATTCTTTTCGGAAAGTAGATAACCCTCGACAAGAGAAAATAGCTCAAAAACTTGAGTGACATAACCATATGTTGCCTGTACTCATTAAAGTGGTGTCAGTGAGACAGTTTTTATGAGTTCCGATGACATAGGGCTTAATGTGCCAGAAATATAGATTTTAAAAAGACCAAGCATTCTACATATAAAAATGCACTGGCATTAAATGGCCATTTTTATAGGGACCATAATTTGGCGATTCATTGGGTGGTCGCTTAAAACTGGAGTTACTGTTACATGGAATATACCAAAGTATCTAGTGGCTCTGATCGATATCATATAGCGATCAGTACCATTCATAAATCTTATGCTCAGCGTTCAACATCTAAATCCTATTCCACATTTTTGTATAAAAGAGGAAACGTAGTTAAACATACCCCCACAATTATCTAATAACGATATTGAAGTATCAAAAAATAATCACCTGGTGTGAACCTTTATTGTGATTTGTAAATCACATTTATATTTAGAAATCGCAATTGACCAATCACGGCTTTCAATCAAGTAATCAACTGGCCAATCAAATAATATATTCAGCCCGAACCTGAGCTTTCGACTCCAATACTGGCCGCCTTTTTGTTAACCATTGCTTATGGTTTGGCGACTTAAACGTCGTACCTACAGCTTATTCAAGCGGTAGTTACGACGTTTAGGTCACCAACCAACCATTTTGCTTTTTAGATACTTGCTACTGGCCATTAAGTTTTGCAAACAAACTCTTTTAAAAATTGAAGTGGGACTTCCTGTTGGTGTCGATGGGCGTGGCCAACACAGTTAGTGGGCGTGGCCAGCGATTGGTCAGTTGGGGTCAATAAAACCGAGGTTAAAGTGAAGAAACAGATAAACGCAAGTGCCCCTAATCGACCCGAGAACATGGACCAAAAGGGTCCCACTTAAACTATAAGGGCGAGTTGAACTTAAGCAAAATTGGATAAAATGGAAATTCGGACAAAAATAGGATTTTATATGATAAAAAAACCAAACAACTTACCTGTGTCTATCGCATTCTCGTTAGCTTTCAACCAGACAGGTAAACTGAGACCAAAATACATGGATAATCCCAGAATAAAGATATTACGGGATGAGTTAAGATCTATATATTGCAGGTTGGAGAGACCCACTGCTGTCACCATTCCTGACAGAAAAAAGTTCTCGATACATTTTTGTCTTAACTATTTTAACCAATTACCACTTAATCCCCTATTTCTACGCGCTTGAACTCAGGAAGGTGAGGGATTAAGTGAATTTGTCGGAAATAGTAAATTTAATCGATCACATTATTCAAACAGGGTCCTTTCTCCCAATAAGTTTAATACTTATAACCGATGAAATTACATCAACTGCCAAATAAGACATGCAGTATTGGCGTTATTAGGGACGTCATTTGTTCCTATTTAGTTTTTAGAGATTGGGGACTCTAAACGCCTTTCATGTCGTATTTTTAACGTTACAGCATTGAATAGTTTAGGTTAAATGTCAGAATATACTATTAAAGTCTTTCTTTTCAACCTTTCAAGTAAAATTTGTGATAGGCCGAAATATTTCCATTTAACAGCGGATTTTTTCTTTAAAGAAATGAGCTTTGTTGCACAAGGGAGTAGAAAACCATAAATTCTGCTAAAATATGACTTACCGAATGTCACCATAAACATTCCACCTATAACTGGATCAGGTATCGTCGTAAACAAGGCTCCGAATTTCCCCAGACAACCCAACAACAACATGACAATGCCACCAAATTGGACAACCCGACGACTGCCAACCTGAAATGAGGGAAATGCTCTTAAGGCATAAGGATGAGATATTTTTTTTACAATTTGCGAAGCCTCGGATTCAAACAGACGTGTTATTACGGGTTTAGTTTCATAAGAAAATTAACCTACACATAATAATCTCTTTATTTTTCATTATTTAATACTATTCCATTGTCCACGCAGTCTGATCAGGATCGATACCTTTTGCACAACACATAAAGTCTCTGTTCGCTCGATAGGTCAAAAATATCATCGAGATCTAAGGTTTGTAGACCCTTCTTTGGGAGAGAGAGGTGTTTACAATAGGAAAAAATACTAGTTTTAATGCTTTCCGGTGGATGATTGAGATTTATCGTTAGATAATCACATTGTACGTTCACCGAAAATCATTGTTTTCATTGATTGTTGCCCTGATTTCGTTCAATTCGGACTCGTCAACTCAGCGACAATCTGGTCGTGAAGACGTCATCAGGTTGCCATATAAATCACCTGCAAAATATCGTGCTTGGACAGACAGATAGACAGACATTCACACTTCATCAAAAATTCATTATCACTCTGTCCCATTTTGCATCGAAAATCAGTGTTTTCATTGATTGTTGCCCTGATATCGTTCAATTCGGACTACCGAACGTCAACTCAGCGGCAATCTGGTCGTGAAGACGTCATCAGGTTGCCATATAAATCACCTGCAAAATATCGTGCTTGGACAGACAGATAGACAGACATTCACACTTCATCAAAAATTCATTATCACTCTGTCCCATTTTGCATCGAAGAAATGGAATAATCGCCTCATGTGAAAATATAAATCTTATCATTCACTCACTAAATTTTGAAATCAGTTTCGTCTGTCAAGAATCAGCGTTTGCTGATTTTTTTCATACTACCATGAACAAATTTTTAAGTGCGCACCTGTTTTGTATGGCAACGCACAAAGTAGATCCATAAAAGTGTACACAAAACTAGTAAAATAACTTCTTTGTATTTCTTGATTGCATTCAATTTCAAGAAATGAAGTAACTATTTCTTTATGTTTTTAGTGAGGTATGAACCTAAAAACTTAATCAAGTTTATGTCTGAATCCGCTTCGAGTATTCACACAGCGTAAGCAACTTTTTATGTTCATACCTCAATGAAAAAATATCTCTGCATGTCTTAAATTAAAGATAAATCAATATGCACGAAAAAACATAAATAACCTTTATATAATGCGGGTTAAACTTACCTTTGTTATACCTATTGCCCCAACATTTTCACTGTATGAAGTTGTTCCGTTTCCCGATCCCCACGCCCCAGCAATAATGCAGCCCAGACCCTCTATACCAATGCCCCGATTGACTGCGTGAATAGGCGGCGGAGGGGCACCTGCTAATCTTGCGCATGCGTAGTAATCTCCAACAGACTCGACCATCGACGCTAGTACTCCTGCTAGAATACCAAACACACTGGCTGTACTCACTGTTGGAACTCCCCATTGTCCTGGAAAGAACGAAATAATTTACAGATCGTATACCACGCCCACTTAACTCCAACAGGAGAAATTTATGGCCAGTAACAAAAACTTATTTAAAAACGATTTTTTCGGGACCTAAATGCCTTAAATACACGTACAATAAGCTGTAATTACGACGTTTGTGTCGAAAAAGCAACAACATTCAAAATGTAAATGTCGAATTTCAAAGAAATTTGAAAGGAATGTTTTAATTGGTTCATCATGTTTTTGACAGACGGCTGTCTTATATCAATTACGTAGCTTCACCGCATAGAAGCTTCGGAGAAGACGCTAGAGGTTTTGGAGAAGACGCTTGAGATTTTGGAGAAGAGGTTAGAGTTTGTGAAGAAGACCTTGGAGGTTTTTAAGAAGAGACTTTAGGTTTGAAAAGATGCTAGAGGTTTTGAAGAAGAGACTAGAGGTTTTGCAGACGAGGCTAAATATTGTGAGAGGAGACTAGACGTTGTTAAAAACAGGCTTTACGTTTTCGAGAAGATGCTAGACGGTTTGAAAAAGAGACTATATGTTTTGGAAAAGAGACTAGGGGTTTTTGAGAGGAGGCTCGAGGTTTTGAAGAAGTGACTAGAAAAATGTTTTATGTAGTTATGTACCAGGGTAGGGAAACCTAAACCACTGAGATTCTGTAAGAACGCTGCTTTTATCCGTACGGGCGAAATAACCCCATTTCTCCGGGTCGTTAGGCAAGGCATCTGTCACCGTTAATATTGCACATATCACCCATGCTAGAATCATTGCAAACAAAACCTGAAAGTAGATCATTTCTTCTGACCAATGCCGCCACGCTAATGAACGACACCGGCCTAAAACATTTTCATTAATATTGCAAACTCTGCCTAACAGTTCATCTCCTATGTATGTCAAGCTCACTTGAGCATATTGTGTTCAAAATTAGTCTGATCAGAGTCTTGACTATGTGCACTTCTTTGTATGGATAAACTTAATTCATTTTTTTCTTTTCAAAAATCTGTAACACGCAATTTCTTCAATGTCCACAATTTTTTCTACCCTACAAGACAGAGATTTCCTAAATCATATCAACTTGAAATTGTCTGCAACTTCTTTCAATTGGAAACAGTCAAAGATTTTGTCATGTTGAAGAAGGTTAGATCATGAGTTACTTTAGCCTCTTTTTAGATTTATCATGATAACCTTTGACAAAAAAGATAACTTAACAAAACCATGCTTTGCCTGCCTACAGTACTTTCAGTACTTTGATTTTCACTTCGCAGCTTCCTACAGTGTGTCTAGATTATTCGCTACATGCCTCGGTGAAAACAAACGCACATAAACACACAAAATTCCCCGTTCCTTGAAAAAGTCCTATAACGTCAGTACTTTCCTTTATTAAAATTTTATATGAATTAAAGATGTTCAGAATAAGAAATATTTTGCGTTTTCGTGATTTTCACGCAATATGATTCTTCATAAAAATATCACAGGGTCGTAAAAGATGGGATCTAGAAGATCTAGAAATCTACGCCATCATATTTTCTAAGAATAGGCACACACCGGAAACAGGCTAAAGAAGGGAAATTTCTGTATTCTACATCCCCGGCCCTTCACGAAGGTTACACAGGGTATCGGCACATTTCGTAGATACTGACTGAAAATGGCGATCAATGCTATGGTCCTGAAATTAGAACAAGGGAAATAACTTGTCATGTGCAGTTTATATCGATTGTGAATTTTCCCTCCCTTGCAAACCCTAGTCATTTAATTGAAATCATATATTTCTTTTTCAAAAAGAAGCACTATCCTAAGCAACTGCTATTGTCGCGGCTGTTAATCAAAGAATCAATCGCCCAATCGAATAATTCATACAGACCGGAAGATAATTCTGAACTCCAACATTGGCCAACGATTTGTTGGTTTGTCGACTTAAACATAATCATTTCAGCTAGTATAAGCTAGTATAAGCTAGAGGACATTTAGGTCGGCAACCAACCCTTAAACTTTTTGTTGCATTTTAATTGCAATGAATTTTGCAAATTAAGGCCTATAAAAGCGGACCGGAACTTCCTGTCAGAGATAAGTGGGCGTGGCCGATCAGTGGGCGGAGTCAGCGATCCATCAATTATGTACACTTGACAGACTATACCAACATTTCCCATTAAATCTATAACGAAAAGGAGGAAATACACGTTATCCTTTTTGGATATTGTTAGACTAATGTATCTTTCTCGAACAAGGGGAACACTATATCATCTTTAAATAGAAAACAAACAATGATGACATAAGAGAAAATATTTGAGTAAAACCAGTAAAAATTTAGTTTTTTTAAAAACCACTTTTGCTTTTTCAAACCGCAAGAATCGTTATTATGAAAAGAAGAAAGATTTACCGTGGCGATAAATAATAAATCAAAACACATAATTTGAAATATTGAATTAATTTTGGGATGCTCCAGAATTTCTGTATAGCAGACTTATGAGATGTAGAGAGTATTTTTTTGTTTTCAAGGAGGTATGAACCGAAAAACTAATCACACTGTATGAATACGCGAAGCGGATTCATACATAAGTGTGATTAGGTTTTTCGGTTCATAACTCCATGAAAACATAAAATATTCTTTTCATTTCTTATAATGTAATAGCATCGAGCGAAAAAAACAACAACTTTACAAATTTTGATACCTTTTTGTATGGGACTATTTAGTGCGGATGCATACAAAATAGCTGCGTGCTCAAACTTTGTTCATGGAGTTATGAATATTTTTTTCGACCAATCGGAACGCTCGTTATTGATAGACAAAACTAAAAGTTAGATTATTTTATAGGTATACTTACATCAAGGCAATCCACCATTGTTTAGAAGCCATCTCAGACCCAGAGTCAAACAGTGACAGACCAATTAAGGAAATGGTCGGTGCTATCGCCAGTGGACCTATGAACCTCAGTACGAGCCCCATTATACCGCTAAATCCAATAACAACTTGGAAAATAGAGGCTATGATTATTGCACCTTGCACCTGGCGATGAAATGGAGATTTGTAAAAAGTAGACCTGAAGAGGTTTCCGCACAATTACTTTTGACTCAAACGCTACAAAAGAAGTACATTCATTTGAAACATAATTGAGCGCATGGGTGACATTTCCAACCATTACACATGGTGCATCCGCACAGTCTGATCAGAGTCTTCACTCTGCGCTCTGTAGATAGACACTGACCCAAAGCTTCTTTAAACAGTCAGCGAATATTCTAATTACCTCGAATGGTTGTCCAGGGTGCTCAATGTGTACGAGTCACGCACATGCGAAATGGTTGGACATGTCACGCACAGGCTCAATTTACATTCTTACACGAAAATTGATAACCATGATAGCCTATGACAGTTTAACAACTTGTACCATTCAAATATCGCCGCTGTCAAGGAAAAGTCGATTGACATTCATTTGGACAAAAATTTAACTTTTGGCTTCGACATAAATATTAATCATTTATGTAGTGGATGTTAGTTGGCATCTTAAAGGTTTTGCGGTTAAAACTTTGCAGGATGAAAAAGCTTAAGCTACAGCGTTTAGGTCATCACCCCAAAATTTGCTTTTAGCTAGTAAAGTTATGTATTTTAGGGATATTGCCAATTGTATTCGAATTGTGAAGAAGAACGCTATTTAACCCATTCCCACCCATCTCCGCTTTTTAAGTATCAAGAAAAAAGCTTTGGAAAACATTGTGGACAATGAAGAAACTGCTTGTCACCAGCAATTTCTTCATTGTCAACAACGTTTTCTACGCAACAAAGATTTTTTTTTCAAAATCAACCAACTTCAAATTGGCGTCTGCAACTTCTTTCAGTTTGAACCAGCCCAAGGTTTTGTAAACTCCTGGGTTACTTCAACCTAGTTCGTTTATCATGGCAACCTTTTGCAACGATTTGTTTGATTGTTTGAATGGAGTTTTACGCCGCTTTCGACAATCTTTCAGTTATACCGCGGCGGCTGGAGCACCTAACAATGGAATCCTGGAATTTCTCACACCAGTACTACCATTACATCCTTTCCTATCCTCCTGTTGCTATCCCACATAGGTCTACGATTATCGATCCATTGGTGAGAGACAAATTGTCGGAAAGGATGAGTGCCGCCGTCGCGGATCGAACCCGGGACCTCTAGATTGACAGTCCGACGCGCTACCAACTGCGCTATGACGGCGGCCTTTTGAAAATAAGACTACTTAACAAATCTATGCTTTGCTAGCTTACAGTACTATCAGTACTTTGATTATTTTTGGTTGGCTGACAACATATTTCACAAGAAAATGTCGTTAATTACCTCAGTCGAACTGCCAGGTTTAAGGTCATTGGGTATGGCCTGCGATCCGTTTATTACCAGAATCGATGTAGCAATAAAACGATATTAACACACATACAGACAAATGGGATTCGACAAACTAATTAATCCCACTATCAATCAAAAATCGATTGACCAATCAGAACACTGCATTTGACCCGGAACTGTCATTTTGACCTCCAACAATTATGCAAGACCATTTTGTTTCTTGACTACCTAAAATATGTCTACTACTTATTGAAGATGTTAACTTTCTATGACTATTTGGGACTGATTTTGTGGATATCTGGCTGTCTGCTTTGTCATGTACAAAAAATAGTCAGTATTTTATCCTTCATCCGTATCAGTTATACATTACTTTTATTCATCTCTCTACTTGTTGTCCACATGAGCGAAGCATCCAACAGATGGCAGTTGTACTAAGCGTCCCGTTGATTTGTGTATAACACTCTCACATAGGGATTCGGTTTAAGGTCTCATCCTACGGACGATTCATTTCTTAAAGGTGTCAGCCAATGCCTCGAACCCACAATCTCGAAGCCTGTGGTCGAGTACTCTACCGACTGAGCTAATCGGGCAGGCCCTAGATTATGTGTATCGTTGATGGTCGACTAAACCTGTTTTTACGGTATTTTGGTCGCTTAAAGCCGATAAAGAAAGCCTACCTCTCTTATGCGCATCATCCATAGCTCCTTATGTCCATCGCTGCCTATCTCAGGTAAACCATATGCTGTAAAATTGTCTGCGACACCTTGAAAACAACACCGAATACTAATTATACACATGTAAGAATAGCGTGTTTAGCTGGTCAAAATCGTGAGAAGTTGCAGATAAGAATTTTTTGTTTGTGAAATCTTAAAAAAAATGTCTGTTGGTTAGAAAACATTGTGGATAATGAAGAAAATTGCTTGTAACAGTCAATTTCTTCATTATCAAAAGAGTTTCCAAAAGTCTTTGTTCTTTGGGGTTCAAAAATCGTATGTGTGTGGGAATGCGTTAATTGATAAAAATTGTGCACAGTAAACGAAGAATTGAAGCGCTTAGAAAATTGTTTAATCGCAAAAGAAAGAAACAAGAAAAACTGTATACAAAAAAAGCAACACAACAGTAACAACAGCAACATTTATGGACAGCAAAAATACATTTTGATGGTTAGCTAATCTTCTACACTTTGAAAAATATCTATCTTCATGTTGAAAAGTGAATACTATGATCTGACTGTGCGGAAAATATAGGCTGATCTGAGTCTGCAATTAGCGCACAGCTTGAATAAACTGGAGTGAAGAGGTTTGGGTCAACCATCTACGACATGGGTATTTGTTGGAATTGTCACTTGCCTGTCAGTCTGTACTGTCAGCATAGTTTAGTTGAGTAATTTTCTTTGTCAAAGGTTATCATGATAAATACATGAGGTTAAAGTAACCCAGGAATTAACCAATTACAAAATCTAAGACTGTTTCAAATTTTAAGAAGTTGTAGATGACAGTTTTAAGTTGGCGGAATTTAGAAAATATTTGCCGTGTAGGGTAGTAAGCATTTTGGAAAGGGAAGAAATTGTTTATTACAAGCTATCGCTTCACTATCCACCATGTTTTCCAAAGTTATAAGCTCACCTGAGTTCGTGCTGTGGTTGAGCTATTATGGACGGTGAAAATCTTCAAAATGTCTTTTCCAAAATGATTAGATGTAGGGCTTAAAATAAAGCCTTGAACCATCATACCCAGCGGAGCGATAAAAGACTACAATGGTCCTCTTGGTTTTCTTCTCGAGATTGCGTAAAAAGCGGATTGGGTGTTGTTGGAGGAGTTCTCTTCGATTTGAAAAAAGTAAATTCATGCGGCCGTACAAACCAATGCGGACAGTGAAGACATTTTGAACATGATATGCTAAAGTGGGCTAAAATACCTAGGTTTGCAATATTTCTGAAATACATAAGAACTACTTTTTATAGCGTAGGCATTAAATGGATTAGCGGTTGAGCATGCAGTGGTAATTTGCACCCATTGAACTCTGAGAAGACCTCAGAATTTTGTCTATTAACTTAAGCTATCAAGCTTACGTTTTTCTAGCTAAAAAGTATCACATTTTTAGTGCCAAAGATAAGAGGCGTTTAAGCAGCGTTTTGTGCCTTTTCGCGACAGCTTGTAGAAAGCGTTCGCAAAACGTAAGGTTTCAGTTACGAAAAAATAAAAGGAAAAGACAAATAAAGAGTTTGCTCTGTCGTAAAGTGTTCGTTCTTTAAACTACAACCAGTAGACATTATCACAGAATGTAACTCGACACCATCTGCATGATATAGGCCCTTTCCGAAAACGTGGTTTACTTCCCTTTGACCCAAAGTCGTTAGAGTGATTTCCCTTTGTACGGGTAGCAAATTTTGATAGAATTCCGTGAACTACGGAGGATGACGGCTTTCTACCAGACGAAAACATCGACTTTTCAACTTTTAAATTTGCTATTTGAAGAAATACTTGCGTGCCAGTAATTCAAAAAGAAAACTGAAAACTAAGGTGTTTTTAGACCGGCAGCTTAATTTCAAATTATGTGTTTCAACCAATATTGCATTAAAAATAACCTTGACAGATGCATATTATGTCAAAGTTATATTAGAATGAAGTCTTATGTGGTAAGATTATTTATTTTTTACCAGCCATTTTCCTCAAGATCTTTTACTTAACATAAGTAATATTTATCTATAACATAGAAAAAGGAATGGATAAAGAATTAGACTGTAGAAAAAAAACCCCCAAAAATACTCTCCTATCTGAATCAGGATTATTATCATCATATTAACATGTAAAAATATGTCCAGCATCATCAAATACACGTACTTGAAATAGATTAACCTATAAATATGTTACTGTTTTGCCAAATATTAGACCCGTCTAAAAATCAAACCTTGTAGACGAGAATTCAATTTTATCTTAAAAATAATCATTCAGTAGGATAGAAAATATTGTGGAAAAGGAAGAAAGGAAGAACGTAAAAACACAGGGAAGTAAAAACCAGGTATTGAACAGGAAATTGTTAAGGGGTTGCAAATTAAAACCAATATATATCATTGTGAAGCATTGTCCTGTGTCCTATCAGCATGTAATGTGTGTACTTTACTTTGATCATAAGAAGTCATGTCTTTGTCACATCTGCTGTATTTAAGTTTTCTTGGTAAATAATCCTTGCAAACCCTTTAATATTTTCTTATTTCAGTTTCGTTAAATTTATTTTGGAAACTTGAATGAGAAGTTCATTCTTTTCAAAAATATTTCCATCAAAACTGTATTTATACATTTTTTCTCTTTTATCGAAGATAACTTATTTTGACAAAGGTCTAAATTTTATCTCTCATTTCTTTTCGTTTACTTTGATGGATTATGTTATAAATTTCTCTGGAATAACTTTGTGCTCATAAATTTTGAAACAATTTTAAAGAAATAACATGATATATATTATTTAAAGGGGTATTTAAAAGCAAGTCATCATTACACTTTGACAACATTTTGTTCAAGTTTAATGTGCAATAATTTCTACATCTCTGCAATGACTTAAGATTTGTTTCGAACATTCGCTCATTTATAATGGGCCTTACAATGTAAGTCAACCTTTTAACCCCTTACCAGGCAAAATCTTAGACTGGTCTTAAATGAAAGTTGCAGAAGGCGATTAATTTCGGGGATGAAAATGAATTCCTTGCTACAAGTAACTTCTCCTTTTCTCATTATGTTTTCGACAGTTTATGTTCTCTAGTGTGTAGAAAAAAAGAGATAAGGAGGTAATGGGTAAACCAATTCCCAAGCAATTGCTGCCTTTTGACACCCTTCAAGAAAAGCGATTTGGAGACATTTTGGATAATGAAGAAATTGTTACAAGGTTGGAGCAATTACTTCATTGTCCATAATGTTTTCTGCCATAAATGAAGAATTATTTAATTTAATCAGCTTAAACTTGTCATCTGCATCTCCTTTGAATTGGGACCAGCATATCAATATTTTGTTGTCTGAGAATGGGTTAACCCATTCACTCACCATCCTGCTTTTGTTATGTGGGAATGTGTTAACTAGCTTCCGCTTATTTACGCTCCTAAAGGAAACAACTATGAAAATATTGTAGAAATGGAGAACTTGCTGGAAACAAGCAATTTCTTCATTTTCAACAATGTTTCCTACCCTATACGAGAGATATTTAAATTCTATCAACTTAAAGTTGTTTTTTGTCACTTCTTTTAATTTGGACCAGTTATATTGTTTTGTATATTGTATATTATATCTGAAAATGTTTTCTGTAACATTAATTTTGACATGTCTAAAAATGCGTTATTCGGTAATAGGTTAAAGACATGGGACCAATCAATACTAAGGCCTTACTTACTTTATAATCATTTTCAGAGACAAGTCACTCTAAGAGGAGATTTTTTTGTACATATTTTATTCATTACATATACTCTTTGTCCCTTTAAACAGTGGTTACTCTTATCCGAACTAGAGTTTGAAACTCGCTTTTTTTCTAGCGGCGAGCTTTAGTGATGGTGCCGTGTCCATCGTCTGTCATGATAGATTGGCCATCAACTATTTTCCGTCGATAATTAAAGTATACGGAACAATAAACTCGTTTTTTCTGAGTCGATTTAATTAATGCCTTTTTATCTGCCATTTCTTTTATCTAAATTTGCTACCCGGAAGTAGAATTGGGACCGTTTTGTAGTTTCACCACGTGGGAGAGTATTCAAGCGCAATAACTCTTTCAACGTATTTTCGGAATGGGCCATAGCTGAGGTAAGACAGTTTCAGGTAATAGAGTTTCTTCTTTTCAGGGGAGAAAATCTCTTTTAATCGGGGCATAATACTGTAGGCTATATTAGATCTCATTACACGATTGATAAACACAAACATACCTATACCATTACAAATAATTTCTTTTTCCGAAATGTTGTCACAGTTTCATTTTCATTGGAGGGCGTAAAAAGCAATGTGAATGAATGGGTTCAAGGCTGGGCTCTAAATGATAGATCATTAACTTCACCTTGATCTCTGAGTTCCGTATATTCACATTTCCATTTATCTTGTAACATTATCGCTATGGTCGGTGTGACGAAGGAGAACGTCCCACCCTGTACTATGGGCAATCTGAAATAGGGTATTATAGGTATACACAACCTAGCAGCATTCAAACATATTCGCTCAGTACTACAAATAAATATCAAACTATCGATTGATTGATTGAATGGGGTTTAACGCCACTTTTAACAGTATTTCAGTCATATCGCGGTGGCTTAAGCACCTAAAAATGGATTCCTCGTATTTCTCACACCAGTACTACCACTAAATCCTTTCCTAGCCTCGAGCTGCTACCCCACTTAGGTTTCAATTATCCACCCATTGGTGAGAGACAAATGTCGGAAAGAATATTTGCCGCCGCCGGGGATCGAACCCATGACACTCAAACTTTCGAAGACGGTTTATTTTCGTGGGAATCTCAAAACTACAAATTGAATGGTATCTCGGCGCATTACTACCAACAATTATCTTGCAACCTATCACCGAATACTGTTTTACGGTGTTCGAATACCCACATACTCACCCGACAAAATATTATTTCAAACAATTTTCGAATACCAACATACTTACCTGACATCAAATGTTGTTTCAAACAGTGTTCGAATCCCCTACTTTTCAACTGACACCAAATGTTGTTTCTCACAGTATGAATCCTCACATACTCACCTGGCGCTGAATGTTGTTTCAAACAGTGTTTGGTTTCTCAAATACTCACTAGGCACCCAATGAATTATGCATTAGTTATCGCATAACCAAATACTCACATGACACCAAATAGTGTTTCTAATAGTGTTCGATAACCCATATTCAGCCTGACACCGAAGGTTATTTCTTACAGTGTAGGAATCCCCACACTCACCTGAAGCCGAATTTTTTGTTTCAAATAGTGTTCGCTTCCTGAAATACCCACCCACCTGACACCAAATGACGCATGCAATAGTTTACTATCCCCAAATACTCACGTGACACCGAATATTGTTTCTAATAGTATTAGATAACCCACATTCACCCTGACAACGGAAGCTGTTCGTAACAGTGTAAGAATCTCCATATTATCACCGTTCGCCGACTGCTGTTTATGTAGTATACGATTCCACTTTATTCTCACCTAACACTGATTGCTCTTGTAGTATTACACCGATTGATTTTGTACTATTGTACCAATCTCCACTTACTCACCTGACTCCGAATGTTGTTTGTAATAATGTACAAATCCCAGACACAAAGAATATTGTAGAAATCAGTTCACTTATCCCAACATAATCTTGATCCATACAGAAGAACTGGCTCAGGAGCAGGGGTATTGAGATGAGCCCACCAACAGCCGTCAGGTAGTGCTGAAATACACAGGCCAATTAGAAGCTTTTTTAGATTGATTTATATTGGTTGAATGGGGTTTTACGAAGTTTTAAATTATATTTCAGTTATAGGGGAATAATTGACCCCTCAAGGTTGTCGATCAAATTACCAATTAACCAATGAAATCATTCATAGAGACCGGAAGTTGGCTTTGAAATCCTGCATTTGCCGCTCGCATAGGCCTTAAGGATTGTTGCTCATAATAATAATTGGTATAAAGTCGAATTTTTTATTTTCATTTTATGAATTCTTCTTTAATCAATAAACTTCCTTTAATATCAGATACTTTAACGGAAAACTTGATAGCCAGTAGAGCGTCTCAGGCCCTCATGGGCATCGTGCTTTTAATTATCGGATTAAATATGTTATTATTCAAGGGTGAAAATTCTAGAATTTCTTGAACAACCCTTGAGGAAATATTAAACTTTTATCAGGATTATGTAAGATATGTTTCATACAAATTCTTTAGGTGCTTGTAGGTAAACACAGGTCCTGATAACCTCGTGCCTTTAACACATTCGCAAACAACTAAATTTTAGACTGGTCCAAATTGAAGGAAAATACAGACGGTGACCAGGCAATCTGCGAAATTTGTCGATCTTCCGAAATAGTTCATTTTCACGTCATTGGTAAAATAGAGAGGTCGGATACAATCTTTTGTGACAGAGTCGAGCATAATACATAGGTTGATAAGTCGTTCGTTCTTCCTGACAACGAAAATATTCACATACAAACTGTGATATGAAGACGATCTCATTTTGTTTACATTTCTTTATTTCAGGAACATGAAAACTCGGGACAGAGATTTCGCCATTGGTACTCGTTCAAAGTTCTGCTATATTTAAGTTACTGTAAGATTTTTCAAAATTCATTGCCAGTAGCATGGAAGCAAAATGTAGAATAGTTGGTTGCCAGACCAACTAAAATGCTTCTTAAAAATGGCGACCAAGGTCAAACTTCACTCCCTTTCTAAATGCATGATTTGATTGGACGATTGATCATTTGATTGACAGACGCGATTGGCCAATTCACATATGAGTGGTATTGGCATGCTTTTTTAAATGAAATGGAAAGAGTTTGAGTCCCGACTCGGCAAGCATTATCTCCGAAATTTGACAAGGACTGAATGTTGTTGTTGCATTGGCGTGAGAAAAATGACTGGAAGTGGTGGTTAGGTGCAACGGCTGTTGCAATATAAGTAGAATAACATCCCATGTAATCAATCAATTAATCAATCAATCAATAAAATCACGGAATGTTTTTGATCGATTTGAGCGAAATAATAGAATGTTTGGAACGATTTCAATTAGAGTTATGGAATGGCAAACAAGAGATTTTGAATGAATTTTAGCGGAGAGCGAATGCCGTGATGTTGTAAAATGTAATATTCTTATCTTAATCCATTCCCACACAGTGACCCTTTTTGACGCCCCAAGAAAATAACTAGGAAAACAATGTATAAAATGAAGAATTGCTGTTAACAAGCAATTTCTTCATTTAGCACAATGTTTGTTATCCAGAAATTTGAAAAAAAAAAAAAAAAAAAAATAAATAAATAAATAAATCTAAAATTTCATAAATTTTAAATTGTCGTCTGCAACTCCTTTTAATTTAGACCAGTCTAAAATGTTGCCGTCTGGTGATGGGTTAATTAGTAGTGTATCCTTAGTTTTTTTTATTTTTTTAGCTCGACAGTTTTCGGAGAAAACCCTAGATATTGCCATGTCGTCTGCTGCTGCTTCTGCGTCGTAATTGACCAATCGGTGGCCCCGCCCATTTACGTAGCTGGCCACGGAAACCGACTGCGACAGGATGTCCCGTTTCGATTTTTATCGGCGTTATTTTACCTAAATTTATGGCCAGTATGATGTAACAAAAAAGTAAAATGGTCGGTTGGTGACCTAAACGTCGTAACTACAGCCTGAATAAGCTGTAGTTACGACGTTTAAGTCGCCAAACCTACAATAAAGGTAAACAAAAATGGCGCCAATGGCGCAGTTGATAAAGTCAGGTCCGGACTGAATAGATTATTTGATTGGTCGGTTTATTCTTTGATTGACATTCTCGATTGGCCAATTGTCCGAAAACATTGAGATTTAGTAACATCTGTGGTACTATAAATGTACCGAACACATATACTTGAAACTCGATATACATGGATATGTTTCGAACGACTTGTGTTCCCTCTTCGACTTACAAGTTTAACAGACTCTTATGCACTTGAACAGCCGAGTGGTCGCTTCTGCAAGCGGTCCTCTTGTTTGTATTCAGTACAGAAGGCATTTCAACGTTCGATATAATATGGAAAAGTGAAAAGAAGAGGAGAGAAACTAGTCTGGAATAGTTATAATAGACCTCATAATATACATTTTTGTGTTAACCCTTTCCCATACAAACACTGATATTTACGTCCGTAAGGTTGAAAATGCCTATAAATGAAGACTTAAGACTGGTACATATAGAACCGGTTAAAGTGAAGCAATTGTTCGAACCTGAAAGCCCAGTAGTATACACAAATACCAAGGCGGCACATCCTCAACCGTGTATAACATCCCCTTTTTTATTAAACCAGTTGACTCATTCACTCTTTCTTTCTTACTCGTCTCATTTGGAGTTTTCTCTTCCATTTTTCAGTTGTCTCACTTTTCACTTTGTTATCACTATACTTTCATTTTTGACAATGTGGGCAAGTAGATATAGGAAGGGGGTTTGTTATCTTGCCTTTCATGATGTACTTTATGGGTAGTATTACAGTTAAGAACGTCATGAAATTGACCAATCGCTGGCTCCGCCCACATACTCCGTTGGCCCCGCCCAATGATTCCGACAGGAAGCTCTGCTTCAATATTTAACGGCGTTAATTATGCAAAAATATGGCCAGTAGCAAGTAACAAAAATTTAGAAAGGTTGGCTGGTGACCTAAATGTCGTAACTACAGCTTGAATAAGCTGTAGTTACGACGTTTAAGTTGCCAAATTAACAAAAAGCTTAAAAAAAGGGCATCCAGTGTTGGAGTTCAAAACTCACTTCTGGTCTAAATGGATAATTGATTGGTCGACTGATTATTTGATTGACAGCCGCGATTGGTCAATTGACCTTCATTTTACATAATTTAGTTCCACCAGTTCATTAATAATGTTCTAAATGCAGAAAAATCATATTGGGTAGTTACATATGTTAAATAGAATCTAAAATGACCCAAAAGTCCATCCAGCCCTTTTAAGAATAAGCTTGGGTCATTTTAGACTAGATCTGATATACGTAACTGCTCCTTATACCTAAAGTATTCTTAAAAGACCTTGTTCGGCTTTTAGGTCATTTAAGATTATATTTCGTATACCTTAGTGCTTCCAATACATAAAATATTCTTAAAAGGTCCATTAAAGTTATATATAGAATACGTGATCCCTATATAAACGTTTTCTTGAAAGGCCTGGTTCGGATTTTGGGTCATTTAAGATTATATCTCGTATATCTTACTGCTTCCAATACATAAAATATTCTTAACTTAAATTATGTATAGAATACGTGCTCCCTATACATAAAGTTTTCTTGAAAGGCCTTGTTGGGATTTTTGGTCATTTAAGATTATATCTCGTATATCTTAGTGCTTCCAATACATAAAGTATTCTTAAAAGGGCCATTTAAGTTATATATAGAATACGTGCTCCCTATACATAAAGTTTTCTTGAAAGGCCTGGTTCGGATATTGGGTCATTTAAGATTATATCTCGTATACGTTACTGCTTCCAATACATAAAATATTCTTAAAAGGGCCATTTAAGTTATATAAAGAATACGTGCTCCCTATACATAATGTTTTCTTGAAAGGCCTGGTTAGGATTTTGGTCATTTTGGTTATATTTAGCATACGTAACTGCTCCCTTTGTAGAAAAGGCATACCCGTCGAGGCCATTATTTTTTAAAATACAGGATAAAACGGATTATTTTTGCTTTTTATACTGTCCAAATGCATATATAGTAAAATGATTAAACTGGTTCGCTTATGTCTACTAAGAAAATCTCCCATTTTTTTCAATGAGTCCCACCCACCCCTCCATCTTGTTTCCAACTGTTCCAAGCTAGCTACCTCAATCTTTAAACGATTCCTTCGGACCTGCGTATAATCCGGCGTTGATAATGCATCACCTTACGAAGACCATCTTTTGAATGCGCTCACATAATTCAATTGATAAAAGAAAATATAGCTAATGCTAATAAACAGAGAACTTTCTAAGCGACCGATATACGTTAACTGCTTATAGAACAACAAGGTAGACAATGTTGTGACTGTGAAAATGTTTCATTGTAATCATGTGATATTATATTCCCGGTGAAGTATACAGACTAACCTTCGGTGTTCTATTTAAGATAAGGCTTACTTATCTATTTTAATTGCTGTTTTATGATTGAATAATTTGCATTTCTTCTGGAATTCATTGAATTTGTTATTGATTTTTAGCGAGCTCTACTGACATTCATTTTATCTCAAAAAGATAACTTTCACCATTATGTTTCAAAAATTTTGTCATCGACTTTTTTACAATTATTTCTCATCAAGTTCTGTTTTGACAAAATCAGTTTATGGTAATTATATTATAAATTCTTTTCATATATGCTGACTTTCCTGACTTGTGCGTTCTCTTTCATTGATTGTCCAGACTACATAAAAATAATAAACAATGGGCCATAAATGAAAATTTATAAAATAAACTCTTCTTAATTTTCAAATAAAAACAATACCAAACTATGTTAAACCAAGAAGCGGTTTCTTATAGAAGCGCAATGGGAAAGATAGACAAATAGATAGATAGATATATAGATAGATAGATAGATAGATAGATAGATAGATAGTTAGATAGATAGATAGATAGATAGATAGATAGATAGATAGATAGATAGATAGATAGATAGATAGAAAGATAGATAGGTAGATAGATAGATAGAAAGATAGATAGACAAATAGATAGATAGATAGATAGATAGATAGATAGATAGATAGATAGTTAGATAGATAGATAGATAGATAGAAAGAAAGAAAGAAAGATTGAAAGATAGACAGATAGATAGATAGATAGATAGATAGATAGATAGATAGATAGATAGATAGATAGATAGATAGATAGATAGATAGATAGATAGATAGATAGATAGATAGATAGATAGATAGATAGATAGATAGATAGATAGATAAATATATAGATAGATAGGCCGGAGGTAAACTATGAACTCGAGCATAAGCCGACATTTATGATGAGCATTTTAGTTGGTTTGATGACTTAAACGTCGTAACTACAGTTTATTCAAGCTGTTGTTACGACGTTTCAGTCGTCAACCAAACATTTTATTTTTGTTACATGTTTCCGGCCTTTAATTTTCTAAACTAACGCTTTTTGATATCGAAATTGAACTTCCTGTTGGAGCTAGGCGGAATTGGCCCATGATCCGTTAATTTAATGAGATCCAGGCATATACTATAAGAACGTGAAAGAATTGAACATTCATCATTCCGAAACAGTTATTAAGAAGCTACAATCGGGAGCAAAACAAAACAAAAACGTTCCTCCCTGAAAAAAAATGTTTCTTCTTTTTTGTGTCTTAGTTTAATAAAAATAATTTTTATCCAATCAGAATACATGAAGCTTGAAATAAACAAGTTAAAATCAATCCTAACAATGAAACTAGACATTTTTCCATGTCGTTTTCATAAGTACATTTTATTTTCATTTTCAAACATGCCAGTGTGTTTTTATATTGACCTATATCTTGTTTAATTTATGACTACTTGTTATTGTTAACGACACTTTATCTAAGATTAACGAAGGTACAGTACTAAACACAAGGGCACTACAGGATTGATCAAGCGATCAGATAACAAAAAAGTAAAAAAGAAAAAAAAAAAAAAAAAAAAAAAAACCCAAAAAATATAATTGTATTCACCCATTACCTATCAATAACGCCCTGTACAACAATAATAAGAAAACATCTTGGGAAAAGCCATTTCTCTTTTTCACGTTTTCTATCATATTCAGTCATTATTTTTCAAATTACACACACTTTGAAATGTTGTCAGCAGATTCTTTTAATTTGGACCACTTCAAAAATTCAACGTTTGGGAACGGGTTAAGAGAAATTAACTTCATATATTATAAATGGTTTGAGAAATCTTCATTAAATGAACGGAATGTCGCTATCGATCAAAAATCGTCCGACCAATCAAATCATTCATTTACAACGGAAGTGAAATTTGACCTTCAATGCGTCAATTGAATGAAATCAAAGGATAATTGATATCTTGAAGTTCATCTTTTACAAGTACACGCATATATTATATACTTGCAAGAATATATTTTGCATGAGCACGCATAAATTTTACCGATCGCACTAGAATCTTTATTAGTATCCCTCGAAAGGGCACGAATAATGCACAACTAGAATCATTTGTACAGTATTCATCGACGTTGTCATTCTAAAACTTCGTAACTACAGCTTGAATCAAGTTTTAGAATGACAACGACGACATGCTACCTTGGTTAAAAAGAGACCACATTTCAGTTTAAATATGCTATCAAACTATGGAACAAATTGACCACCATACATGAATAAAGTGACTTGAAAAAAGTGTCCCACTGACATAAGTTGTTGTTCAAACGATAACACAGGCTTGTATGTCAGTCATAGATTACCAAATGTATTGACCCTTTCCATTTCAACCCCTGGTTTTTATGCCTCTTTGAATTTATCATTGGGAAAACATTGTGGAAAATGCAGAAACTGCTTGCAACAATTAATTTTTCGATTTAAATCCACTTTTAATTTCAGTCGGCAAAACCTTTGAATTTGGACAGGTCTAAAATGGTGCAAGACAGGAAATGGTTCAACGAGCCATCTATATATAGATAAAAACGAGGCTCTATGAACACGATTTGACATTCTATTTGTAATATGACTTTAGCATTTGCAATAAACCACTAAAAATAATAGACTTTATAGACATAAGATCCCGTCAAACATATCATGTCGTATTTTAAGTAACGTAATATCATGCGTTGTGACGCAATCTTAGCGGTAACAAACACGTGTAGTTCATGGCAGTCGAATTCAATAGCAAAGTTAATACACTAGTGTAATATCACTCCCCTAACATAAAAAAATATCCAACGGGTTTATTTCGCCCCCGAGCTGTAGGTCACTTTATAAAAGAGTATAAACCGAAATTTATTCAGGACAATAAAAATTTCCTTCGTCACATGCAAAGGGGCCTAAAAGGAACTACATGGAATGAATATCCGAAAAGGTAATCCGACCCCCTGAGGCCTGTCAGAGATATTACTGCATAACTAATAGGGTAGAATGGTCATTTTTGATTCGGGAAATCTCTCTAAAGTGAAAACGTTCGACCCCAATGGCGTATCGGGTAACTGACTTCGGAGTTATCAATAAGCTAAGTTTAAAATTGGAGGACCAAGGCTGTCAATAAAAAAAAAACAAAAAAAAACGTTTGACTAACTAAACCACTCATTTAGACCGGAACTGAATGTTCTCCTCTGACATTTATGTCGAGCATTTCTGCTCGTTTTACTACTTAGACGTCAAAACTACAGTTTAAACAAGGTATAGCTACAATGTTTAGCTCGCCATCAACGATTTGCTTACCGTTTAATTTATCTCACCTTCGATTATGTAAACTAACGTCGTTTAACCCATTAACACACAATAAAGCTTTATGACGTCCCCAAGAAACGAGAATTATGAAAACATTGTGGAAAAATGATGAAATTGCTTGTCACAAGCAATTTCTTCATTTTTCACAATGTTTTCTACTCAGAAAGTTGAAAAAATCTTAACTTTCATGAACTTTAAATCATCTCCTATCAATTTGGAACAGTCTAAAATGTTGCCATCTAGTAATGGATTAATATCTCAGTCGATTTTCTTGTCGGAAGTAAGTTGGAATGCACAGCGATCCTGACACAACGCTATACAGGCACAGCCAAAAGGGAGATCACAACAACTTGGGTGTAAGCATGACATTTGTCCGTGTTTGAAGTATACGGGGCTCATCACATTTCGATTACGAAAAAGCATGTCGTTGGGAGGCGGTCTAAATGTCATAAATATAGCCTGAGTAAGCTTAGATAATCTGAAGTTAATCGAGGAAATGGCTATTATCCAAAGAGTGTGCTCAGACCCTTTTGTGCCTATTTTAAGCTATATGTACATGTCGTCGTTTGGCGAGCAAAACATCCTAACTTCATCTATTTTCAAGCTGCATTTATGATTGTTTGCTCGCAAATCGACGGTACGAATCATAAATAATTGCAATGAAATGTGTTTTAACTATGCTATAAGGTTACGACGAATTTGTTTGCAGTAAGTGTGAGATATTAAAGTTCCGCAATGAATGACTAATCGGATTAGTCTATCGATTTTTATTGTCAACAAAAGTTCGCAAATTCGAGATGCAAAGTGGTAAGGGCAGACAACAGACGTAATCAATCTGGGTTAATTTTATTGACTTGCCATTTTAAAAAAGAGGAACTTATTGATATTAAATGCGTTGATCAGCCCTAGTGCATCGTTTAGCCTATTCTAAAATGTCCAAATTTTTGACTAGTCAAAATTGAAAGAAGTTGCAGACGACATTTTGAAGTGCTTGTGATTCGAAAAATAATGACTGAATATGATAGAAAACATTATATTAAAAGAAGAAATGGCTTGTTTTGCAAGCCATTCCTCCTTTTCTTAATTTCCCCCCGCCAAAAAACATTTTCGTTCGGAGGTATAGTAATGTTGTTCGTTAGCGTTTCGCTCCCGTCTAATTTTTGTACGGAGAGTATAACAGCTATCAACATATATATAATATTCTCTTAGAGGAAAAGTCTAATTGAAGAGTTAACCAAAAATAACAATTCCAACTCGTGTCAAATTAGGACGCCGATGTAAGCTTTGAGAGATTTTTAAAATTTACAGTATTTTAACCCAATACGTGGAGACATGTTGCTTTCAGCGCATTCAATTTGTAAGATTAACCTTTTGTAACCTTTTGTAAGTAAACTCACTAAAACAGACATAGTTGCTATCATACAGTACTTTCATTACTTTGATTCGTCCATTCGAAAGGACTACAATGATTTGGTGAGATAAATCAAAATGGGTGCCATGTAATTGAAAAATGAAAATATCGATGGCTTAGAACAAAAACATGGTATGGCTCTTTACATTGTATAGAGCCATACTATGTTTTTGTTCTAAGCCATCGATATATCGACACTGCTAACTGGCCGATATCTGGTCCTACCCATTAACTTCAACAGGAAGTTCCACTTTGATATAAAACGACGTTATTTTGTAAAATTTAGGGCCAGTTACATGTTTAAAAAAGTAGAACTATTGATTGGCGACCTAAACGGCGTGACTAGAAACTGGACAGACTGTGGTTACGACGTTCAAGTCGTCAAACCAACAAAAATGCTTTACATAAATGTCTCCCGATCATGAAGTTCAAAATCCACTGAAATAATTGGTTTGATTGGTCGGTTGATGCTTTGATTGACTGACGCGATTTGTACATTAGATACGGTTCCAGGCATGAACTTCAGTAAACAAAATACATTTGCAGCGAACTATTTTAAATGGCGCGAACATTGAAAGATATATATTTTTGTCACAAGGAACGTGCCTTCGACATGTGACAGACAGCGGAGTTATATCGAACTTCTTTTCATTATAGGTCAATGTTTTACTTTTGTTTCGGTACGTTTACGACACCAAACAAAATACGAATAAATGGCCATTAGCCGTGTTTTAATGAACAGTGTTGTTTTTATGACTCATAAAATAGGATAATGTCAAAGTAACATATTGGAAGGATAAGCAGGAGGTTAATATGCAAATCATATCATGAGAAAAGCATGTTGTGGGTTTCAGGTTGCCAGACAGCCAACTTCATGTTGCTAGACTGCCAGGCTACCGGGCTGTCAACTTCTGCTAACTTCAGGCTGCAAGGCTACAAAGCTGCCAGACTGCCATCTTTGGGTAGATTATTCCAGGATAGTTCTTTGAAAAATGTTTTTTATTTATGGTTAAATAAATTGGTATGACTAAAAGCACTAAAATCGGTTAATTTCTTACTGATTTTCTGTCGGAAAAGTGCAAATGGAAAAGTCACATGTCCTATGAAAGGAATACATAGATGTAATCAACATCACATCCCTTTTGACCTTTACCCATTACAAGACGACAAATTATTAGCCTGGTTCAAATTGAAAGGAGTTGCAGACGACAATTTAAAGTTTATGAAATTTTGATATTATTTTTTAAATAGAAAACATTTTATAAAATGAAGAAATTGCTTGTTCATCATTTCACACATTGTTTTCCAATTTGTTTTCTTGAGGAGCGTCTAAAAGCGTCACTGAGTTGGAAATAGTTAAATTTAAACCAAAATAAAGCACGCTTCTAGAAAATGGCACGACACGAACCTTAAGCGTTGTCATGCTGAGCCCGGAATAATCCTGCTTAGGCATGGGGAATATACAAAGATCAACCTAAACATATGCAAAGTCTGATCTTCTTCGTCTACACCTTCTAATTGTCCTTTTTTAGCCTGGACTTGTTCACAAAGTCATTTCTCAAAGTAATATATTGGCTATGAAAACCAAATATGCACTGCTATCAGCACTTTGCTTTGTGTGACTTTATTCAGCATGTCATGGGTTAAGCGATTAAAATTGATGGATCTCGGTTGTAATTCAAAGAACCAATCGACCAATTAAATCATTTATTTAGACCGGAAGTGAACTTTGAAATAAAAAAATAGCCGACATTCACATTGAGCACATTTGTGTTTTGATGATTTAATCAAGCTGTAGTAACGACGTTCAGGTCGTCTACCAACCATTTTAATTTCTTTTTACATGTTACTGACCATATCTTTTGCAAAACATCAATATAGAAGGTGAAATTTCTGTTAGAGATCAATAGACGGAGTCGGTGATCCGTCAATTTATTTTGTTTTAAAGACGATAGATTTCTCATTCCACAAGAACTAAGTAACAACAATTTTCTACGGTGAATTGTAAGATTGTCGAAAAACGAAATCGAATCGTAAAAATGATTATTCTCAGGTAAACCAGTATATAGGCTGGAAAAAGCTAGGGCCTTTGCATATACATGTATTAAACTTTGATTCCCAGAACTATACTGTTCTAAGGTTATTTTTTCACAGCACAAGGATTTTATTAAAATATCTGCAAAATAAATGGCACCAAAAGTTTTTTCATACTTAATGAAAATGAGAAGCACACAACTATTTAAGATGATTGACAAAAAGGCATAAAGTTAATCAGGTGTACCGCTTGCGGGTCTCTGATTCTCGGCTGTTAGGCGCTAGATTGTGGATAAAAAGTTTAAGTTGGAAAAGGAGAATACTTTGTGCTAATATCGTCGGTGCGGGTGCAACAAGTCGTAACTACAGCTTTATTAAAGCTGTAGTTAGGACATTTTGCTCGCGCACCAACGATATGCATTTTCATCAACACTCTTGACAGCATTAGTTGCTCTTTTGATAGTGAACTTATATTCGAAGTTTCAAAATAATGCCTTCAGCAATACACTAGCCTGATATTACGAAATGTCAGTCTTAGCAGGGCAGCGACTATCTCGACACGGCTGTCGGGAATTCACCTTTCGATGATTTGAAACTTGAAGTTGTTAAGAAATAATTTAATTTTAGTTTCGTCTATCAAGATTTCTGAAGTTGTTAAGAAGTAAGAAATAATTTAATTTTAGTTTCGTCTATCAAGATTTTTGAAGTTGTTAAGAAGTAAGAAATAATTTAATTTTAGTTTCGTCTATCAAGATTTTTGAAGTTGTTAAGAAGTAAGAAATAATTTAATTTTAGTTTCGTCTATCAAGATTTCTGAAGTTGTTAAGAAGTAAGAAATAATTTAATTTTAGTTTCGTCTATCAAGATTTTTGAAGTTGTTAAGAAGTAAGAAATAATTTAATTTTAGTTTCGTCTATCAAGATTTTTGAAGTTGTTAAGAAGTAAGAAATAATTTAATTTTAGTTTCGTCTATCAAGATTTTTGAAGTTGTTAAGAAGTAAGAAATAATTCAATTTTAGTTTCGTCTATCAAGATTTTTGAAGTTGTTAAGAAATAAGAAATAATTTAATTTTAGTTTCGTCTATCAAGATTTCTGAAGTTGTTAAGAAGTAAGAAATAATTTAATTTTAGTTTCGTCTATCAAGATTTCTGAAGTTGTTAAGAAGTAAGAAATAATTCAATTTTAGTTTCGTCTATCAAGATTTTTGAAGTTGTTTAGAAATAAGAAATAATTTAATTTTAGTTTCGTCTATCAAGATTTTTGAAGTTGTTTAGAAATAAGAAATAATTTAATTTTAGTTTCGTCTATCAAGATTTCTGAAGTTGTTTAGAAATAAGAAATAATTTAATTTTAGTTTCGTCTATCAAGATTTTTGAAGTTGTTTAGAAGTAAGAAATAATTTAATTTTAGTTTCGTCTATCAAGATTTTTGAAGTTGTTTAGAAATAAGAAATAATTTAATTTTAGTTTCGTCTATCAAGATTTTTGAAGTTGTTAAGAAATAAGAAATAATTTAATTTTAGTTTCGTCTATCAAGATTTCTGAAGTTGTTAAGAAATAAGAAATAATTTAATTTTAGTTTCGTCTATCAAGATTCAAGAGTTTTGTTTGGTTGAAATTTTCTATCCATACTTCCTTGAACAAAAAATTCTCAACTATATTTTACATGCTTGCACACAAATAAGATCTATAACATTCTAAAATTAATAAAATATCTGCTTCGTTTTGCTGGATGTCATTTAACCCTTTCCCGTTTTTGGAAATTTTAGACAAGTCCAAATTGAAATAGGTTGTAGATGACAATGACAACTGGATGCTATTTGAAATGAACCCATCCTATGTGGTAGAAAATATTGTGGAAAAAGGAGAAATTGCTTGTTACAAGCAATTTCTTCTTTTTCCACAATGTTTTCTCAAGTATAAAAACACAGGAACGTAAAATCCCGTATTTGAACGGGAAAGGGTTAATGAGAAATGGAGTGAATATATTTTGTTTGTGTTGAGGAATGGACCTAAAGACCTAATCACACTAATGTACGAATAGCAGAACAGAACAGAACAGAACACATCTTTTATTTACATCCAGGTATATTATTGTACAATATGGACAAATGTAATACAAATGCATATAATAAACAATGTAACACTTCCGGATAGCCAAAATGAAAGGACTAATAAATATTTTTAAAGTGGAAGGCGATGAAAATATCTTATATAATTTTATTATTATCATAAATATTTTTTTTTTTTTATTATTATTAGCGAGGGATAGAAGTTTTTTTTTTTTTTTTTTTAGTAATCTTTTTATTATTCATTTATTTATTTACTTTTTATGTAATATTTAATATTGCATTTTTGCCTCCAGGAGCCAGCAACCACAGCTTGAGATAAGCAAATGATAAAGTTTTTAGGTTCACACCTCAATGAAAACATACATGTACATATAGAATTCTCTTCATTTCTTAAATGATGATGACAAGTTTTTTTTCATTGGAATATGAAATTAAAACTTTAATGACATATGGCGTACACATTGTATGTGATTATGTTTCTTATTTCAAAAACGGTAAAATATCATTGGTTAAACTAAAAAAAAAAACCTATAAAAACAGACCTTTGGTGGCTATTTGGTGCAATAAAACAGCGCTTTCGGTAATTTAAAAAGTATTGACATTCTTCAGGCTATATATAAAACTTTAACTTTAAATGCTCTTTGACTGTCGTAGGGATTAAATTTCGAACAAAAGGAATTCTTAAATCTCCTAAAATTTCAGAATCCGTCACCAACCCGCTATGAAGAGCGTTTCCGAACAGGAAACGAAAATTAGTTTCTAAGTTATTCTATGTTGGCAACATATAGTGGGCTTGTAACGTATTCGGAAATTACCCATAGAAGAATCTGTAAACAATTTTAACGAATATTTTAGGATTCACTTTTTTTTACAACTCTGTCCCTGTCAGAGACATAGAGCCATTCCCACACGGCAAAATCTTAGACTGGCCCAAGTTGAAAGGCGTTGCAGACGACAATTCAAAGTTTATTGAATTTTTTTTCAACTTTCTGGGTAGAAAACATCGTGGAAAATGAAGAAATTGCTTGTTACAAGCAATTTCTTCATTTTCAACGATGTTTTCCAATTTCTTTTCTTGAGGGGCGTCAAACAACGTCATTGTGTGGAAATGGGTTAAGTTTTGCACCTGTAAAGTGTGATTGTGGATAGAACTAGACTTTATAATTACCGTCGGATTATATAAATTCATACACCAATGTAAATAAGAATATGAATCCAATATAATATTGTCTCCGAGTCTTTTATTTTGACATCAGTGTAATCGGTGAGGCATATATTTATTTATTTATTTATTCATTATTTATTTATTTATCCTCCTCGTGGGAGGATAAAGGGAAAACAGACAAAAGTATTTAGAACTCATAAAAAAAACGATTGAAAATGATACAAGGTATATAGACCAAAGAAGGCTACAACATATTTTCAAACTGTAATCCGGAGATATGCAATGCCTTTATTAGGAATTCGGTGACTCTTCTACGCACATTAATACGTCATATAGAACGGTCCCTACGGCATCACAATCAAAGTTCAACAAACTGCGATTGAGATTTCTCAGACACTTGTCTATGCACTAGCTTAACGATTCGTTTCCATGACGAACTGTACATACGAAAATGTATTTCGATATAATTCAACACATTGAAATTCAGCTATCTCTTCAAGGTTTGCACCTAAAATGACACATGTAAATTATATGTTGGTTAAAAGAACTACTTTTATTGCGTAGTCATTCAATGAATTTAGTGGTTAAGCCTCCAGTGCCAGTTTATACTCATTAAACTTTAAAACGACCTCAAAAGTTTAAATGTTAACTTAAGCTATATCAAAGCTGACGCTTTGCTAGCTAAAAAGTGCCAAACTTAATTATTAGGTGAGCTATTGTGATCGGTCATCGTCCGTCGTCCCTCCGTTCAAAATTACAAAAAATCTTCTCCTCCTAAACAAACCATGGAATTTCAACCAAACTTCAAAGAAGTGATCATTAGGTCATGCTCTTTCAAAATACTTTAAAGAATTGAAAACCATGAAGAGCTCTGGTTGCCATGGCGACGGAGTGAAAAAACTTTAAAAATCTTCTTCTCCCAAACCATAAGGCCTAGAGCGTTGATTTTTTTTTTTATAAATTAACATCTGTTGATCCTCTAATAAAATACTTCATAGAATTACAGTATTCTAAAAATTGACCCTTTTCTATGCGATCCCTGATTTTACATTCAAATAAAGAAGGAAAACTTTAAAAAAATTTCTCCCAAACCATAGGGCCTAGAGCTTTGATATTTTGTAAAAATCATCATCTATTGACCCTCTACCAAAATACTTATAAGAATTAATGTCTTCTGAATGTTGGTCCTTTTCTATGCGATCCCTGATTTTACATAGAAATAAAGAAGGAAAGCTTTTAAAATCTTCTTCTCCCTAACCATAAGGCCTAGAGCTTTGATATTTTGTATAGATCATCATCTATTGACCATCTACCAAAATACTTCATAGAACTACCGTACTCTGAAAATTAGCCCTTTTCTTTGTCATCCCTGATTTTGCATAGAAATAAAGAAGGAAATATTTAAAATCTTCTTCTCCCAAACCATAAGGCCAAGGGCCTCAATATTTAGTGTGTAAAAGTACGTATTGACCCTGTACTAAAATACTTCATAGAATAACTGTATACTGAAAATAAGCCAGTTTCTGTGCAATCCCAGAAAGGAGTAATGAAGAATATCATAGAAAATGTTCTCCTTCCAAACCATTAGGCCTAGAGCTTTGATATTTGGTATGTATTAATGCCTATTGACCCTCTACTTAAGTACTTCAAAGAATTACTGTACTCTTGAAATTGGCTCAGTATGGTTGGATCTTTCCTATACCTAGGATTGAAGGAGTAAATCTGTAAAAAATCTTCTTGTCCAAAAGGATTAGGTGTAGGGCTTTGATATTTTGTATTTTATGTATATCATAAAGCCTTGAGCCATCATGCTCAGGGGAGCAATATAGGACCATCATGGTCCTCTTGTTTTTAAGTATGAAATTAACAAACCGGTCAAATTTTGTAAATCTTGATAGACAAAACAAGACAAAACAACAACAACAAAAAAAATGAGTAAAATATAATATTCAAAACATTTTGATTCAGAACCTGGGTGATTCAAATGACAAGGAATAATCTTTGGTCGCATTAAGAGACACCGGTGATTCTACGGAAGGCCGTCGAATAATTCTAGTTGGCGTTTGGAAGATGATGCCGGGAATTTTGTTTGTAATAACGGTAGATTACCTTGAAATGGCCTTGGGGCCATTTACTCGTGGCTTATCGTTATTTGTATTTAAGAATGACCGATTATGCGGAAAAGCCATTTGTTTAACAGATCGACAACAACCATGCGGATTAGAAATACCGTTGCTTGTGTACTTGTTTTGCTTCTTTGTGCTTCCCTAATTGAGTGTAGAAGATATAGACGCTGCTCAAAGAAAATAAGAGAACAGTAGGTCAATTCTATCCTTTCCTGCTTTGCAAAACTTTAGGCTTGGCCAAAGTCAAAGGCTTTGAAGACAAACATTTAAAGTGGATTTAACTTGAAAAATGACCATCCAGTCATTGTTGAAAAGATTGGGGAAAAAGAATAAATTGCTGTTTCAAACGATTCTTCTTTTCTACAATGTTTTCTAAATCATAAAATCACAGAGACGTAAAAACCAGGGATTGAACAGGAAAGGGTTGATGGAAATCAGATAACCCCCATGCATCTTCCGTTGAGAGGAAAAAAAACACACCTTTATTTCTCAATATAAACACATTAGATTTTTTTCAGAATTTTGACTAATTTAGACTGGTCAAGATAAGACTGTAAATTTTATATTTTATCCTAAAGAAACTTATTTTAGAGACGAATAGGATTTTTTTTTTCATGAAGGTTAGAAATTGAAATGAATATAATGATAATCATAAACAATGACATTAATTACAGTATACAGTAATAATAATTATGACTATAACTGCATAACGTTGTGAAGCAGTATCAAACAGAAGTGCGGTTGGCTTTTTATTGTTATATCATAATGAATCAATGTAGTATGTTAATTTTCCAAAGAATCAATATAATCAATGTGCATGACATTAAAAAACACGTACAAAACACAAACATCCAAAATGAGATTAGACTTTATTAGTTTCAGAATTATATAGACCTAATTTGGAATTAATTAAAAAAAAAAAAAAAAAAAAAACATTTCGTACTTGATTCTGATTCATGAAACACATTTTAAGCCCATCAGATTTAGCTAATGTAACTCATAACGTCAAATTCTCGAGAACTAACCAATCGCTGGCTCCGCCCACCGACTCCCAAGGCCACGTACATTAACTCCGACAGGAAATCCCGTCGCATGTTACAAAGATAAGAATGCTTGGTTGGTGACAAATAGATTTTCCTTTGTATAACCTTTTCTATCCAAGGCCGAGGTACCGGGAATGTTGTGAAAACCGTCTACCATATTACTGGGTGCGAAAAGTGAAGAAGGGATGGAAGTTTGGTTCCCGATACAGGAATAAATTTAGCTGTAAAGCTGGTAGGTACAGAGTGAATTTTAATATCGTCATTTGGCTTGAAAATTTCCTAACAACAGCTTTATTCAAGTTAAAGTTAAATCATTTTTCTCTCTCAAACAACCACATTATGTTCAGAAATAATCATTTCAAACAATGATTATAGTTTATACTAATTTAGTTTAAGTTCGGTTGCGGCGAAAGCTTTAAGCTTATAGAATCACTTTCGAACACTCGCAATCCATGCAGATGTTTTCTCGTCCCTATAAGAGAGACAGTGGCTTAAGCCCACAGCTACCCAATTTTACAGCTGGGTAAACTGGGGCTGGGTATTACGTGTCGTGCCCATGAGCACATCAATGTGAATGGGGCTCGATTCAGTCACTTTCAGATCACGAGTCAAACACTTACACCACTCGGCCATACTTAGATTCGAAAGCCTAAGCGCTCATTTAAGTGAAGACATTTTAGAAAATGTTATGAAACTCTCTAAACCCAATCTTGTCCCCCCCCATCTCCCTTTTTAGGATTAGATTCATAGGTAAATCGTGGCAGTGAAATTTTATTTACGCTCTTATGTGCAAATACAATAATTTAGTTTTAGCATATCTTATTAGCAACTGAAACGTACATATCGCCGATGCGCGAGAAAAATGTCATAACAACACCTTAAATAAGGATATAGTTACAACACTTTGCTCGCGCACCGACTGTGCGTGTTATCTAATTTTACGACAAATTGGAACGAAAGCAATGCCTAAAGTGTTCCTCTACACTCATATGAGTACAAGTCGTCGAAGGTTAATAAACAATTTAGAAAAATGATATCATTACATTGAAGTTTAATGAAGGGAAGAGGATTGAATAGAAAGGGAGAGTAATGGGAGAAGTCAGACGAGGTTAAAAGAAGTAATACAAGGGAATTATTCTTCACCATTCCACAAGTCGTTTACTTCTGAATAGAGAAGACGATTTCTGCAATTGCTGGTGATCCTATTTCCAAATTGCTTGCCTGAACTCATATGAACGCCATCCTCACGAGCGAAGGGATATCAAGATCATCTTTTTGTCGAATATCCCTTTACCTAGTGGATATGTATTTTATGTACGAGTCAATTTTAACCTACCAATCAAAAGGTGAAACGCGATTGCTATGACAGCCAGTCACTGAGTTTAGATAAGTTGGCCGCCTTTGGTTCGACAAGATGTATGAACACATAAAGTACTTAATAAAAATACTTTATTTACATGCGCGTTCTTAAGTAATATAAACAAGCACCTGTCATTTTACATTTCTGCTCTTATATAACGCCAAATATACCCAAATATACACATGCGTGTTGTGCGTGTAATATGCAGAAGCACTTGTCTTTTATATGTCTGCTATTATATAATGCACACATGTATATATATCAGGACGTTTACATGCGTGTTGTGCGTGTGCTATACACAAGCTTATGTCGTTTTATATGCGTGCACTTATGTAATACACACATGTACCAGGACGATTACATGCGTGTCGTGTGTGTAATATTCACAAGCTCATGTCTATTTATAAGCGTGCTCTTATATTGTGCACACATGTACCAGGACGTTTACATGCATGTTGTGCGTGTAATATACACTAGCTCGTGTCTTGTACTAGGATGTTTACATTTGTGTTTTAGCACGTAATATATAAAAGTGTTCGAACTGTACTACCGAACTCCTTTATCCTATTAACGCCGTCGTCATAGCGAAGTCGGTAGCGCGCAAGACTCCTAATCTTCAATGATGGGATGTCATGGGCTCGTTTCCCGGCGGCGGCACAAATTCTTTCCAACATTTGTCTCTCACCGATGGGTGGATAATCGTAAACCTAGGTGGGATAGCAGCTGGAGGCTAGGAAAGGATGTAGTGGTAGTACTGGTGTGAGAAATACCAGGAATCCATGGTTATGTGCTCCAGCCGCCGCGATATGACTGAAATACTAATAAAAGTGGCGTTAAACACCATTCAATCCTAATAACACATATCTATCTGATCTTTGTACACGTATGCTCTTGCAGGCTTATGAGTGTTTTAGGACTTTGGGGCGGCGTTTGGGAAGGTGTCACACAAGCCGAAAACCTTTAGAACTTGACAGATAAATGGTGCTATTTTCGTTATTTTTATACGTGTAAAACACCTTAATAACGATAGTTTTGAAAGAGTCGCCATATGTATTTTGCATGTATTTCCAATATCATAATCATTATTGATTACTTTACTTCTGAGGCCTTTTAACATTACTATACGTACATTTTACAGCCTACCACTGAACAGACCAGCGAGGTCGAGACAAATTTCTTGGAACCGATGTATCAGCCTCAGGAACCGATTTTGAAACCTAGTAAATGACGATATTTATAAGATAAAACTTAGAAGAATTGTTTGAAATAAAAGAAATGCAAAAAATAAGTGCACTTTTTTTCACAATGCGTTACCTTTTATGTGTTGCAAAAAAGACATCCATGTAACCAGCAATTCTTTATGCCAAACAACGTAAAATGACCTATTTACCGTCCTATATAATTATTTTCGAAATGCGAATGCTTGTTCAAAACACGATAACCTAAATGTTTACAAACACACAGCTAAAACTTACCCTTTGAATTTTTTGTTTAACCATACAAACATGTTTGTATGTCTTTTCTTTTAGGGTGTAAAGTTTACTCCACAGAAAGAAACAGACAGACGGAAGTTTTTATACCAGCCAATTCACGTGTAAAAGTCGGTTGCTATGAAGTCGATTGCGTGCCAACGATGTCATATGGAGGGGTAAGTTTGGCATATGTTCCCCGCATGCTATGTCCAACCGTTCTATATGTCTGCAGCGACTGACTTTTAGAAAATATCCTTGCAGTCTGAACGGAGTCTTATCTGAATCAGAAACTCCATCATTGAAAAGTCAAGCGGATACTCTAAATACCCTGGGGATATCAAGACTGTTCCATTGTTCTCTTTACGAACCCATTATCATTAGGCGACCAAAATGTCGTAAATCCAGCTTATTCAACCTGGAGTTACGAGGTTTTTGTCGCCAATTGACGATATGAACTGGTTGGAAATTTTTGGAGCAGGCTAATATTAGTCAGTTTAAACATATTTTAATAGCGTTGCACCACAGGTTCTACCAACTTCGATCCCCAAACAATTTACAATACAAGTAAATAGATGACCATAAAGCATAAACAGTAATCGAAACGGAAATAGAACCGGAAACAAGGAAGAAGGCTACATGCTTATGGCTCAAGATCTCATCGCCGCGGCTATAGCGTAGTTGGTAGCGCATCGGACTCTCAGTCATGAGGTCCATGGTTCGATTCCAGGTCCTTTTCGATATTTGTCTCCCACCAATGGGTGGATACTCATAAACCTAAACGGGAAAAGCAGCTGGAGATTCGAAAAGAATGTTATGATAGTACTGGTTTTGAGAAATACCAGGAATCCATTGTTAGGTACTTAATCCGCTGTGACATGAGTGAAATGCTGTTAAAGGTAGTGTTAAACCCCATTTAAACAAACAAATCTATATATTACCCCACTTTGAGGAATAAATCAACGAAAATACTAAATCCGATTTTTGACCTTAGTCCTGTAAGTGAGACCTTGATGGTGCCAAAGCTGAAACTAACAGATGTCAAACTTTTTTTTTCAAGTCAAACCGTGTATGTCAGTAATATGTAGTGAGAACAAATGAAATGCCTATATTTCCACCTTAAACCCATTTCCACACAGTGACGCTTTTTGACGGCCCTCAAAACAAGCAATTGTGAAATCATTGTGTAAAATGAAGAAATTGCTTGTGACAAGCAATTTCTTCATTTTAAACAATGTTTTTTACCAAGAAAGTAGAAAAAATCTAAAATTTCATAACATTTAAAATGTCATCTGCAACTCCTTTCAATTTGGACCAGTCTAAATTTTGCCGTCTGGTAATGGGTAAAATGCTTAAAAGAAACCTTGACCTTGAAGGTACAAAAGCAGAGTCTTCAAAATACATATCAGGTCATTCGATTAACAAATATGCTTAAGATGCCAGACATCTAGTTGTTAGTGTTAATTTTGACAAACAAAATTAACAAAACAATACAACAACATCCCCAAGAACAACAAATGACAGGTGTTTTTGTCGGATTTGAAACGTCGTAGCAAATGCTTATTCAAGCAACAACTTAACTTTTTTGTTATATGTTAAATATCTAAGTCAAACTTTCTGTCGGAGTCAGAGGGCGATACCAGCGATCCGTCAATTACACTGGGTAACTTGATTTTATTTCTGTTTTAGGATCGGATAGCACGATGTGAGGTCCGTAAAAGAATGTGGAAAATTTGCTTTGGTTTCTTTGGACGCTGAAAACACCCGTTTGTCAACTTTTGCCATTTTAAAATACATAACACAATACCATTTAAGGGAGACGAACATGTTCATTTCATTTAAAAGTGTTTCATCTTTTCTCACAATGTGTTTCCGATAGTGGATATTTTCAATTATCATGTATGTGCCATAAGTACGATTCGAATCAGCCTGTGCGTTCGCGCAGTCCGATCAATGTCTTCATTGTGGCGCTTCGCAGGTAATTACCGGTTCAATTAATTTTTTCGGGCGATCTATGGATATTGTAAATAAATTATCATCAGTGGGCTAGTAAATTGTCGTAAATACAGCTTAACCCTTTACTATTCAATCCCTGGTTTTTACTTCCCTATGATTTCATGATTGAGAAAACATTATCGAAAAAGAAGAAATTGCTTGTGACAAGCAATTTCTTCTTTTTCTTCAATGTTTTCTATCCTACTAAATGAATACTTTTCAAATTAAATCTGATTAAAATTTTCGTCTGCAAAACCTTTGAATATGGACAGGTCAAAAATTTTGAAAAAACAGGAAAGGGTCAAGACGATATGCTCAATATCTTACTTCATACACATCGTCGTTATGATTCTAAAACCCTGTAACTACAGTTTGATAAAAGGTGTAGTTACGTGGTTCTAAAATTACATCGACGATATGTTAAATCATTGGAAATGCCATTTGCAGACGCAACAATGTATATCTGACAATTTTAAGATCACCCACTCCGAAACAGACAACAATTCGTCTAAGAATTATTTTCATGGTTAGTAACATGTAATAAGCGGTTGGTTTGAGACTTCAATGTCGTGACTACAGCTTGAAAGTCGCCAAACCAACAAAAATGCTTCACATAACGATTTACGATTGTTCGAGAGGCATTGGTTTCAAGTCTGTCAGTCGGCAGAGCTCATCATTACATAACAATAAGTTAGAATGGACTTTCTACAGCAAAAAATTACTCTGTCATCCTGTGAAACCCGCGCAGTTAAATTGCCTGAGTTCCCGTCTAAAGAAATGATTCGATTGGCTAATAGACTTTTGATTGAGAACCGCGCTCCTTCATTGGTCAATGGTGCACAAGGAGACGTCATCATTACACTTTTAGATAAAAAAAAATCATTATATTTGAATATTGCGTTAACCTATTTCCAGATGAAAAAATCAGACTGGTCCAAATTGAAAGGAGTTGCTTACACCGGAAGTTTTACATTTTTTCAATTGGAGGCTTCAATGTCATGACTACAGCTTAAAAGTCGCCAAACCAACCATGCTGGATAGAAAATGTTGTGGAAAATGAAGAAATTACTTGTTGCAAGCAATTTCTCCATTGTCCAGAATGTTTTTCATTTTTATTTTATCTATTTGGCGTCAAAAAGCGTAAAATTGTGGGAATCGGTTAGAATTAAACTAGAGTTGTTTACAGACTATCGTTTTTGTCTTTTATATACTTCATGGTCATTTGGCTGATCGGTAGCCACGCCTACTTTACCTCGATAATACAGTTTGTCGGAGACATCAGTCATCCGTTATTTGCCGAATATAGTCGGGGACGTTTGTTTACCAGTAAAACTAGTCATCGAGGGGGGGGGGGGGACAAAATCGTCGCAACTATAGCTTGAACAAATTGAAGCTGCGACGATTTGATAAACCTTTACCGAACTTATTATTTCAATTAAGAATTGAAGGTAATTGACCAGTCGCTGGCCCCGCCCACTGACTCATTAGGCCCCGCCCATCGACTCCTACAGGAAGTTCCATTTCGATTTAAGGCGTAGTTTTGCAAAATTTATGGGACAGTAGCATGTTAAAATAAGCAGAATGGTTGGTTGGTCATACTTACAGCTTAAATAAGCTGGCGTTAAGACGTTTAAGTCGCTATCCTAACAAAAATATTTCGCAAAAAATGGCGGCCAACATCGGACTTCCAGTCGGAATGAATAATTTTATTGGTAGATTGATTATTTGATTGCAAGCTTCGATCTGTCAATTACTCTGAAATAAATTAATAATCTAATGGGTCATTTTTTATTTCATTCTTTTATAAAATCGGCGATTGACAAATTGACACTATCAATCAAAAGTCGATTGACCAATCAAATCGTTCATCTTTGCTAGTAGAGAACTTTGAAATTTCGACTATTGAGTTAAGCTATTTCTTAGTTTAATGACTTAAAAGCCGTAGCTATAACAATTTAAAGCAAGCTGAAATTATGACTTTCAGGTCGCAAACTAGTTTGGCGACCGGACTCTTCTTAAAGGGAATTAAAATTTTCCATGGTTAGACAAAGATGTCAATAAAGTCCCCTAACTCCAGAAGAAGAGGTTTTAGTTCCGCACTAGCCACAAACATAAACTTGGATTTAAGAGACCGATTGATTGATTGAATGGGGTTTAACGTCACTTTAACAGTATTTCAGCCATATTGCAGCGGCTGGAGCACATAACAATGAATCCCTGGTATTTCTCACACCAGTACTACCACTACATCCCTTCCTAGCCTCCAGCTGCTATCCAATATTGGTGAGAGACAAATGTCGGAAAGGATATGTGCCGCCGCCGGGGATCGAACCCATGACATCCCATGATTGAAGATTAGGAGTCTGACGCGCTACCAACTGCGCTATGACGGCGGCTGGATTTAAGAGACATGCACGAGAAAAATGGTAATACCTAAAGGTCCAAACAAAAACGACTGTAGCCAGTCTAGTTGCAAACCAACGGTTCGCCGTATATTTATGGCCAAGACAACATATTTTACAAAATAATGACGTTCACTACCCTAGTCAAATTGAAATGTCGGAGTTAAGTTGGTGTTGTCAGCGATCCTTCAATTGACAGATCACAGGCTAAGCCAACTGAGCTCCGACAAAAAGTTCCACTTGGACACCAAACGATTTTTTTTTTTTGAAAACAACATGATTAGTAACTTGCTACAAAGAATAGAATGGACGGTTGACGACATTAACGCCGAAACTATAGATTGAATAATCTGAGGTGCGTTCTTTTCGTCAAGATTCTTAAGATTCTTATTTAGATTTTTAAGATAAAGCGTTCTTTAGATTAAGATTTTTAAGCCGCTAAATAAGAATCTTAAGAATTCTTAATGAGGAATTTAAGCGTACTCAGCATTGGCTTAAACGAGTAGCCTTGACGACGTCGAATATTTTCACTCAAAACAACAAAAATCGTTCTGTAAAACGTCTCAAAAATCTTATTTAGCGGGATTTTTCATCTCGACGAAAAGAACGCACCTCTGTTATATGTATTTAAGTCGTCAAACTAACAAACAAGAGGGCCGTTGGCCCTGGGGCGCTCACCTGAGATAAAGGCTCTTTTTCTTTCAACATTCTAAATTCATGTTAAAGTTAAGATTTTGATACAAGTGGGCCACATTTACTTATAAAGACTATGAACCTGGGGATTCAAAAGTCTAAATTACAAATTCCAAGGCTTTAGTGCTGATTTGAAAGAAGCAAAAAACCTTCTCCTCCCTCTGGATTCATGGGTTATATTTTCAGAAATAAGAAAGAAGTCTGTGAACTGATGCTTTATGCCTATAACCCCTCTACCTGGCTCCGCCCCTGGAGATCCGAGGATCATGATTTAAGCTCTTTTGTAAGAAATCAATATACTGATACTTCATTCAAAATATCAAGGCTCTACGCCTTCTTGGTCAGAAGAAGAAGATTTTAAAGGCTATTTTAAAATTTAACATTTGTTGTCATGGCAACCAGTTTTTAACGGATTTCTGTTTTTTAGCTAATTTTGAAGGGGACCACCTAAGGAACATTTCTGCAACATTTGGTTCAAATCGGCCAAGTGGTTTGGAAAGAGATGTCATTTAAATAATCGTTTCTATATACACCCTACCCCCTGGGGCTTCGCCGCTGGGGATCCGAGGACTATGATTTTAGCTATTTTGAAAGAGGTCAATATACTGATGCTTCATACAAAATATCAAGGCTCTATGCCTTCTTGGTCAGGAGGAGAAGATTTTTAAAGATTATATTAAAAAATTCACTTTTGTTCCCATGGCAACCAGAGTTTTTAATGGATTTCATTTTTTTAGCTATTTTCGAAGATGACCACCTAAGGAACATTTCTGCCAGATTTGGTTCAAATTGGCCCAGTGGTTTGGGAGGAGATGTCATTTAAAAATCGTTCTTTATTTCTATATAAAACCCCACCCCCTGCGGCTCCGCCCCTGCTGACCCGAGGATCATGATTTAAGCTATTTTGAAAGAGGTCAATGGACGGATGCTTCATGCAAAATATCAAGGCTCTACGCCTTCTGGGTCAGGAGGAGAAGACTTTTAAAAATTATTTTAAATTTTCAGTTTTGTTGCCATGGCAACTAGAGTTTGTAACGGATTTCAATTTTTAGCTAGTTTTGAAGGGGACCACCTAAGGAACATTACAGCCATATTTGATTCAAATTGGCCCAGTGGTTTGGGAGGAGATGTCGTTTAAAGAAATTGTTGACGGACGACGCACGACGCATGACGGACGGACGCAGGACGAAAGGTGATCACAATAGCTCACTTGAGCACTTTGTGCTCAGGTGAGCTAAAAATTGTTCACGGAAATTTCGGCCAATGTTGGGGATCAAAGGTCACTTCCGGTCTAAATGAACTGACTTTTATCATCGTGATAAATTGGTGGCAGGTATACTAGCTACCAATATTGAACGTGGTTACTAATGAGCCAGCAAAACAGCTCTCAGGTTTTTCAGTCCTTTGACTTTTTGCCAACAAAAACACTAGAGACGGACTATGGAACAGAAATTGATAGGCCTGTGAGACATTGGGGTATAATCAAAGGCTGCAGGACGGCTGCAGTCCTGCAATCGACACATCTGCCAATTTATTTGGTTGAGTGAACTTGGTCTTAAAAGGCAGCAATAGGGACATCCTCATTTTATTCATTTTTATACGCCGCCGGAGGCGGTCGTATATTGGCATCACATTCTCCGTCTGTCCGTCCGTCCGTCCGTACGTACGTCCACTTTTCTCGTGAGCACAACTCCTCCTAAGTTTCTTAATGGATCTTTTTGAAACTTGGACAATGTTTTCATCTTAATCGGTAGATGTGTATGAAGTAAAGATTTTACGGTTCATTGAATTTTGCCTCAGTTATGCCCCCTTAAAACTTTGTCTCTGGGGCTTATTGAAATTACAGCCTTGTGAATGCAACTCCTCCTAAGTTTCTTAACGGATCTTAATAAAACTTGGTGGATGTTTGCACCTTAATTGGTAGATGTGCTCGAAGTAAGTATTTTATGGTTCATTGATTTTTGCCTCAGTAACGCCCCCTTAAAACTTAGTCTCTCGGGCTTATTGAAATTGCGGCCGTGTGAATGCAACTCATTCTAACTTTTTGTCTTGATTTTGTCTTGAAACTTGGTCAATGTCATCACCATAATTTGTAGGTGCTCGAAGTAAGTATTTTATGGTTCATTGATTTTTGCCTCAGTAATGCCCCCTTAAAACGTAGTCTTTCGGGCTTATTGAAATTGCAGCCTAGTGAATGCAACTCATTCTTACTTTTTGTCTTGATTTTGTCTTGAAACTTGGTCAATGTCATCACCAAAATTTGTAGGTGAACATGGATCAAGGATTTTATAGTTCATTTATTTTTGCAAGAGTAATGCCCCTTGACACTTAGTCTCTGGGCCCATTTAATCAATCATGCATAACAAACAGTGTGAACTTGACAATTTAAAAAGGTAGTCTACAAATGTTTAGAATTTTATTCTGTCAAAACAAGTAGTGTCTACAATTATTTTCGTGAAACAGCAGCAAAGTGGCGGCGTATATTTTGACTATGGCACTCTTGTTTTCACAGGAATCATAATCTATTCTATATTTGTTATAAATTTTCATTTTTGTGTGTTTTAGTTTGTTATGTCATATTCTTTAACCCATTCCCACAAAATGAAACTTTTGGACGCCCCTAAAATAAGCAATCGGGAAAAAATGGTATTAAATAAAGACATTGCTTGTAACAAGCAATTTCTTTATTTTACACAATGTTTCTGCCAATTTAAAACTCCTTGTAATTTGTACCAGTCTAAAATCGTGTCGTCTAGTAAGTGGCTACATTCTTTGAGCTCAAAATGGTCATAACTGTTGATACGTTATGAAACACCGCCCACTTATTCCATGTTATGATTAAATTCAATTTGGGAGTACCGGTGTGCATACACATTGGATTATTTCAGACCTTTACAAGCATTCCTTACAATTATTTCATACTTCATTTATCACTGATCCAATTATTTTTACATATATCATTTGATTCTTTACCTACCCTTCATATACGTGTAAACTGCCATTAAATCATTTTTAGCTAGTAAAGCGCCAGCTTTGAAAGCTTTTGTTAATAGACAAAATTTTGATGTTTTCTCAAAGTTCAATGAGTGCAAACTGCCACTGGAGGCTTAACCACTAAATCTAACGAATGCCTACACCATTTAAGTAGTTCTTATGTATTTCAGGAATATTGCAAATTCTGCCTGCAAGTCCATATCCTATGTATTTTTTGTTCACTTCAGCATGGCGAGTTAAAAATGACTCAGACTAGAGATGCGCCATTAAATCCCTTTTATTCATTCATGATGATCGAATTCACATGTTTGGAACGTGACATACCATGAAAGCGGGGGACGTAATTTGGTTAATGCCTTTCTTGAATCCGACAATAAAAGCACACTCAAAATAGCTATATGGAGCTTTCTTTTACCCTTTCCTAGACGACGAAACTTTACATTTTACCATATCGAAACAGCTTGTAGACGACAATTTTAACAGAGAGTTAATAGATATTGTCTAGCAAACATTCTGGGAAGGGAAGAAAATGCTGTATGCTGTCCAGAATCGAGCTTATCAGAAAGCAATATTTGTCTTTTTCCAGAATATTTTAACTTATATAAGTTTTATGGGCGTGAAAGTAAGTGATTGTATGAGAAAGGGCCAAGTACGTCATAAAGTAATAAAAACAAACAGCTGTTAAACATTATACCGACTTATGTCTAAACAATGTAACAATAGCTTCAATATTTCATCAGTTAAAAAGTTTTGGTGTATACCGAGAGTTTGTACTTATCACCTTCTGAGAGGTCAATGTATCGAGCTGTCTGACTTTTGAGCAGATACTCCTTGAAAATACGATCCACTCCTTTATCAGGTTGTTCGAAATTTCCGAAACCTCTGTACAAATTGGCCAATCGCGAATGTCAAACAAATAACCAGTCCACTAATGCAATCATTCATTGAGACCAGAAATGAGTTCTGATCTCCAACATTGGTCGCTATTTTTGTTAAGCTCATTTGTTGATTTGGCGAATTAAGCGTCGTAACTACAGCTTATTCAAATTGTAGTCACGATGTTTCGGTCGCCTACCAACTATAATCCCTTTTTGCTTCATGCTACTGGCCATCAATCTTATAAAAGTTTATAAAAGTGGATTAAAAAGGAAGCGGGACTTCCTGTCGGAGTTAATGGGCGTGTCAACATGGAGTAAATGGGCGGGACCAGCGATTGGTCAACTGGCGGATAGTCACTGTCAAGATATCACACGACGTTAGTTGGTCATACATGGAGACAGGGCATACAACAATAGCTGAATCTTTCTTGAGCAATCTAAACGTCGTAAGGACAGCTTCAATATTCTGTATTTGACACGTTTAAGTCACCCACAATGTGGTTAAAATGGCTAATTTGATTAAAATGAAGGTCTAAAGTCAAAATTGTACTTCCGGTCTAAACGATTGTTTTGATTGGTCAATTTATTTTTAGATTGACAGTGGCAACCCCTTTGACTGATCGCGACTGTCAATCAAATAACATGTTGACCAATGAAAACATTCATTGCGACCTGAAATGAGTTTCGAACCACGACATTGGCCGCCATTTTTAGTTCACCTTTTTCGTTGGTTTGGCGACTTAAACGTCATAACTACAGCTTATTCAAGCTGTAGTTGTGACATTTAAGTCGCCTAAAATATATTCTACTTTTTGTTAAATGTTAAATATGAATTTTGCACAATAACACCATTTAACCGATTCCCACATAATAAAATAGTAGACCAGTCCAAATTCAAAGAAGTTGCAGACGACAAATTAAAGTTAATGAAATCTTTAAAATCTTTGTCTTTTGGGGTAGAAAACATTGTCGATAATGAAGAAATTGCGTGTCACAAGCAATTTTTTCATTTTCCACATTGTTTTCCAAAGCTTTTATAGTGGGAGGCGTTTAAAAGCGTCACTGTGTGGGAAGGTGTTTAAATCGAAGTGGGACTTCCTATCGGAGTCAATGGGCGTTGCCAATGGAGTAAGTGGGCGGGGCTAGCGATTTGTCAAATCAATAAAAGACTAATGGACGGTGCTCATTTATTGTTCTAGACGAGCATTGACTGATCATAGGCCACGCCAAATGATCTCCGACAGGAAGTTCTGCTTAAACATCATACGGCATTAATTGCAGAAGATATAGTCGGAAACATGTTATAAAATGTAAAATGGTCGGTTCACGACCTTTATTATGGATTGAATGAGATGTAGCCACGACGTTTAATTCGTATCACCAAAAAAATACTTAATATCAATGCCGGAGTTCAAAGTTCACTTTCTGTCTATAAGAATGATTGGATTGGTTAATCGATTGTTTTGATTTATAGCGGCGATCCGTTTATTAGGTAGAAATATATGAAAAGAGAAAAAGAAGTAAACATGGTCTGAAACACCTTATAATTATGTGCCTTTAATCTAATATTGGATGACTCCAACAAATCATTGAGGAAATAAAACTATAAACTTCATAACCTTTATTACACAAAATAGTCAAACGGTAACATAAAAACCATTAAAATATTATAAGACGTACATTTGGAACCCTTCTCAGCCTCGGAATTAATAAATGTTGGACAATGAAAGCATCAAAATTTTGTTAATTTTTTTTTAACGCTAAAAAAACGAATCATTAAGTTCGGATATTTTTCTTAAAGAAAATCGTTCCAAAAATTCTATACATGTACCTTTGCAGGTGTCTCCTTATAACATGTGACGAGTCATACATTGTCGGTGGGCGAGCAAAATATCGTAAATATAGCTTTGATATAGCTGTATTCACGATATCTTGCTCGCCCTCCAACGGTATGTCCAGTGGAAAAGACAATACTGAAAAGTATCCATCCTGCTAGGAACGTAAATGTCGGATCGAGGCTGACAATTAAAAAAAATAAAAATCAGACAAATTTCTTATTCGGCGTCTTATTCCATTCCCACACAATCCCTCTTTTTTAGTCCCGCAACAAAAAAGCTTCAGAAAACATTACAGACAATGGAAAAGCAATTTCTTCAATGTCCGTCATGCTTTCTACCCTTTAAGACAAATATTTCTCAAATTCCGCCAACTTGAAATTGTCGTCTGTATCATCTTTCAGTTTGGACCAGTCTAAAATTTTGTCGTGTGGTAATGGGGTTAAACTTCTTAACTACAGCTTATTTAAACTGTAACTACGAAGTTTATGTCGTCAACATACGATTTGCTTCTTGCTTCATGTGCCAGAAAATGTGTTTTATACAAAGTAACGTCTAATCTAGAATTTAATAATTACATTTAAAGAACGTCCTAAAAGTAATCGCGGCTGTCAGTCAAATAACTACTTGACCAATGAAATCATTAACTTAGACCAGAAATGAGTTTTGAACTCCAAAATCGGCCGCCATTCGGCCAACATATCTTGTTGCTTTGGCGAATTTTGAACATAAGGCCGTTTAAATGGAAGCGGGACTTCCTGTCGGAGTCGATGGGCGAGGCCAAAGAAGTAAGTAGCCGGGGCCAGTCATTGGTCAATTTAACAGAATGAACAATTAAAGAATGATTTTTGAAGTAAACAAAAAATGTCGAGTCATGGATACTAAACCAGTCTGTAAAATCTTTATAAACCATGATCTAGACCATCATTTATTTAAAAGATGAAGAGAATATTTTTGTTTTCATCAAGGTACAACAACAACAACAACAACAACAACAAAAACCTCTTCACATTGTTTAAATACGCGAAGCGTATTCATACATAAGTGTGATTAGTTTTTTCGGTTCATACCTCCATGAAAACAAAAAATATTCTCTTCATTTCTTATAATTTAATAGCACCGAGCGAAAAATACCATATCTTTACAAATTTTGATACCTTTTTGTATGAAACTATTTCATGCGTAAGCATACAAAATGGCTGTGTGCTCAAAATTTTGTTCATGGAGGTATGAATTAAATTTTTCGACCAATCAGATCGCTCGTTTTTGATAGACGAAACTAACAATTAAATTATTTGCTGATGATTCTCATCTATATCTTTCCTTGAAACCTAATGACCAAATTTGTCGAGATGAAGATGTCAATCGCGTTTAGTTGTGTTTGAATATACTCCATCGGATGAATCAAAATATGCTAAAGCTCAACGCTGAAAAACTGAAATTATCATCTTTCCACAAAACAGCATTGGAATTAAAAACGTCGCAGAATTCACAAAGTGAATTATTTAGAAACTATTTGAGGCATAAACTGAATGAATATTATAAAGAATGAGCAGGAAAAAACGAGTTTTGAATAACTTAAATTAATCGATATAATATTTAATTCATTTAAGTAGCAGTACCCTTTTCTATAAATCGAGGGCTTATAGCAAAAACATAGTATGGGTCTATACATTGTGTAGACCCTCACTATGTTTTTGCTCTGATCCCTCGAAATATCGATGGAAATATGAAGCTTGCAAATTCAGATAAGCCAGTGGAATCGTGAAATGTTTTGATCGATGTGAATGAAGAAATTGAACTTTTTTTAGAAGTGGTTTGAGCAAAATATGTGGATAAAATGTATGGAATCATAAACGAACAGTTTTGGGTGATGAGAGCCAATTTTATGTTGTTATCACTTATAACAATCTCTAGAACTAAGACCACAATTAGCAACCAATTTTATGACGTGTCTATTTAAAAATGTCACAACAACAGTCGACTTTGGTTGATCATATTGTCGATCAAGAAGATCCCGGTTACAAAATCTAAAGACAAAGTTATTTAGACTGGTAGAATCAAAATATCCTAACAACTGGCGGCTTTGATTGGACGATCTATCTTTCAAGCAGACCCCTGAAATCCAAAGACAGCGTGATCTAGACTAGTTGATCAAAATTGTGAAATTACTTGATACAAGCTATTTCTTCATTTTCCACAATGTTTTCCAAAGCTTTTCTCGTAAAGGAAATAAGTATGGTTACAAAATTGGTTAAGTAGGGCCGCATATCAGTTAGTTGAACACGCAAACATTTAGATCCTTTTATTAAACTGATGCATGGCGAACATCATTGATCAAAATAATAATTATAATAATAAAAAAAAGAAAACAAGTAAATATGTGTATGTCCACAGAGAAGCCTATATACATTTTAATTTTAGTCACTTTTTGAATAAAACCAACATAAAACCATACACTTATTGAACAAAAGAGTTCTTATTGTGTTATATCGCCTGGCATAGATCAAGCAAACTTGGAAATAGCGTCTTCAAGCAGTGTCATCTCGGCTGAAAGGAAAAAAGAAAGCAAGATCAAATTCTCATATCAGAAGCTTGATATAAATCAGTAAATTTTGGCATAGCGGCTTTCAATCAAAGAATCAAGCGACCGATTAAATAGCTCGTTTAAACCAGATCGATTGAATGGGGGTTTAACGCCACTTTTAACAGTATTTCAGTCATATCGCGGCGGCTGGAGCACCTAATAAAAGATTCCTAGTATTTCTCACACCGGTACTACCACTACATCCTTTCCTAGCCTCCAGCTGCTATCCCACTTAGGTTTACGATTATCCACCCATTGGTGAGAGACGAATGTCGGAAAGGAAATGTGCCGCCGCCGGGGATCGAACCTTTGACATCAAATGCAGTTAAATTAGAAGAAAACTTTGAACTTAAACATTGGTCGACACTTATGTGAAGCCCGTTTGTTGATTTGGCGACTTAAACCCTGTAACTATAACTTATTCAAGCTGTAGTTCAGACCTTTAAGTCGACAACCAACCATTTTACCTATGTGTTACATGCTTCTGGCTAAAATAATTGGTAAAATAAAGCCGTTTAATATCGAAGTAGAACTTTTTATCGGAGTCAAAAGATATGCATCGTAGTCGGTCGGCGGTATATAATTTGTAAAATTTTGTTTTGATTCAAGTTTCAGACATCTCGAAGCTTTATTTTCAAGATTTATGTAACAAGTTGTTATAAAAAAATACCATGTGCAGTAAGAAGGTATAATAGCTACAACCGTTTCCAACTAATTGACCATTCACTGGCCCCGCCCACTGACTCCATTGGCCGCTCCCATTGACTACGACAGGAAGTCCCGCTTCGAACTTCAACGATATTTTGCAAAATTTATGGCCAGTAGCAAGTAACACAAATTAGAGTAGGTTGGTTGGTCGGCAACCTATAAATTGTAACTACAGCTTGAATAAGCTGTACTTACGACGTTTAAGTCGCCAAACCGACAAAAAAGTTAAGTAAATTTGCGGCAAATATTGGAGTTTAAACTTCACTCGCAGAATAAATTAATTATCTGATTGGTCGACTCTTTCTTTGATTGAAACGCGATTGGTTAATATCACGAAATTTCAATCAATGATTTTCGCGGTACAATTTTTTAAAACATTTGAGGCGTGTCAAAAAGCCGGCGTTCGCAAGGTAAAGTAAACATTGCTCGTAAAATCTTCCTGCACTTTGTTCAATGTTCATGTAAATGGCGACTAAGATCGTGCCAGAGTGATTGATTTCACGATTACACGTATTTTCAACTAACAATTAAAATAACAAAAATATGATTGAATCCGATCAGATGATACATATACATGCATATTACCAAGCCAGTGCTTCTTATTTTTATACTTTTTCACTCTTTCCTTTCCAATCCCTGGTGCTTACGTCTCTGTATTTTCAGAAAATATTGTTGAAAAAGAAGAAATTGCCTGTCTTCTTTTTTTCCACAATATATTCTATCCTTCTGCATGGTTATTTTCCAAATCAAATCCACTTTAAATTTTTGTCTGCAACACCTTTGAATTTGGACAGGAATTTAGCGAAACAGGAAAGGGTTAAATGCTTGTTCAAAATAACATAGTCACTCCAATCCGTGAATCCATAGCCTTAAGTACAAACCACTATAACCCACATATAATATTTCTGGTCAGTGGAAAATGCGAAATTAAAAATGTGATTGGATCGTAATAAATCGCCAGACATAAACTCATTTCATCAAGTCGTACCTCTACAACTTATACTTTAAAAAGGCTTGCTTAAAATGACCTTGTTATCCTATTATACATTCCTATGAGTCCATAGCCGAAAGTCCTACCCTGTATAACTTACATTTAATATTTCTAGTCAGACTCAGTATCTGTTCCTTTGACTCGATCACCTCAACTGCCTGTGTATAGGGATTGTACTTAACTGAGAACGGTCGGGGAATAGTGGCAGCGAAATCCCTGAAAAATAAGGGAATGATATAAGCAACAAAGCTATTTATAACAGAAATATGAACAGAAAATATTTTGCTGGCCACGCCCATTGACCTACGACCTAGCGGATCTTTTGAGGCAATAAATGAAACAATTTTGTAAAATACCTTGCAAGGGACATAAAATGGAAATTGTTGGTTGGCGACGTAAAGGTCGTGATCACGGCTTGAATAAGCTGCAGTTACGCTGTTTTAAGTTGCCATACCAACTTAATATAAATGTTGGAGTTCAATGTTCACTACCAGTCTAAATGAACGATTTGATTGGTCAATAGATTTTTTGATTGACACTTATTGATGGGTTTAAATAAAGGGAGAGGGAGGAATTGCTGAATCAAGAATGAACATTCTACCTTATAATAAAATCATATAACCTCCAGTTGAAAACAAAAACTTATGACGTGGACTTCACTTAGGCCCTTTATTGTGTTTACCAACGGATCATCTACAATTCCACGAGGAACGTTCCTTAATCCATTCACACACAACAAATTTTATACTGGTCCAAGTTGAAAGAAACCAAAGGCGACAATTTTAAGTTGATGGAATTTTACATTTCTTTGAATTTTTGGAAAGGAAACATTGTGGATAATGAAGAAATTGCTTGACATAAGCAATTTCTTCATTTCAATGTCTTTCTGAGCTTTTTTCTTTAGGGACATGAAAAGGAGGGATTGTGCGCGGGAATCGGTCAAGACACTACAGAAAATTTCCCCAGATAATTTTATAATATCTATGGATTTCATTGAATCAACCAGAAAGTTTTGACTGAAATGATTAAGCCCCACCCCTCTGTTTTCCAAGAAATCTAATTCAATAGGAGTGATCAATTAGACCCTACAAACATTACATAAAGTGTTGAATTTATCGCGTGAACACAAATATTTTAGGTTAATTTCATGAATCTCCTTCCCTTGTTCCACAACGGATCCTCACCATTTCTAAAAGAAGAACTCTTTTTAACTTTCAAAAATTCTGCAAAAATCTCGAGAGAATCTGGTTCTACTAGATAGGTGATATTGGACTTCAACACGAAACGAAAACTGTCCACACAATCGCAATACGCTTCTAGTCTATCGGCCAGCAGGGTGAAAATACACAAGCAGACCAAAATCAAATTACTAAAAATATGATCGCATGCGTGATATTACCAACCATTACTCATGTAAGCCAAGTAAAGACTCAGATCAGCCTGTGCATCCGCTCAGTCTGATCAGAGTCTTCACTCTGCGCACTGTAGATAGATACTGACCCAAAGCTTCTTTAAACAATCAGCGAATATTCTAATTGCCCCAAATGGCTTTCCAGGGTGCTAAATGTGTGCAAGTCACGCACATGCGAAATGGTTGGAAATGTCACGCACAGGCTCATATAATACTTGATTACGTGAAATTTTATACCTCATCTTCTGTTTTGCCGACTCAAAACTTTCCGCCACAAAATAAATCGGCTGGAACTCGGTGATTGGATAAGACTGTTCGGCAGTTTTCGCCGGCTCAAAAGGTCTTACATCGGGTTTGTCCGACAAACAGTACTGAAATAACATATTGAGAAAAGAGTGTTCTTCGAGTGTGATATAAACATATATATATTTGAAAACCTGGAGCAAAACTTTAGAATGGAATTCCATAGGCATAATGAGCGGGTTTTGAGCGAAAGAACGATGTTCTTGTCTAGCAAACTGTCACTTAATTGGTCGCTCGCGGCTGTCAATCAAAGAATCGATCGACCAATCAAAACCAATCATTCAGCCCGGATTTGAAGTTTAAACTCCAACTTTGGCCGCCATTTTAGTGAAACACGTTTGTTGGCTTGGCGATCTAAACGTCGTAACTACAGCTTATTCAAGAAGTGCAAAATCAAAGTGGGACTTCCTGTTGGAGTCAATAGGCGAGGCCAACTGAGAAAGTGGGCGGAACCAGCGATTGGTTGATCGCTAACCACGTCCCCTTACCTCCGACAAGGAAGCTCGACTGAATGTTAATCATTTTTCCTTTGTTTAGCGCTTTATCCATGGTAATCGCATATTTTTCAAACTGTAGTTACGACGTTTATGTCTATAACCCTCAACTTGCCTTTTACTTTATATCTCTGATTTTTTTACAAAAAGACGTCGTTTATTACCAAAGTCGAGCTGTCATATCGCAAAAAGAGCTATTTTTTTCCAATATGTTTGAGTAATACTCACCTCAACGTTCGCCCAAACGTTAACAAGAAACCAGGCAATACTCACCTCAATTTTCGCAAAACGAGGACACGAATCCAAGTAAGACTCACATAAAGCTTGCAAAAAAGAAGGACAAGAGTCCAGGCAACACTCAAGTTAGCCAAACGAGTCCAAGAGTCCAAGTAATACCTCACGGTAACCAATCAAGCTCTCCAAACGAGGACAAGAGTCCAGCAAATACTCACCTCAAATTCTCCTAACGAGGACAAGACTCAAGGCACTACTTACCTCAACCGCAAGCTCACCAAGCGGGGACAAGAGTCCAGCCAAAACTCAACTCAAGTTCGCCAAACGAGGACAAGACTCCAGCCAGGCACTAATCACCTCAAGCTCGCAAAACAAGGACAAGAGTCCAATAAATACTCACCTCAAGCTCACACGACTCTAGCCAGGCACTACTCACTTCAAGCCCGCCAAACAAGGACAAGAGTTCAGCTAATACTCACCTTAAGCTCGCCAAACGAGTACACGACTCCAGCCAGGCACTACTCACTTCAAGCTCGCCAAACAAAGACAAGAGTTCAGCTAATACTCACTCAGCCCAAGGTCGCCAAACGAGGACACGACTCTAGTCAGGCACTTCTCACCTCAAGCTCGCCGAACAAGGACAAGAGTTCAGCTAATACTCACCTGAAGCTCGCCAAACAAGGACAAGAGTTCAGCTAATAATTACCCCAGGTAAGGTTGCCAAACGAGTACACGACTCCAGCCAGGCACTACTCACCTCAAGCTCGCCAAACGAGGACAAGAGTCCAGCACCGTAAGCCTTCACATCTCCTTCTTGTCGACATAAACCAAACTCGATCGTAAACCAGTAGAGCTATAATCATAGATTAAATGAATATTAGTTACAGTATACACAAAACGGCCAAAAAAGAGGCCAGATACTATCAGCTGGCACCTCAGTTGATGGCCTTGGATAGCTCGCTATGGGTCATTAAAATCAGTAAGATATATATCTAAAGTTGTCTTAAAATGAGTGAAAATCGTCAGAAAATGATTAAAGACCAGAGAGGTGAAATAAATACTGCAATCGGATGAAGCTTACTCTAATATATATCCGAATTGTGCAGGGGTATAAAGTGAGATGACAAAATACAATTTACCACCCTGTAACAGACTAAGATGATTCTTTATGTCCAATGGTTTTCGAGATGATTTTTTCCACCATACTCTTCCGCTAGCTTCAACTCGTTGAAATCTAGTTTTCAGCTTCAATGTACAGTACAAGAACTTGAAGCTCCAAACTAATTCTTGTGGTTCGGGGTTCTAAATCGTTTTATTTTTCAATTGCCGTGACAGCAAGAATTCATTATTTTAAAAACCTTTTTGTTACAAGCATAGGTTCTGCGTCCAAGTACAAAAATATTCTGATCGAGACTTAAAATCGAATCACCAATCGACATTTTAATAGAAATTTAAAATCAATTCATTATCGCTAACTTAATGACTTACTGTTGCCAGCTTCTGAATGTACTCATCAGGTGCTCCAAGAGAGGCCAATCCGATCTCTTGTGAAAACTGGGCGAATTCAGGGTCAGCGAACAAGGGCACATGTCCTAACAGTTCATGGCACACATCTCTGAAAGAGAAAAAGAGTCAATTTTGTTTGAGCAAATGCCTATATTTAGCTATAAGACTTCGATTCACCGCCTGTGATTTATTGCACGTTTAAATCCAGAAACATCTGAAAAGGAAATTGTTTCATAAAACCATTTCATCCATTCAAAATGCGAAGATTAACATGTTTGTTTTCATTGAGGTATAAAAACTAACAATCTTTTCACACTGTACGAAGCCGCAATGGGAATCATATCGTTGGGTCAGCGTGAAACAGTTGTAACTGCCTTTATGTTTATATGCTGTTACAATTGTTTCGCGCTGAACCATCAATTTATGTGCAATCAGGTTTTAAGTTTCATGCCCGAATAAAGACTTACTTTTTTTATTTACTACGATTTTGGACGCCAACCAACAAGTTTATTTTTTTGTTATATGTTACTGGTCATAAACTTTGCAAAATAAAGCGGTTTAATTTCTCGGTAGAATTACCTGTCGGAACTCAGTCGGCGTGGTCAGACATTCGTCATTTTCCAATGCATGTATTATAACTAGATACCAACCAAGCAAATATTTCGACAGTTCGAGAAAATTTTTCTGATGGAACTACCATGAATGCAAAAGTGAAAAGTTCCGTATTCTTATTTCTTTCATGAATGAATGAAACAAATATCCAGCCAATCAGAATGTGCTACTCTTGAGAGAAACAACTAAAATTAAAGACAAATCATTTTCTATTGGAACACATTGAGGCGAAAAGCAAAGGATTAAATTAAATCATTTTGATTTCCATTTTCGATTAAGTCAATCCCTTTCATATTCCAGAAAGCCTGGTATTCCGACAAAGAGATCGGGCTCGAAATGTAAAACTAGCCCGACATCACGACAAAGAGATCAGGGCTCGAGATTATAGAATGAGCTTGACATTCCTGCAAAAAGATCTGGACCTGAGATTATAACATTGGCCTGACATTCCGTTAACGAGATCAGAGTTCGAGATTATAAAACTAGCCTGACATTCCGTTAATGAGATCAGGGCTCGAGATTATAAAATTAGATTGACATTCCGTTGATGAGATCAGGGCTCGAGATTATAAAACTAGCCTGACATTCCGTTAATGAGATCAGGACTAACGATTATAAAACTAGCCTGACATTCCGTGAACGAGATCAGGCCTCGAGATTATTAAACTAGTCTGTCATTCCGTTAACGAGATCAGGGCTCGAGATTATAAAACTAGCCTGACATTCCGTTAACTAGATCAGGGCTTGAGATTATGAAACTTGCCTGACATTCCGGCAAAGAGACCGGATGGAACAATGGCTTAGGTTGAAGAATACTGACTCGAATCCTCTCCATCTTATTTGTTTTTTTGGCAACATGTCCAGAAGATGACAAAAGTTGGCAATGCTCCAGTAGTATATAATATACAATAACATAATACTCACGGTTCCGGGGTGTACATAGGTCGGGATCCATGGCGAATATACTGGGTAGAATGAAATACTCGGAAAGCCAGTCCAGCCAAAAAGTCACGTGATGAGAGTAAGCCAGCGACGGGGCGTAGTCGGAAACCAGTGCAGTCTGAAAAGAAGAGAAAGGAGAATACCAGTGACTCAATGTGCTATTATTTTTTTTATTTCATGGAGATATGAAACGAAAAACCTAATACCACTGTATGTATACGCTTTACTACGATTCAAGCAATTTCATCATTTTCCAGATCCTTTTTTCTTTAGGAGCGTAAAAGGATAGATTGTGTGGGAATTTGAAAAGGTTCATCTCACAAAATTGGATACCAGTTTTCCCAATAGTTTGAATATGTGTCGGATAAGAAATTGTTGCCAGACAACGTAGAATGGATGCTGAAACAGCTTGATCACTCTGGGGTATCATAAAGTGATGTTTAAGCCTTTCCCGTTCAATCCCTGGTTTTTACGTCCCTGTGATCCTATAATCAAGGAAAGATTGTAAAAAAGAAGAAATTGCTTGTAACAAGCAATTTCTTCTTTTTGTACAATATTTTCTACCCTACTGAATGGTTATTTTATGAATTAAACCCATGTTGAATTTTCGGCTACAAAACCTTTGAATTTGGACAGGTGTAAAATTTTGCAAAACAGGAAAGGGTTAAAAACGGTTTATCAAGAAATGGCAATAATTAAGACTTTTCCTCGTTTATACCATTCAAACCCATCTCAAATCAAAGAAAGAAATTAATCCAGTTTATTTTCTTCTTTGTAAGTCAAAATTTCTTTGAATTTCACCGACTTCAAATAGTCGTTTGCAACTTCTTTCACCTTAGACCAGTCTAAAAGTGTCGTAGGAAAGACGTTTTACCTTGGAGAAATTTAGAGACTTCTTCAAGTTGTGGAATGTTGTCTGGTCTGTAGCCACAGTTATCTTGTAACAGTGGAAACACGTGGTTAAACTGTCGACATGCGTGGGTGGGGTAGAGTTTAGTTAACTCGCGAAATATAGTCCCCCTGTAAAATATCAAATAGAATAAACATCAAATAGAAGATGTTTTACCCGTTTGTTGTAATTTTAGACGGTCCGAATAGCGAGATGTTACAGACGACAATGAAAACTGGATACAATTTCATATGAAACCATGCTATGTGGTAGAAAATAATGTGGGAAAGGAGAAATTGCTTGTTACAATTTCTCCCTTTTCCACTATATTTTCTCAAGTATAAAATCACAGCCACGTAAAATCCAGGGTTTGTACAAGGAAAGGGTTATGTTCTTGTCTTAAATAATAAACTTTATAAGGTTATGTCCGTGGTGGAAAGGTAGAGGGTCGGCTTCTCGATCAAAAAGTCCAGAGTCCTATTCCCGGGAGCGGCTATCGATCTGGTTCTTTTTTTGACCCAAACATTCGGCGCGAGTACTGGTGTATTCTCCAGGAAGCAGAATCGAGAGGGATTAATCTAGGTTGTTCAGATCATGTTTCCAATGCAGTCGAAAAAACAAAAAAACAAATACATTTATGTTAAATCCTAACCTGTAAATTGGAGAAAACTATCACTTTGTGCTAGGCTTTGAAATTGAGGGATCAAAAAGCCCTGTATTGATCCTAAGAAATTGCTCACAGGGGGGGGGGGCTTTTGAGGGGGCAAAATAATCCCCTTAAACGAAAATTTAAAGGGCCAAAAAGTAAAATGTAGCAAAAAAGTAACATTATTTGATGGCGATAAAAACGTCGTAACTGCAGCATGAATATGCTGCAGTTACGACGTTTTAGTCGCCAAACCATCAGAAATCCTTCACACAAATTTCAGCCATCCGTACATTGACCGGGAAAATCTTCCTTTCATTATGCTCCCCGATTAAACGTGAATGGCTGAAATTAATTTCCGCTCAAACCTTAAAACTCCTTGTAATCAGCTGTTTTGATTTAAATGAACTTTTCGTAAGAAGTCTCACCATGTTTTAGTTTCTTCCTCAGTGTAATCAACTTTTCGGATTGGCGTTCCACTGAAAATATGAAAAGGAAGTGTGCCAGATATATGTCAGATATTAGGAGATAATTTTAATTATCTTATTGGCCTTGGCCTATCCCACTGACTCCGCTGGTCAAACCTACGGACTCCGACACGAATACCCGCTTCGAGATTTTACGGCGTTATTTTGCAAAATTTCTAGCCGGTAACATGTAAAAAATGAAAATGGTTGGTTGGAGACCTAAACATCGTAACAAAAGCTTGAATAAGCTGTGATTACGACTTTTCAGTCTCCAAACTAACGAAAAATACTCAGCATCAAAGTCGTCCATTGACGGTGTTGAAATTCACAACTTCTGTTACTGAATAATTTGATTGGTTTATAGATTTCTGATTGACACTCGCAATTTCGCCAAATACGCAAAGGGTGGTATTAATTTTGTTGAAATGACAAAAAAAGGAACAACAACATTTTCAAAATAAATTATGCCTTCTTAATCTTGCAGATACAATATCAAGAGAAAAGAGTAATAAAAAAGAACAAATAACCTTTACTATTTTTCTTTCCAGACAGTATTTTGACCCAAACTTTCGTAAATTCTCTAATTACAGAATCATCCAACGTTTCTTTGTCGATTCAATTCACGGTCACGAGAAGATTGTCAATCTTGAAGTCTGAACGTAACAACCTATCCAGACTATGTAGATCACACAGGCTAATCTTGGTCGAAACTTTTCGCTTTTAACGAAATGTTTGATTTCAGAATAGCCATTCTTACCTTATTGCACGTAATTTTCGCCAAACAATCCTTAATTGACCTCTGACAATATTATCATTTTGTGAACGATTACTTAATTAACAATTAATGCCATAAATATGAGCCTGTGCTAGATCTCTTTTTCTACAATTTCTTTTATTGACTCCCCGAATTGTCCCTTTTAGCTGGACAAGTCATGTGTTTACATTTGAGATTCAGTAAAACTTGTATAGAGCTACTACTCAATGTACTACCAAGAAGGAATAAGTCCCAAAATACAACATTTCATGACATTTCAGAAGGATCGATTTGCTTGCACATGTAAATAAGAGCCATGTCGGAAATAGCCACCACCCGCCGCCAAAGCTTAACAGTAAACTGAAACCGGTTAGATGTAGGCTTCTTGTGCACTGCATTTCTTGTCAATGAGTGCAATAATAGCTATTATACTTTCAGAGATATGCTCTGGACAAAATTCAAGTCAAAACAACAAAGGGCAATTACCCCAAAATTAAGCAAGAGTTGTGGGTCTTGCGCACTGCACTTCTCCTCAACGAGATCTTTCGACCAATGAAGTTTCAAGTTAATAGCTATTATACTTTCAGAGATATGCTCCGGACAAAATCTTAGTCTTTAAAACAACGAAGGGCAATAACTCTAAAATTATACAAGCAAGCAAGAGTTGTAGTTCTTGTGCACTGCACTTCTCTTCAGTGAGATCTATCCACCAATGAAGTAATTTTATACTTTAGAGATATGCTCCGGACAAGCTCACTGACGGAATGACGGAATGACGGACGGACACCATTACTTTATCCCCTTCGCCGAAACGGCGGGGGATAACTATCATGTATTTCTCATTAAGACGATTCTTACGAATTAAAATAACATAGGACTTTTGATTACTAACATTTTAGACCAGCGTTTACGAGTGATTTCTTTTGTGATTGGGAAGTTTAATCGAGTCAGCTTGACAAAAGTGGTCGATTAATCAAGCGAAATCGACAGTGATTACTTACTGTTTATAATTAAAAGCTATGTCGGCAAACTCTTTCCTCCTTGCTCGATATACGGCATCTGTAAACCCAGGATGGTCAGCATCAAGCTCTGAACCATAGCTCAATATCTGGTTTGCAAACCGGTCCAAGTCAGCTATCTTTACAGGAAACCAAGGGACTTTAAAACAACACATGCGATAAGAAACATTGTGAACAATATATTTATGTCCTAGAAACTAAAACTTCTTTGGTGTTTGAAAGAAAGATTTCATAATTTCCTATCATGTTTGATGTCACATGTACAATATGAATTAGCATAATTATTCTAATGTTATTAAAGTTATCAAAAAATCTTGTACAATATTTTCTTCTTCTTTGAAAGTAACCCATGATATAAGATTGTAAAAAAGATCGTCATGATTAACTTTAGAAAATTCACAGAATGTCGATAAAATTCTAAAACCTCGTATCTACATCTTGAATCAAGCTGTACTTGCGATGTTTTAAAAATACAACGACGAAATCTTATGGACTACGTTGTTTGAAATAAATGTGAATGGGTGACGATTAAATACACACAAAATGAAGTGAAAGCAGAGTGGGACGATGTACATATTGATGATCTGTTATTTGATTAATTTGTGTACGCTTTTATGAATTGTTATTTGATTAATTTATTCACAATATATGAATTGTTATTTGATTAATTTATAAGAGCAAATTGGGATATATAAAAGTATTACAGAACACAGTCACGCTAATGTAAACACAATTAAACTTGACTTAAAATACATAGACAGAAAAAAATAATAATAAACAATCATATGTATTCATTCGCGCTAATAATTTGTAAGTTTTATATTTAGGAAGTTGAAATATCACATTTGCAAGGTCATCCGTTACCAGGGAAACGACAAAGAAGGTGGGTTTATACAGCTCCAAAACCAGTATTGTAGAATTGAAATGATAGACTTTTACCTCGACAAGTGACTGTGAACTGAGAATCGGCTTGGCGGTTTGACTACATACAATGTAAGTGAGCAACATACAGTTTTTGCGGTTAAATCTAAGAACTGTAGAGATTTTTTTCATTGATGAACGAACCTAAAAACTTAAACACACCGTATGAATACGCGAAGCAAATACATACATTAGTATGGTTGATTTTTGGATCATACATCAATGAAAAAAAGAAGAATATTCTCTTCATTTCTTATATTCTAATTTCACTAAGCAAATACTTTACTATTTTTGAGTACAATTGTATGGACCTACTTTTTTGCGCATGAAAACAAAATAGTTGCGTGCTCAAATTTGATTCTTCATTTAAGTATGAAATGTCAATTCCAGCTAATGAAAACACTTGAATCTTAATAGACGAAACTAAAATTAAAATTCTTTAGAGATGAACAAATTGTATTACATGAATACTTTAACATTGAATGGTTTGCTATGTCTATACATTTGTCACTTAAAATTGAGAGTAACAAAAAAAAAAAAAAAAAAACACACACACACACAAAACCCTTAAACATTGATGCTGGATTAATGGCATTGAAACAGATTATCATGAAATTGCTGTATTAACAAATACCAGACTACAAAATTTTAAACTTGTAGAAAGTGAATGAATTTGCAGACGAAATTTCGAATTTCGTTAAAATTTCAAAAAAAGCGATAAATAGGGAAGAAAACATTGTGAATAAAAGAGAAATTGCTTGTCACCAGCATTTTCTCCTTTACTCACAAAATTTTCTACAACTGTTTTCCTTCAGGGCGCCAGAAAGCGTCATAGCGTGATAAAGTTTGTAGGATGCTTCACCTTTAGTACTTGTATGCAAGGAAATTATCAGCAGATGAAAAAACGAAATGAGATAAAAAGGACAAAAATTTATGATCTTATCTATTGGTCTATTTGGAGACAGGGTAAGGAATAGAAATGATTTGCTTACAACCGACTTATTCGACTGTTTCTTTATTTGACAAATCGCGGCTGTCAATCAAGGAATCAACCGACCAATCAAATCATTTATTCAGCCCGGACCTGAGCTTTAAACTCCGATATTGGCTGTCATTTTGTTAACCTTTTTTGTTGGTTTGCCGACTTAAACGCTTATTCAAGCTGTAGTTACGACGTTTATGTCATCAACCCACCATATTACTTTTTGTTACATGCTACTAGCCATAAATTTTGCAAAATAACGCCGTTTAAGATTGAAATAATACTTCCTTTCGGAGTTGATGGGCGGGCCTAGGGAGTCAGTGGGCGGGGCCAACGAATGGTCATTTATGAACCTTTCGGTATATTTTCGATATCTACATTTCTTCTAGCAGTAATTTTGTCAGCCCGATTAGCTCAGTTGATAGAGCACTTGATTTCAAACCTCAAGATTACGTGTACGAGCCCTGGGCTGACCATATCAACTAACAAACTAATTGTCTTTCGGATGAGACGTTAAACCGAGGCCCCGTGTGACGATGCTAACCATGGAGCACGTTAAAGAACCAGGCGGAGCTCTCAGCAGTTTCGTCCTGTATCCTTGCACTATACCCCGTAACAACTAACCGTCTACTGGGGGCGTCGTTCATATGGGCATGTGCTACGCTAGCGACGATAAATAAACGGAAATACACACACTTCTCGCAGTTAATAGACCGCCAGTGTCAATAAAAAATCGGCTGATTAACCCATTCCAACACAGCAAAATTTTAGACTGGTCAAAACTGAAAGAAGCTGCAGGCGACAATTTCAAGTCGATGGAATTTTGAATTTTTTCGTCTTTTTGGATAGAAAACATTGTGGATAATGAAGAAATTGCTTGATACAAGCAATTTCTTCATTTTCCACAATGTTTTCCAAAGCTTTTTTCTTGAGGGGCGTAAAAAGGAGAGATTGAGTTGGAATGGGTTAACAAAATTATTAATTTAGACGGACATTAAATGTTGAATTCCTAAATTTACGCCAAATACTTTCTTCGATGGTCGACTGAACGTTGTAACTACATCTCATTCAAGATGTAGTTACGACATCCAGGTTGCCTTCCAACGATTTACATATTTATGGTCCTTACCTTATAGTTTACAATCAAAAATAATTCAGGCATCTAATTTGTCGGAGGTCAGGGGACCTGCCTAGCGATCTATTAATTTTTACTTAAATTCGATTGACCTATCATAGTTGTCATTTGATGCGAAGCGGTAAAGTTAAAGTCCCAGGAGCGCCTTGCCATTGGTTTATGTCATGCCTTTCTCAGCTTTATATTCATTTTCAAATAAGTGTCCTCACGTTTCGATATCCGTCAAACGAGGCTTAACCAACCCATTCCCAAACGACAAAATTTTAGACTTTTTCAAATTTAAAGAGGTTGCAGATGACAAAAGAAGGTGGGCTTTAATTTAAAACTAAGGGCCATATGAGGTACAAAACATTGTGAGAAAAGGAGAAATTGCTTGTACAAGCAATTTCTTCTTTTCTCACAATGTTTTCAATAGTTTTATGTCTGCAGCGCTTAAAAATGCGGGATAATGTGATAACGGGTTAATCAACAAAATGCTTGACACAAAACCACGGAAATCGACCTTCAAATCCTTTTTCAACTGAATTCTTTGAATGGTTAAACGATTTTATGTTGACTGCGGCGAGCCGTGAATAAGCAAAAATACACTACATGTAGTTAAAATAATGAGCGACTGAAACACACAGGAAGATGGTTTGATGGCTGAAAATGACTTAACCCATTCTCAAATAACAAAATTTTAGACTGGTACAAATAAAGAGAAGCTGCAGACAACAACAACAACAATTTTAAGTCGATAGAATCTTACATTTTTTGTCATTTTGTACAGAAAATATTGTGGATAATGAAGAAATTCTTTGATACAAGCAATTTCTTCATTTTCCACAATGTTTTTCAAAGTTTTCTTCTTGGGGGCGTAAAAGGGAGGGATTTAGTAGGAATGAATTAAGAGGAACAAAGAAGGCTGTGTGAAACCTAGTTTACCTTCTGAATTACTCGACTGAGAGAGCCGTGAGCCTACAAATATACACGATGGACTTACAACTGGTGCATGGTAAAGTAGAATCTTGAATAAAACATATTTATTTTACACCTACAACACAGCATATTCCTGTTGGAAACCCTCACAATTTTTTTTATAGATTCTTCGAAATATTCGGTCCTAATTTGATGAGCCTTTTGAATATCGGCAAAATTGATGGAAAACAAAGAAAAAAAAAACGAAAACGAACAAGATAACCTATTGTGAAAACAATTTCATCTTAAAAGTAAATAATGAAACAAACAGATAGAAAAGAAAAGTACATTTGTATCAATCAAAAATAAATGCTCCTTGAATTTTCCGATTAAATGCGTAAAAAAAAAGTCTCATAAATTCAGGTAAACTTCCTAATTTGACAAATAAGCTTTGTCTGCTTCTTTATGCACCGTATTTTCGTTTGTCGTTGTAGAAGTCGGCACTAAATGGCATTCACAAGTTTGTATTTTAACAGTAAAAGAAACCGTTCGAACACTCGAAAGATTATTAAAAGTCAGGAGACAAGTCACATCTTCCCTGAGAATTATGCTGTATGGAATAATTGTGTTAGGCCAAATTAAAATTTCATAAAACATATGTCAACTCTTATGTATATAAAACAATCATTAAAACTCCCGCTGTTTATGGCCCCCCAGGAAAAACTGTTTGGAAAAAAGTAATTTGAAAACGAAGTAATTGCTTGTACAAAGCAATTACACGTACTTCATGTTCGAAATATTTTTCTATTAAGAAAGACAGTGATTTCAATAATTACATCAACTTGAATCTGTTGACATCAACTTCTTTTCATGCTGATCAAATATTTTACCATCTGATAATGGGATGACTAGCTAGAATCTGATTCCTATAGAAAGAGTTCATATAACTTACTGGAGTCTCTCTGGTGTTTTCTGCTGAAGATATTCAAACTGCTGGTCCTATGTTTAAGATCGTTAATGGCCTCTTTAAGGCCTCCCGTCTTGTTGTCACAATTACAGAAAAACTCGAACTGTCCCTTGTTTTTCTTGTCCGGTCGTGACTCAATGTGGTGAAGATTTACACTGTGGTTCTGAAATGGTTAAATTTTAATTAAAAAATGAGCAAATGCCTGGCATATCCAACAGTTTCAAACATAACGACACGGCATCTCCAGAGCCAAAGTAAAGATCCGGATCAGTATTTGTTCATCTGCTCGGTGTGACCAGAGTCTTCAACTTGGGCTCTGTGGATGGAAACTGATTCCAAGTTTTTGTGAAAAACTCTAGATGCACTGTGGAGCTCTCAAAATGTATTCCAAAATCTTTAAGTCTCTCTGTGATATTTCTAACAATTTTGCTGTGCGTGAAGCTTTACGCACAGCAAAATTGTTAGAAATATCACAGAGAGACTCATATATAATAACTAGCCGACATAAATTTAGTTTGTACAAATTCGGATTAAAATCATTTTAAAGAACTAAAATATTTTGAAATACATGTACAAGATGTATGCATGTTAAAAACACCCCTCTCAATTCTCTCCGTTACGCATTTCTTTTATCTTCAACTTGTACCGCTTTATGACAAAGCGTGACAAGTTTGTCAGCTCATTTGGTAAATCACTTGGCCAAAAGGAGTTTGATTCTCTAAAACAATTCGTCGTTGGGCGAGCAAAATGTCGTAAATACAGCTTTATTCAAGTTGAATTTAAGATCTTTTGCTCACCCAACGACGAAATGTGACTTTAGAATAAGGACCATGTTACGATGCTATACAACGAGACTGTGTTCCTTTACTTATCTTTGGACATTCATTTGCGTACAATTGCAAAAATCTTACTTTCCATCAGGTGGGAACACCTATTTGATCACTTTCGATTCCAGATTAACCCTTTCCCGTTCAAATACGGGATTTTTGGATCCTATGATTTTATACTAGAGAAAGCATTGTGGAAAAAGAAGAAATTGCTTGTAACAAGCAATTTCTCCTTTTTCCACAATATTTTCTACTACACAGGATGGTCATATTTCAAATTGCATGCATTTTTCATTGTCGTCTGCAACCTCTTTCAAATTGGACCAGTCTAAAATTTCATAAAAGAGGAAAGGGTTAAGAACCAATCGGCGTCGGGCTATCGCGTGAAGCCGTACATTGATTGTATACATTTTTAGACGGCAGGCAAAACAATCAATTTTCTGCAATACCTAGGCAAATCGCCCTTCAAGACCAGGTGAGCTAAAATGTTGCCCATCTGGAATACACTTATTGACTTATATTTATAATTTGGGTTATAATTTACCTGGAACACCTTCAAAGCGTCAGCTAAGGCCCCAACTTTCTCTGGAAGTGAAAATAAGATTGAGACGCTGCCCTCTTTGTCGTCGAAATCTTGAACATAGTTATGGTGGGGGATGTTTGACAGGTCATCACCGTGACTCTGAAATATTTAGGAAAGTTTACCCGTTAAACGAAAATGAGCCTTATAGAAAGCACTGTAAAATAATTTAATTTTTTGTTTCGTCTATCAAAAACGAGCGTTCTGATTGGTCGAAAAATTTATTCATAACTCAATGAACAAAATTTCGTATGCTTCCGAACAAAATAGTCCCATACAAAAAGGTATCAAAATTCGTAAAGTTTTTGGTTTTTCACTCGATGCTATTAAATTATAAGAAATAAAGAGATTTTTTTTTTTGTTTTCATGGAGATATGAACCGAAAAACCTAATCACACAATGCATGAATCCGCTTCGCGTATTCATATAGTGTGATTAGGTTTTTCGGTTCATACCTCCATGAAATAAAAATCTCATCTCTTAAATAAATTTTTGACTTGGAAATGTGTCACAGACACGGATGCTTTCGCTTAATTGCTTGTCGCACGACTTTCAATTGTGACCTTGAACTTGGTAGTATTCAATAAAACTTTACCAGGACACAAGTACTCATCAAGAGGAACAAGAAATTTTGAAACCATCCGTTTATGTAGAAGATATGCTCAGGACAAAGGTTGCATACACACACAAACACACACACACAAACACACACACACACACACACACATACTTGTACAGCATACAATATAAGGACCTTGACTTTCCGCGTTATCTTGAGGACCCATGTAAAACGTTTGCGTATAAAACGCAATGTGATGTCAGTTTCTTTTTCATTGCGTGGAAAGTACAAAATTGATATTGTTTTCCCTTAACACTCAAAGTAAATCAAAGAAAACATAGTGAGGACTTGTCACCTTTAGCCTGATTTATGAGGACCTTCGGTATGAGGACCCTAATTTGCATATTTTACACAATACCTTTTATGACCATAATTACGAGGACCTAACTTGAAAGTTGTGATGAGGACTTGCACAATTGATTGAGAAATAAAAGTAACTCCTGACCATTTGAATATGGAATATGAAAACAAAAATCCAGTTGGTCACCTAAGGTGTATATACGTAAACGTTATCCATATTTTCCACGTTGACGTCGTGCGAAATAACGTGGTAACTGACTGCAATAAATTTTATTGAATATCGTGTCTTATTTGTTGAAATATATATCAGAAGTAGAAATTTGATCATGTTGACTTTAACTACGAAAACATTTTGAAAATAAGTGATGCGTTTTTAAAGTCAGTCAGTATAGTTGTTTTTTATAGTACGTACAATATGGTATGTTATTTGAGCTTTATCACTGGAGGTGTAAATTGTACAAGGACATTGAGTAACGAACAGTTCCGCGACTGTTCATTACTACATTTTGGCCGACTTCGATTGACGATAGTTCAGGCTATAGTGTGGCTTAGACCGGTAACGCTGTCGACTTTAACAAAGGCTTTTTGTTAAAGTCGACAGTGGTACCAGTCTATAGTGTGGCTGTTCCGTCTATTTTATTGAACATCATGGGCGGATCTAGAGGGGGGTGGGTCAGGTGGTCCGGACCCCCCTGGCATTTGCAGAAAATTAAATTTTTACTAAATAAATTTAGTGTAATGTTACATATTTATTACATTTTAAGCCATAATTTGAGCTTAGACCCCCCCTGGAAAAAATATCTTAGGATTGGACCCCCCCTGGAAAAAAATCCTGGATCCGCCCTTGAACATAGTTCTTTGTTTATCTCAACACTGATTGTTTTCTATGTTTTCATTCGGGCTAAATGCGTCGATTTCTTGACCACAAGAGTTCGTCATGTTGCCGGTTGAAAACATGGGATATCCCAAACGTGTAAATGTAGGGGGTTTCTCAAAATGAAACATCGATGGAAAACAACTCTAAATTAATATTCTTCCTGCGTAAAATGTTTTGGGCTAATTTGGTTTCCCACCTGATCGATAGGATACATTTTGGCCAATCAATTCGGCGCCGTACAACCATTTCGTCTTGTATGTTACTTGGCATACTCATGCATTTGACAACATTAAGTATCAAATTACAGTTGATGCCTATAGTACATGTAGGTACTACGAAACTAGCTTGTTAATTTGGAATTTAGGTCAAATGGTTTAATTTTTGACAGAGAAAACATTTTGAGGACCCGTGTGCAAGTCCTCTAATTGTACCGCAGTCAACTAATCGTTTGTGTGCGTTCAAGCCTGGGTCCTCTGTTTGATCCATATACAAACACGTTTAATATCTGGGGCAAGACACGGATTTTTTAAAACCTTACTTTTCTTAAAAGTGAAACAAGAATATGACACACCAATGAAACTGCTACAGCTGTGGTTTCCTTTTTCACAGTGTTTACATAGGCTAATTACGGTCTCCTGCTCTAATTACGGTCTCCTGCTCTTTTAGATGACTTTGTGATGTTTAGGCAGTTTTTAGTTATGATTTTTCCGCTTTCGGTTCGGTTTATTAGCGATTTCGCATCGCATCTGAGTTTCAGTACTTATGCAGTCTCAATAGCTCAGTGGGTATCAATTTACATGCAAGTGGTCTCGGTTTGGAACTGGTTCGAATCCCGGCTCGGCCAACTTTCTTTTTGACGCTTGCTGAAAGTCACTGTGATCCGGTTCATTTGTCTTAAATGGACTTTGTTTAAGTGATAACAACAGTGAGTATCTTGGAAAGAACGTTGTGCCGGTGAAGAAATACCATGATCGCATGGATGGGTACACTTGGAAAGAATGTTGTGTATGGTTTCCGCGGATTATCTGTTGTTAACGATAAAGAAACTATAACTCGCGAGCAATGGCTTTTTCCCACGATGCTTGCAACAGCTCCTTTATTTTGAATTTCGGTCAAATGAGTTAACTTTCGACTTAGCATATCAAAATCAGTTGAATACAAAGAAATATTTCAGGACCCGTGTGCAAGTCCTCCAATTGTACCACAGTCCTCTACTCGTTGATGTGCATTCAAGTCTGGGTCCTTAGTTTGATCTGTATACTTGGATGATTTCCCCTTAAAATGACATTTCATATTTTTTTTACATAAATTTTACATTAATATTTATCTGAAAGAACAAATTCTCTTATGAAAATTCCGAAAATTTCAAGCCAAAATACTGAACCGTTTACGAGAAATACATATTTTTGTGCTAAAATCAAACAAGTTGTTGTTGACAACAGTTCAGATTTACATGGATTTTTTTTTCATTTCTGTCTCATTTTTAAAGGCGTAAATTTCTCTCACAAATAACAACCTAAAAAAAAAAAAAAAAAAAAAAAAATAATAAAAAAAATGATAGCATTTCTACGCATTAGAATAACACATCCTTACATCAAGACATACTTTTAAAATATGAAATTGAAATGTTATGTCCCTTTAAAATTTTATACCCTATTCACACGCAGTTCTTTCGTTTTGGACAAGTGGAATAACTTTTTTCCATTTCACACAGTTAGGCCTACGAAATGTCCTTTTCTCCATGCAATACATAGCCATCCTTTTAGAATGGTAGGTCATAAACTTTACTTAGATAGTCTTTTAATTTTACGTCTGAACCGCAACATCCAATAATCCCTTTCACAGACGACAAAAGTTTTGACCGGTCAAAATTCGAAGGTGTTGCAAACGACACGGTGAATCATAGTTTATAGAGGCAAGTAGCTTTCTGTGGAGTGGGGTTGATATGAGACTGCTAGTCGCCACCATCATCGCTTTTCAACAAATACCTCGTAATTGCACCTGGTTTTAAGCTGCAGTTACGAGTTTTTTTGTTGAAAAGCAGCGATATGCTTGTTCTTTCTCTCAATGCTCTGTAAGGGAAACTTTATCCAAAACTGTTATGGAAAGCAATAAAGGGGACCAACATTTTCAAATGACGCGTAGTAAATTTACTTAAGCCTCTCTTACAACCGGTCGTACGTGCTCCTGCGTGCGGTCTGCGTCTAAAACGTACGTTTAGTCGTGCGATGCACGCACGTGCAACGTACGATTCTGGTGGACACAACCACGACACAGACTGCACGCAGCAAAGAATTGACCGGACAATTCTTTGAGGCGCTCTTACAACCCGTAGTGCGTCTTTATAAATCGTGCGATTTTGCAGAGTTTTAAAACGTACGATTTAAAAAGATGCACGACGGGTTGTAAGAGAGGCTTTATATAGCCCTTTAATTTTTACGTTTGAACGGTAAAGTCCAATTAACCCCGCTTACTGAACCGGCTAAAATATAGTTGCTTTTCTTCGAAAACCTGGTAACTACAGCTTAAATCAAGATGTGGATAAAACCTGGTAACTACAGCTTAAATCAAGCTGTGGATACGCGTTTTTTTTAAAGAAAAGCAACGTCATGCATCACATTCAAAAAGTTATCATAAAATTGTACGCTACGAAAATTGATAAATTGGCATTATTTAAATAAACTGACGTCCAAAAGAAACGCCCAAATGAAATTTGTCGTTATTTTCCTTATGCCTGCAACAATGTTAGTAAAATGTATACTGTATATCATCATTTTGACCGACAATTACGGTAAATGAAAAAAAATGTGCGTTTTTATTCGCCAATATGTCCATTTCCGGTGACTGGTCACGTTTTCTACGTGCGCTTCGTGTATGTTTATCACGTGATGAAATGGGTCATATTTTACACAGTGGCATGTGTTAGTGGATAGGCAACCACGAGTTTAAAGATTTTCTAATGAAACATCCAAATTGAAGGATACCAAGACTAAATTCTGAAAAGGGAGCGCGTAATATGGCATTTTTTTAATGCGACGAATGCACAAACAAGTCGCAAGATGTTTTAACATATTGTGTTTCTCGATTCGGTGTCTTGATCGACGCGTTAGAGTCCCGCAAACATCTATCGATCGGTCACGCTCAAGTAGACCCCATTTAACGCCTATAAAGCATGATAATTCTCCACGTTTACGTCATGCACGTTTCAGGTTTGTGACGTTGGGATCGATTTTCTGTCGAGTAGTCTGTTACTGTTGTGGTCAAATAAGTATTTTTTTGGTAACTGTTGTTGTTGTCATTTACGTTTGAAATAGACACACTGCTTGGAAAATAGAGCTCGTAGATAAGCCATTTTCGAATACGGGGAAGTGAAAAACAAGCCGCCTGACGTTTTAACGTCTTTCATTGCACAATCTGGCATCTTGTTCGACGAGTTAGAGTTAGAGAAACATTTGCCAATCGTCCAAAGTCAGGTAGACCTCGCGTAACGCTTGTTATACAAGAAGCCGTCTTACGTTGACGTCATTTGCGTTTCAGGTTTGAAACGTTGAAATCAACATCGCGTTTAGTATTCAATAATTGTGGTCACCAAATAAGCCGTTTTACGGTATCTTTTGTCGTCGCAAGTAAAGTTTGAACCACGTGCTACAGATTTTCAAATAAAAATTCTGATACCGCTCTGTTTAAATGTGCCGTTTTTCTAAACTGTAACAATTTGATTATTTCTTTATCATCATTTTTCAACAACAGATAGTCAAATTTACAGATGGAAATTATTTTGTAATTTCAAATCAGGTTTACTGAATAATCGGACATTTATTAGGACTGGGGCGTTTCTTTTGGACGTCAGTATAGGTTCACATAAAATTATTGTGCAAAATTCGAAAATTGACACTTTTTGATTTGGGCGTTTACGTATTTATTTACCGAAACGTTTCCCCCTTTGAGCTTTTTACATTCGCTTCTTTCAATTTGAAATGGCATATTTCGTTCTGATAAACTTTTATGTTCTCTACAATGCATGCTCATAATTTATTTGTCTCTTTATACAAGTTGTACAGTGTAGTTGTGAGCTAGCTTTTTGCAGGAAAGCGAGGGTATAAGATATATTGCTCAATATTTGTTTGGGAACAAAATCGTGATCAAAGTCTTTAAAATTATTCTTGAAGCACCCTTACCCATTTCCACACAATGACGTCTTAGAAACCCTACAAAATAAAGACTTTTGAAAACATTGTGGAAAATGAAGAACTTGCTTATGACAAGCAATTTCTTCATTTCCCACAATATTTTCTTCCTCAAATTATCAATAAATGTAAAATGACATTCAAATAGAGTTGTCGTCTGCAACATCTTTGAGGTTAGACCAGTCTAAAACTGTCGTTTTGTAATGGGTTAAACCTTCAACTTTGAAACAATCAATATATACAGAGAGGCAAAATTAAGTATACACCATAGTTCTTTCACGTTTTCGGAGAACCGATTAATAGATTTTGTACAATTTTTAAACGCCACCGAAGGTATTCGTCTATTGATGTAACCTTCTTAGCCTATCCGTCCATCTATCTTTTCTTTCGGTGCGACGTTTTTTCATAGTATACAGCGTCATCGAAAAAGGGGATTTAATCGCTAAATTAATGCAAGCATATGTGTTGACATATTCCCTACATTTATGAACGGATTTTGACAGAATTGTCACAGAAAAAGTCCAGTCACCTAGGACTATACGCGTACATTGTTAGTGCTTTTCCATATTACGGTGCGTCATGGCAAAATGGGACTTGATGCAAACGGGTTATCTGACATAACTCCTTCTAAATTCATTGACGGATTTTGATAAAGTTTGCGTAGAATGTTCCTAGTCGCCTGACTAAGTGAATATAAAGTCGCGTTTCTTTCATTATTATGCTGCGTCATAGAAAAATGGGTCTTAATGCAAAAAAGTGGCAGAATGGTCAATTTCTACCAGCCACCGAGAATTGGGTTAGAATGTTAGAGAACATTTAACGTTGTGATTTGTTATGATAAGGATTAAAGACACCAAATAGGGAATAATGGCAATATCTAATGCTTCGCTAAATCGGCATGTAGCAGGAGTATGGGTAGTCAAAGCAATTTCAGGTGAAATTCATCATAACTAATATTGGTTTTGGGGTAGAAATAAAAAATGCAAAATTTTGAGTCGATATGATGGAAATTAAGAGAGATATATATAGAGACAAAAGGTGTATACTTTCTTTTGCCTCTCAGTATATTTTACGACTAAATAGCCTACCGCCATTTGCTATAGCACGGTAGGGATTGTGCATGCTGGGATGGGTAAATCTACGGACAAATTTGCCTCGCTTCAGCTAAGACATTTTGCAATAACTTCCTTATTTCTGCGCCAATTAAAAAACGGTTTGTTGCTTGTACCCCGCCTTACTGAGCTCTTTCCCCCGATGTATGCTTTACACGAAACCCTTTTGTACTTTTTGCGAAAAGTGATCCCAACCGACCAGAAAAACGACAAAAAATCTGGTCGTTTTTCAGGTCAGTTGGGATCCATTTTTGGGAAAAATATGGGGAGTTTTCAAATAAGTAATACACCTGAGGAAAGCGCTCAGTAAGGCGGGGTACATGCAACAAACCGCTTGAAAATTGACACAGTAATAAGAAAATTATTGCACAATTTCCTACCTGAAGCGTGGCTTATTTTGCCGAAGTCGTTATCATTCCGTTTTCTGGTCATTTGGGATCAATTTTTTGAAAAATTAAAAGGATACCACAAATAATCCATGTATCCGAGGAAAGGGATTTTCAAGGCGGGGTACATGCAACAGACCTTTTGAAAGTCGACAAAGAAATTAAGGAGTTATTGCAAAATATTTGACAAGATTCGAGATTATTTTTCTCCGTATTCGTTATCCATCTCAGCATGCACAATCCCCACCGTGTATAGGTTATAAATTTATATTTGTGTCCAATGAAAAAAAGATACGCCTTATAAATTCTCACGGATTTGGGGACTTTTATCTTATTTTATTGTTTTTACCCTAAATAATTGATATAATATCCGCGATTTCGTTTGTATTATTAATAATTCTCATGCTAAAATAACACCCCCAAACAAGACCGGTTTTGACGTCCCTGAAGAATGTTTGCTTAAAACCCCAAAATGGAAACGGCATTGCATTGATGTTATAGCAAGATACCTCGTAACTCCAGCTATATAATTAAGCTGGAGTTACGAGGTTTTTCAATAACACCGACTGTTTTCCTCTTTTCTCTCAAGGATTGAAAAGAAACCCACCAAAAATTATTAGGAATCCACTATGACGTACTAAATGGGTCAAAAGTCTATATAGGCCCAGAGCGTGCACGCATAAAATATACGCGTCGACGCATATATTTTCAACTGCTAGCGTAAATTTTTATGCGTCCACGCGTAAATATGCGCGTCGACGTATAAAATTTACGCGAGCAGTTGAAAAAATATGCGTCGACGCGTTAATTATACGCGAGCAGGAGTAAAAAATCTGAAACCGATGCTGGCAAATGGGAGAGGTAGTTAGAAACCTTTCCCTTTATACCATAAAATCGATTGATGAAACGAAGGAGCTGATGGGTTCACAGATAAAATACGCGTCGACGCGTGTATTTACGCGAGCAGTTGAAAATTTCGCGTCGACGCATGAATTTTCAACTGCTGGCGTAAATTTTATGCGTCGACGTTTAAATATATGCGTCGACGCATAAAATTTACGCGTGGACGCGTATATTTTATGCGTTCACGGTCTAAATAGACTTTTGACCCATTTGGTGTGCCATAATCCACTTTATCAAGTATACAGTGGCGTCACGTTAGGACAATCTCAACGTGTGCAAGTCCTCTAATTGTACCGCAGTCCTCTAATGGTTGGTGTGCGTTCAAGCCTGGGTCCTTAGTTTGATCTGTATGCAAGAGACGTCTTTTTTGAAACCTAACTTTTTTTAAAAGTTAAACAAGAATAAGACACACCAATGAATGGTTATGATCTGCTACGGTATAGTTTAGAAAACTAGTCAATTACTATCAATGCTATATTGTCACCGATATGTTTGGCCAGGGATCCAACCCGCAACCTCCTGCCGTCTTTTAAAGCGTAAATCTTATGCGTCGACGTGTAAATATATGCGTCGACGCATAGAATTTACGCGTGGACGCGTATATTTTATGCGTTCACGGTCTTAATAGACTTTCGACCCATTTGGTGCGCCATAATCCACTTTATAAAGTAAACAGTGGCGTCACGTTAGGACAATCTCAACGTGTGCAAGTCCTCTAATTGTACCGCAGTCCTCTAATGGTTGGTGTGCGTTCAAGCCTGGGTCCTTAGTTTGATCTGTATGCAAGAGACGGCTTTTTTGAAGCCTAACTTTTTTTAAAAGTGAAACAAGAATAAGACACACCAATGAATGGTTATGATCTGCTACGGTATAGTTTAGAAAACTAGTCAATTACTATCAATGCTATATGGTCACCGATATGTTTGGCCAGGGATCCAACCCGCAACCTCCTGCCGTCTTTTAAAGCGTAAATTTTATGCGTCGACGTATAAATATATGCGTCGACGCATAAAATTTACGCGTGGACGCGTATATTTTATGAGTTCATTGTTTAAATAGACTTTTGACCCATTTGGTGCGCCATTATCCACTTTATCAAGTATACAGTGGCGTCACGTTAGGACAATCTCAACGTGTGCCAGTCCTCTAATTGTACCGCAGTCCTCTAATGGTTGGTGTGCGTTCAAGCTTGGGTCCTTAGTTTGATCTGTATGCAAGAGACGGCTTTTTTGAAACCTAACTTTTTTTAAAAGTGAAACAAGAATAAGACACACCAATGAATGGTTATGATCTGCTACGGTATAGTTAAGAAAACTAGTCAATTACTATCAATGCTATATGGTCACCGATATGTTTGGCCAGGGATCCAACCCGCAACCTCCTGCCGTCTTTTAAAGCGTAAATTTTATGCGTCGACGTATAAATATATGCGTCGACGCATAAAATTTACGCGTGGACGCGTATATTTTATGCGTTCATTGTCTAAATAGACTTTTGACCCATTTGGTGCGCCATTATCCACTTTATCAAGTATACAGTGGCGTCAGTTAGGACAATCTCAACGTGTGCAAGTCCTCTAATTGTACCGCAGTCCTCTAATGGTTGGTGTGCGTTCAAGCCTGGGTCCTTAGTTTGATCTGTATGCAAGAGACGGCTTTTTTGAAACCTAACTTTTTTTAAAAGTGAAACAAGAATAAGTCACACCAATGAATGGTTATGATCTGCTACGGTATAGTTTAGAAAACTAGTCAATTACTATCAATGCTATATTGTCACCGATATGTTTGGCCAGGGATCCAACCCGCAACCTCCTGCCGTCTTTTAAAGTGTTTCAATTTGTTCAAGGCGTCATTTCACGCATTATGCAGTTTCAATAGCTCAGTGGGTAGTGACTTATAAGCAGCAATTTACAAGCAAGTGGTCCCAGTTTGCCACTGGTTCGAATTCCAACTCGGCTATCTTTCTTTTCGATGTTCGATGAAAGTCTGTGACCCGAATCATTCGTCTTTCACCAATGGACTTTGTTTGAAAAAGTAATTCTAATTTTGGAAGAAAATAAACGTTACTTGCGGTACCGGTGAAGAAATACCATGGCAGCATGGATAGGTGCACTTGGAAAGAACGTTGTTTCAGTCAAATCATGGCAGTCAGTGCACCTATCCACCAGTACCACAAATAGCTTTCTTTCCAAGCCACTGACTGCTTTATCACATAAACTTTGTCCATTGAAAAAGAATGAATCAGGTCACATTGACTTTTCGGAAAGTAAGTTGGCTGGGCCAGGTTTCGAGCCAGTGCCATATTGAGATCCCTTAAATTGCCAGCCTGACTACTGACTGAGCTATTGAGGCTTGACGAAATATTTGTGAGGACATGTACTGTAACAGAAAAGAGTTTGTGTGAACCTATGCATACAGTCAAGAGAAAAACAAAATATATGTATGTTCATTCATGTTACACTCCCAAGTTTGTGAGGACCTGTGCATACAGCCATGGGAAAAACAAAATATATGTATGTGAGGACCTGTGCCAGTCGTCAAGCACACTCTCAAGTCACGTGACAAAAGCAAAGTGTGCATGTTCTGTGCGTCCAGACTACTTTTTAACGTTTAAATGAGGACTCAATTATTTTTCAATTTTCTATAATAGTAAATCAAAATCAGTTGAATACAATGAAAACATTTTGAGGACCCGTGTGCAAGTCCTCCAATTGTACCGCAGTCCTCTAATCGTTGGAGTGCGTTCAAGCCTGGGTCCTCTAATTGATTGCCACACACACACACAGGCACACACGCGCGCGCGCACACACACTCACACAAGGTAAATATGTCATATGGTTTTGTATCATCCGGGAAGATAGAACGAGAACGAGATATCCTCATTGATTAATTATTAGTGCCAATTTCAGGTAAATAGAACACCCCGAGCAAAATACTAATTATCAACATTTAAAAATAAGACAAAACCTTCAAAGAATATTGCGACCGGGAAGGGATCATAACTACGGCTTGATTCAAGCTGCATTTACGAGGTTTTAAAATATAGCCGACGATATTCATTCATACCGTTTTCAAAACTCAAAGATTATTAACTCTACCAATTATCAGCTCGAACATGAAATGTTAACAGAATACTTAGTTATACTAGAAATAAGAACTACTGATAAAGGGAGCGAATTCGGCATGAAAACGTGATATTTTCATGTTTTGTTCACCAAACTCTAGGCCGTGGCTACTCATTGGAAGCCTATCGTTCAAATGATTCCAACGGGTACCCGAACTGTAGGCTTTGGGTAGGATATCAAAGGCGAACCCAGGATTTCTGTAAAGGGGGTTCAAACGTACTTGTATTAAGCGATCACTTAAGGGACGATCAAAAAGAGGTCCCATAAGAAAATGGTCGTTTATTGCACTTTTTGCGAAATATATGAAGGGTTGATTCGATTGCACGTATAAAGTATTACAGAATTCTCGCCAAATCCTATGTTGTTTGGACTCATTAGAATCGTCTCATTGAGACGATTCTAATGAGCCCCAACATCATAGGATTTAGTTGTGATTTTACTTTTAAGAAAAGACGCCGTCATAGCGCAGTTGGTAGCGCGTCGGACTGTCAATCTAGAGGTCCCGGGTTCGATCCCCGACGGCGGCACTCATCCTTTCCGACTATTTGTCTCTCACCAATGGGTCGAAAATCGTAGACCTATGTGGGATAGCAGCTGGAGGCTAGGAAAGGATGTAATGGTAGTACTGGTGTGAGAAATACCAGGATTCCATTGTTAGGTGCTCCAGCCGCCGCGATATAACTGAAAGATTGTTGAAAGCGGCGTAAAACCCCATTCAAACAAACAAACAAACTTTTAAGAAAAATGCCCTAGCTTCTTAAGAGCTATTGCTTTTAAAAAATGGTTTTGGTCATGGTCGTTTAATGAACGTGAACGCTTAATGAACAAATTTACATTGAATTACCCTACATGAAATCATTAGGATACATGTACAGAGGGGTTCAAGCGACTCCCAGATCCCCTCTAAATCCGCCATTGAATAAAAGACAAATATCTAACCCACTCTCTTTCGTTTTCAGCTCTGACTTGAAGTATTCTGTAGAATGTTCTATCATTGTATTTGGTTTTCGAAAAAGTATTTTGTGGCAGCTAAAATCTTATTAACACAGTTGCCTCGATGATATTGAATAATAAGAGACGGAGAAAACACTATTTTCGTTGTTTCCAAAGACATATGAAAATAAAAATATAATCTCACTTCTGCAAGATACAACTTCGAGTAGTTGTCCGGCATTTATTCTAGTACGTCCATGAAAAAGAAAATATTTTTTCCTCTGTAAAATAAAAACTTTTACCAGCAGGTCATTCCAGTTAAAGTTATCTAAGTATCTATCCAAAATCGGCATATTTAACTCTTATGATTTCAAATAAACGGTTGCTCTTCCACTACGTAGTTTTCCTATCAAACATTCTTTCTTTATAACAATATCTTCAAAAACTGGTATTTTTATACGTACTTTTTGAACCGTTCATTGCATCAGCAAAGAAATTCATCTACATAAGTAGCAATTGGCCCATGATGCATCCGATGAAGTGTGAAGACAAATTAAAATCAACGTTCTACTAAATCGTTGTAATTGAAGCTTATTCAAACTGTACTTACAATGATTTGGAAGCCAAATGATGATATACCAGTGTAAATACGTGTATGATAAATTATAACACAAACAAGAAGTCCATGAGGGCTTGAGACGATCCACTAGATTACTGAAAACATAGTTTGCCCTAACAGCTGCTTGTCACGAAATTTATCATGTGCATATAAAGGATCTGAATACAATTCTGGCTATCTGTGATTTCACATTTGTTTTTCATCGGTCTTCGAGTTTCATTTCGAAAAATCCGAACACAACAAACAATATTTTAGCAAGATAAAATGACTTATACCTGCAATTCACTTAAAAAAATGCTACAGATAGTTTTTTGTTTTCATTGAGGTATGAGCCTAAAAAATAATCACACTGTATGAATACGCGGATTCATATATATTGGTGTGATCAAGTTTTTATGCTCATAACTCAATGAAAACAACAACAACAGAAAAATATTCTCTTCATCTTTTATAATTAAATACCATCCAGAAAAACAAAGAAAATATTTCACTTATTGGAGTAGAATTTATGGATCTACTTTGTGTGTAAGCATACAAAATAATCATGTGCTCAAAATTTCGTTCAAGGAAGTATGAAAACACAGTTTAAGCCAATCAAAACGCCAGAATCTTGATAGACGAAACTAAGATTAAAATACAATGACATGTTTATACCTACAAAGAGCGATTAGGACGATGATGACAATAACCGAGAGATTGCATCACATTTTCATGCATGTCACGTGGTTTAATGAATATCTAGTGTAATGATCATTTTATTGCGTTCAGATGAGTACACCATTCGTCAAAATGTATATACCATTGACGTTTAACCCTTGTCATGCTTAACCCTGAATATTTCCTGTTTTGGCAGGAGGTATAGACAAAGATCAGCCTGCACATAAGTGCAGTCTGATCTTGGTCTACACCTCCTGCTTGTCCTCTTTCTGACAGAGTTGTTTTAATTATCGATTTTCAAAAGAAATACTGACCTTCATTTAGTGCTGCCAGTCCTTTAATTTTAAAGCAATTCTGTATGGGATTTTTAATTCAGCAGGACAAGGGTTAATACACTCAATCTAGACTTGTTTGATCAGTTCATATGCCGCTTTAAACTGATGTTCAGTTATATCACGGATGATTATGACATGGGTGCAATTTCTTATAGGGCGAAAACAGTTGGGATTGTGTGGGAATGGGTAAAAAGTAGAAAACAGCTGATTCAGCTACCGTGTAGTTATTCAAATAATAACTAAGCGTCTCAAATTACCATATTGATCAAACTGAAACAGACTTAAACGGACTCAAATGTCACTGAAAATGCCAAGCTATGCTAATGCAGACAATCGCTGTAAAGGACTTCGCTATTTTTGATACTTATACGGTGTTACTTGTATTAAGCGACAACTCAATAATGGCCAGAAAGTGGTTGTTTAAGAGCATGGTCGCTATATACACTTTTTTTAGTGACATACCTTAAGGATCGAATGAATACTTGTAGATTTAACTACTGCAGAATTTCCACTTTATCCTATGATGTTCGAACTCATTAGAATCGTCTCATGGAGACGGAATAGGACTCTTATTTTTGAGCACACACACACACATATATCCAACTCTAAAGAGAACCTTTGCTTCTGGAAAGGGGATTCGAATTATGGTCACTTAAAGATTTGGGCCAAAGTGTACCAATAGAATAGAATATACTTCGCTTTCCTCGTATTTGTTCCTAGAAATTATAAGGCGGGGTTGTGAAATGTCGGTACTGCTTATGCATCGTTAAGGCAAAGAAGGAAAAGAACAGACACGACTGTCTCAAAATATGAGGTGACGGAAGGTCATTGAAAGGTTTTGGGAGAAATCGGTCAGATAAGGACATGCTAATTTTGAGAATTTTTTCAAGAATCCGCCCGCGGGCCATCAATATCTTCAAAGTTGAAATTTAAATTCGTATATGGCACAAATTTTCGGTTGAAACTTTATCAATAAATATCGTCAACTACATCTTGAATAAAACTGTAGTTACGACATTTTGCATGCCAAACGACGACAAACTCATGTTTGTTTAGGGCATGTTTAAACCCATTTTCACACGGCCATGAATTTGTCAAAATAAAAATTATAGGACATGTTTGTTATTTATTCTTACCTCACAATGTTTTCTATCCTTCTTGAAAATTATTGATAAATTTGAACACGTGTTGACTTGACGTCGACAATCTTTTTAACTCTTTCCTGGACAATTCCGGAATTTTACGCCACTGTGATTTTATACTTGAGAAAACATTGTGGAAAAAGGAGAAATTGCTTGTAACAAACAATTTCCCCTTTTTCCACAACATTTTCTACCAAATAGGATGGTCAGATTTCAAATTGCACGCATTGTCATTGTTGTCTGGATCCTCTTTTTGATTGGACCAGTCTAAAATTTCATAAAACAGGAAAGGGTTAAATTTGGACCTGTCTACAGTTTGTTACAGTGTAGTATTCTTCAGTACATTTAAATAAGGGTTGAACGCAATAAATAGGTTCAGGCGACCGAAGCTTCACAAGGCTCTTTTGTCCTTTTACAGTCAAATTGGGAAAAAACTCTGATAACTATCGTCGTGACCTTGTCTAAGCCAGTCTCTTTCTTTGTTCAGATCAGCTCTGAACAAGTAATACATACAGTTTGGTCGGGTTCCCGTTTTTGTCGGGTGGAAATAGTATGGTTGTGTACCTGTTTTGTGGGAAAGAAATTTACTTATTAGCCCATTCCCACACAATGACGCGTCTAGACACCCCTAAGAAAAAACAGCATTTGAAAACTTTGTGGAAAAAAGAAATTACTTGTTGTAAGCGAAATTGTTCATTATCAGTAATGTTTTCTAAAAAAAACATCAACTAAAATTTGTCGTCAGCAATCTGACCAGTCTAAAAATGTGTCGTCTTGCAATGGTTTAACAATTGCTACACAATTCCGCGCTTACGAAAAATACAATAAACAGGTATTTTAGTAACTAAGACATTTTGAGAAAAGGAGAAATATTTGCTTAACCCATTCCCACACAATGACGCTTTTGGACGCCCCTAAGAAAAACAATTGAGAAAACATTGTGTAAAACGAAGAAATTGCTTGTAACAAGCAATTAATTTAACACAATAATTTCTACCCAGAAAGTTGAAAAAATCTAAAATTTTATCAACTTTAAATTGTTGTCTGCATCTCCTTTGAATTTGGACCAGTCTAAAATTTTCCAGTCTGGTCCTGGGTTAAAACAAACATTTTATGCACGAAAAAACTTATACACTTTAATCTGTTACCAAATAATGCCCTTTTATCACGCCCTGAAAAATTACGGCCATTGAAAATTTAGTTGGAAAAGGAAATGTTGATAGTAACAAGCAATTTCAACTTCTTTCACAATGTTTTCTACCTTATTTTCCACGTCCTTTCCAATGGTAGCGCAATCTGAAATCTCGTCTGTAAATTCTTTCAGTTTGAACAATTCTCGAATTTTGTTGTTTATTAATATGTTAAATCATACGAATTGCATGTGCACGTATTTTGTGACCTTTGCACTCGCTGCTTGTGTGAAGTTTTTCTAAACATATATGTAATAGTGATGGAAATTTGACATTTATTTCGAAGTGTGCCGCAGGTGACATGCGCCTATATTTTGTTAATATCCTACTAAAACAGTAGGTTGGCCACCAAAATGAACTTAAGCAGTTATTTCAAAATTTTGTTGGCCGACCAAATCAATCTTGTGCGAAAGAAATGTACTTAGGTTGGAATAAATTTTCTCAAAAAAAAAAAAATAATAATAATAATAATAATAATATAAAAAAAAACTCTTTATTTCAAATATACCCCCCCCCAAAAAAAAAAACAAACAAACAAACAAAAACAAAAACAAAAAAAACCCAAAACATATTCCATGAAATGTTGAAGCATATCAATTTTGTATCTGTATTCGACCGCCGAGCAAAATCTGAACAGATGTTGCAACTAAATATATTTGTTCTTCGCTGTAACAGCGGGTTGGTTGAAGCAACATGTCGACGTACAAACTTTAATTACACATCGCCGATAAGAAACAAAACATTGAAACTGCAGCTTGAATCGTCGCAAAACTTAGCTTAACATGTACAAAACTTGCCAAAGGTCTCGAGAGGGTAACCCCATTCTAAAATCGTCATATCTAAATGAAGCCCTACGTTTCACCCTTTCCCTTTTAATTCATGATTTTACGCCATCGTGTCTTTATACTCGAAAAAACATCGTGGAAAAAGAAGAAATCACCTGAAGCAATTCATTTATTTCCAAAACATTTTCTACCCTTCTGAATCATCACTTTTTTCAAATAAATTAGACTTTAAATTGTTATCTGCAAAACAACTGCATTTGAACAGGTCTAAGATTTTGCAATGCAGTAAAGGTTTGTGGGTACCCAAATGAATAGTAATAACCACACAAGGACAATTATTGACGCCCCTCTAGAAAAACTATTAGGAAAACATAGAATAAAATGAAGAACTTGCTTGAACCAAGCAATTTCTTCATTTTCCACAATGTTTTCTAACCAGAAACTTGAAAAATCTAAAATTTCACGATCTATACTTTTTCGTCTGTATATCCTTTCAGTTTGGACCAAAATAAAATGTTGTCGTCTGGTAATTGCCTCAAGTTTCTTTAGTTTTGTGGAAAAGCAAGAGACATTATGAGGGTAAGACATGCGGAGTTTCTTATAAAGTAAGTCGCTACCTGTTTAAATAATTGAAGGTTTTAGCGGAATATTTAATCTTATAACTTCACATTTAGTTCGATATGTAGCCCTTTTTCTTCATCTTTCACATGCTCAAGATTAAATCCTGTAACTCATTGAAAGCCCAACACCGATGCTATGGTGTTTTGTAAGCAAATTGAATACGTAACGGGTCACTAGCCACGCCCACTCTTCTCCGACCGACCTGTTGGTCGGACCTACCGAAAGGAATTATCTTGCAGTACATGTATATGGTCTTATATGTTTTTGGAAAAACAAAAAAAGATAACTTTTAATGGAGATTAATACTTGTCGTAACTAATTTTCAAATATTTAGTAGTCACTTTAATTTTTATTGTCAACCACACTGTCAAATGAAAAGGAGCTTTCTAGGAGGCGCAAGAAATGTTCCTTTTGCTCTGCTTGCGCGGACTGCGAAGGATCAATGGGGGCGAGACTTTGTGTCTCTGAATCTGATATGTTCATTCTACCTCGAGCATTAAGTGTTCATTTAAGAAATACAAAATCCGGTTCACCATTGCTTGTTCAATCTCTAATTAACGAATAAATTTAATCTTTGTCCTGCCGAATTGAATCCACTACAGAATTGAGTTTAAAGTCAAAGGGTTGAAGGATGTGGTATAACTTTTTGTTGTTTAACATTTATTTTGAAAATATATCATAAAAAACCAGCTGGGGCCTATAAGAGACAAGCAGGTGGTATATACTAAGATCAGACTGCACTTATGTGCAGTCTGATCTTTGTCTATTCCTCCTGCCAAAACAGGAAATAATAAGGGTCCAGCATGACGTTTCCGAAACGTTTCTTATCGTTAGAATTCAAATGTCTACAAAGCAATTTCATAAAGTCAATATTCGGATCCAACATGCAAAAAGTCGGGCGGCGACAACTTGCATACACCGAAATCAATAGATTTACATACAATCGACAATATGCGAACTGTTTTTACACAGAGAAAACAAAAAAATAGATAGCGACACTTACCCCGTTTTGTGTTCCGTTAGTTAATTTTGCCTTTTTAGCAGTTGACACGTCTGCGTCCATGTTTAATATTGAGTAATTTTATTGGGAAATATAAAGCGAAACGATCTGTCACATCAAATCGCACTCGAACGGCCTTCACCTTTGGCAAAAAACACAAACAAACAACTTGATTGGCGGAAATTTACACACCTCCTCTATGACCCGCTTTTAAGACTTGGAGTCGATTGCACTATATTTAGAATGTAATAGTCTGAAAATTTCCCTTTGCACATTGTTTTATACTGAAGTATTCACACCATTTTTTTCTAATCCGACAAGATGGCTTCTATAGAAATCAATTCCCGGTGTCAAATGGCTTCAGGATTACCTACCGGCGGTGTTCGACCAAAACCTCGTAACTACAGCTTGGAAAAAGCTGTACTTCCGAGGTTTTGTTCGAATACCGTCGATATAGTAATTAAACCATTTACCACACTATCTCGCATTTTCACAGATAAAAAGTAAGGAGATAAGGAGAAATTGTATGTAAAATGCTTGAAACCAGGCGACTACCAAGTCGATGCAAAATAAATAGGTCCAAACCTTTCAAAATGTTATTTGATGTACAAGATCACCTAATGGCCCTCCACAGATTGTTCGTATTATGTCTCCTTGGGGGTCATATTTGAGCTCCGTCCGGACACACTCTGTTTTTCGTTTGGTTGTTGTTTTTTTAAATGGCAACAAAGAAGGAAAATTGCAGTAATAATTGGTTTGTGGGATCTCCTAGTAATTTCCATATCGTTGTTGTCAATCTAAAACGTCGTAACTACAGCTTGAATCAATGATAACGACGATATATTTCCCTGTGGTAAAGGAATTTCTGAATAATTAAAAAATACTCAAAAGTTTTGTTGTTGTTGTTTTTCAAATTGCCGAAATATGTACTTAACATCCTGTACCGTTTGCTCTGCCGCGATCTAAAAGAATACATTTAACATAATATTTTCTGCGAATCTTCTGGCATACAATTAGTATTTTCTGGTGAAACGAAGACATTTTTTTTTCCTTTTTTTTTTTTTTTGGCGTCATGCAAAATATGTATGCATGCAAAATGTATTTGATAGACTGTTGATCTTTTGACATCGGGACAGGAATCCTTATCTCTTATTCCATATAAGACATTTTTAACCCTTTCCAGTGGGCATAAAGACTAGACTATCATTACCAGACGACACAAATTTAGACTCGTCCAGATCGTAAGAAGTTTCAGATGACAATTTAAAGGTCATCAAATTTAAAACATTTTTCTTACAATCAATTTCTTCAATTTCCAAATTGTTTTTTAAAACATCTTCCCCGAGAGAAGAATAAAACAGGTGTTGTGTTGGAATGGACAGAGTAACTTGAAACTTGTCTGAGAGTTGTGTCCGTAAATATGGTTGAATTGTGCGTCGCAGAACTCTCGATGACTTAAGAGATGAAGAGAATTTTTTTGTTTTCATGGAGGTATGAACCGAAAAAAACTAATCATACTGTTTGAATACGCGAAGCAGATTCATACACAAGTGTGATTAGGTTTTTCGGTTCATATCTCCATGAAAAAAAATTCTCTTCATTTCTTATAATTTAATATCATCGAGAGAAAAAAGGAAATATTTTTACAAATTTTGATACTGTTTTGATGGAACTATTTTGTGCGGAAGCACACATATTAGCTGCGTGCTCAAAAGTTTGCTCATGGAAGTATTAATAAATTGTTTTGACCAATCAGATCGCTCGTTCTTGATAGACGAAACTAAACATTAAATTATTCGCTGTTGAATCGGAATTCGAACCCTGGCACGATTTTCATACATATAACAAATTTTATTGAAATGGTTCAGTTTCCTACCATCACTGATTCGCTCAACCCATTACCAGACAACAAAATTTTAAACTGGTCCAAATCGAAAGAAGTTGCAGACGAAAAGTTTTAGTAGATGGATTTTACAGAATCTTTGTCATATTTTGGTAGAAAATATTGCAATAACGAAGAAATTTCTTGTTACAAGCAATTTCTTCATTTTGCACAACGTTTTCCAATGCTCTTTTCTTGAGAGGCGTCAAAAGGTGTCACTGTGTGAGAAAAGGTTAAGCTATTTCCACACGATGACGCTTTTTGACGCACGGAGAGAAATGTAACGGAAACTTGGTGTAAAATGAAGAAAATGCTTGCAACATGTAATTAAAAACTACTAAAAAAGGAGGTTTTTTTTAAAATTGCTGATTTTACATGCTTTACTATAAGGATACACAAGTCCTAGAAAATTGCATCCTGGAACACATTTGAACCCAAATCAAATGCAAGACACAAGGGAAAGGCGTTTGTGATTGTTTCGTCATCCGAATACAGCTCAGGAGTGGTGTACACATGTGTTGTATTTTGTGTGTGTGTGTGTGTTTGTCTCTTTTAATTCAAAAGCCGGCACATTTTGTCAACTTGTGTATAGTTTAAGATTGCATTGTGATAATTGACTATGTAAATATATGTTCCATAGTTGTTGGTTAGTAAACGTGACAATTTATTATATCTCTTGTGACTAAGTACTTTTGTATACGTCAAAAATAAACGTCTATCTGTCTTACTGTCCGACTGACTAGTTAGGAAAACCAAATCTGTTTGAATATAGCGAAGCCAATATATAAAAAACATCCGTCTTTTAACTCTTTTCAAGACAACACAATTTTGGACTATACAAAACTTACCGACGATAATTCTAGATAGAAATACGGTGTAATGGACGTTGAGAAATGTGTATGTCCCTCCAGCCGCCGCGATATGACTGGAATACTGTTGAAAGTGGCGTTAAACCCGATTCAATCAATCAATAAAAGTATGTCCCCAATGACAAAAGAAAAGCCATCTCTTATGTTTCGGTATAACTATCCCATTTTGCTCACACCGTTTTCCCAAACATAAATTCTTAAAAAAAGAGGTGACACATTCTCCTCCAATTAAAAACCATTGGCCAATATTTTACCGACTACAGACAAAAATCACGGCGGATCCAGAAGATGGAGCAGGGATCGAGACACACACCCCCCTCTTGGAATTCTTGCAAAAATATGATAAAATATGATAAATATGGTTGTAAGATTCTGAAAATCTGGAAATCAAAGTATCAAATAGTCAGTGGGCAACCAAAATGTCGTAACCACAGCTTTTTTCAGGCTGTTGTTACGACATTCTGCTCACCAAATGAGTAATTTTAATACCAAAATTTTTAAGATTTCATAAATTATTTTTTATCTGTAAATTCTTTGGATATGGACTAGTTGTGATTGGTTGGGTCTCGTTTACCTATTCACTGTATCGACTATGTCGTCTAATAAAGGGATAAAACACAAAGGCTTGATCAGATAATCCGATTATTTGAAGCCATGTTTTAATTGTTATTCTACCCTTATCATGACTTTTTTGGCTTTCAATGATGGATTCACATTTCGCGAGTGACACGTTAAAAGAAAATGAAATCGATTCTCGCCGTCTGAACGGAAGTATTTTGCATATATTAAATGTCTGCAATAAAACAGATCGACGATGCGAAATACTCAAGAAAAATACGTGCAACATTTCGTTGAGACATAGATCTTCATTTTGGAGTTGCTATAATTTTAAAAGTGTACACTTTTGTTTTCGGATTGACGGATCGCTTGGCCCGCCCACTGATTCCGCTTGCCGCGCCCATTGTCATCTGGTTATTGGTGTTATATTGTAAAAATTACAGTTAGTAAGATGTACAAAAATATAAATTCATTAGTTGGTGGACTAAACGTCGTAATTGCAGGTTGAATAAACTGTAGTTAAGACTCTTAAGTCGAAAATCCTACAAAAATGGTTCACCCCAATCTCGGCCAATGTTGGATTCAAAGTTCATTTCCGGTCAAAATGGTCGATTTGATTGGCTGATTGATTATTTGATTGGTATGTAACCGTCCGTCAATTCAAAAGAAAATACTTTTGCTTTGCAATTGAGTATATCATGACATGAGATTTATTGTCGATCGACAAAGTTTAAGACTTGTCATAATTGATTGAAATGCATTAGAACTAAAGACAATGAGAAATTTCACGTAGGTCTATATACGGAATACCTCTTTTGTCAACAGTTTTCTTCTCTAAAAAACTTCAATGGCCTAACCCTTGTCATGCTGAATAAAATCCTTTTTCATAATTGCAATAAAATCAAAGGATTAAAAGCAATTGAATTATTCGATATGAGTCAATATTTCTCTAGAAAATTGATTTTACAAACACCTCTGGCTTAAAAGGTTCAAACAAGTTGTTGAGACTAAGATCAGACTGCACTTATGTGCAGGCTGGTCTATGTCTTTAACTCCTGCCAAATCAGGAATATTCAAGGTTCAACATAACAAGGGTTGTCTGGTAAATGGCGGATCGCCTTTGCTGAAAATTTACGTGGGTATTTCAAGCAAATTTGTTTGTTTATCGACAGAAACGTCGCGAGTTAAGCTTATCAAAATTTTAGCCACAATGATTAGGTCACCATCTAACGGTCTTCTTTTTTTTTTGTTTCATGTTCCTTACCATGATTCTGCGAAACTAACGTCGTTTGAAAGTTCAGTCGAACTGTTTTGTTGTAGGTCAGTGGAAATGGTCGGCGATCCGTCAATAGGATCGATAATACTCTAAAGAATACTTTACCCTGGAAAAATGCTACAAAGAGCTATGATCTTGAATACTGTGACATACAGACTCATCCTTGAAGCCTTGAGGCCTAATCCATTACTAGAAGACACAAATATAGACCTATAGATATATATATCTAATGTTTTTCCATTTTTTTTTTATTTTTTTCTTTGTGGTCTTAAAATGGAGGGAATAAAGATGGGTTAATCCATTCTTATAAGACGAAGTTTTAGACGTGTCCAGATTCACAAAGTTACAGGCTTTTCAGTCTTCTCTGTCTTCTGTGATAGAAAATTATTGTGGATAAGGATTAAATTGCTTGCAACAAGCATTTTTCTTTTTCATTTTCAACATTATTTTCCAAAGCCTTTTTTCTTGAGAGTCGTTTAAAAGCGAATTTGTATGGGGATGGGTTAATATAGCCAAATTTAGCGCCGATAGCGGGGAAATAACAACATCCAAAAGGGATTTACGTTTTAGCTAGCAAAGCGTCAGCTTTGATAGCTTAAGTTTACAGATCGTCTGAAAGTTCAATGAGTGCAAAGTGTCTCTGGAGGCTTAACCCCCTAATTCAATTGAATGCCTATGCCATAAAAAGTAGCTCTTGTGTATTTAAGGAAAATAGCAAACTCTATTCAAATTGCAGAGAACTCTTTCAAAGCGTGCTTTTTAACCCATTCCCACTCAATTCCGCATTTTAAGCATCTCAAGAAAAAATCTTTGGAAAACATTGTGGACAAGGAAGAAATTGCTTGTCACAAGCAATTTCTTCAAAGTCCACAATATTTTCTGCCCAACAAGGCAAGATTTTCTAAATTCAACCAACTTTAAATTGCCGTCTGCAACTTCTTTCAATTTGAACCAGTCTAAGATTATGTCACGTTGTAATGGGTCAGCTCCTGGGTTAATTTAACCTCGTTTATGTATCATGATAACCTTTGGCAAAGAAGACTACCTAATAAAACTATGCTTTGCTAGCTCACAGTACTTTCAGTACTTTAATTCGTTACACGCAACTGACCATAAAATTGGCATAATAATGTTGTTTGATATCTAAGTCGGACTTCCTGTCGGAGCTCAGTGGGCGGGGCCAGCGATCTGTCGATTGATGGATTACAGTCTGAATTAGATTTCTTTAAGAATAATTTAGGTCCATTCATACATGTATGTGTATTATGTCTTGTAAAACCTTGTACGAAAGGTAGGCATTGCGTGTTACACCAAGCTTTCATTTTGCTTCGTTTTCCCTGGTATATTTTTTGTTGTGACCACTTTTTTCTTCATGAAATCTTGCTATAGGGCAGAAAGATGAAGGGAGATAATTGACTCGGCATACTATCAAACATGGGCAAGTGTCTGAAAAGGTTGTTTCCCTGTCAAACTTTGTAGAATTTTATTAATTGAATGAGTGAATGGGGTTTAACGCCACCTTGAACAGTATATCAGTCATATCGCGATGGCTGAAGCACCTACCAATGGATTCCTGTTATTTCTCACACCAGTACTACCACTACACCCTTTCTTAGCCCACAGCTGCTATCCCAATTAAGTTTAGTATTATACACCCATTGGTGATAGACAAATGTCGGAAAGGATATGTGCCGCCGCAGAGGATCGAACTCATGACATCCCTCGATTGAATATTGGGAGTCTTCTGCGCTATGACAGCGGTTTGTAAATATTTATACCTTATAAAATGATCCTGGTAACCATCATTTGTCAACATGCATATTTTAACCAAATTTTCAATTCAAGCATTTCAGTTTAGGCCATCGTGTGACATTTCCAACTGTTGACTTAGATCAGGCTTAGAATATACGTAATCTGATCAAAGTCTTCACTAAGCACTCTGTCTATAACTACTAATTCAAGGGATCTAAATCAGCATTTAGTTTTAAGATGTAGTTGCGAAGTTTAAGTTACCAAACCAACAAAGTGCTTTACATAAAAGTCGACCGATGTTGGAGTAAAAGGTTCGATCCTGGTCATATTATATACATTGATGAGTCTACTAAAGTTTTTTTAGCTGACCATCCAGCTGCTACGGGTAAATTTGACCAATCTCGGCTGTCAGCAAAATAACAAGTCTAACAAAGAGATCATTCATTTAGCCCAGAAATGCGTTTTGAACTACAACATTTGCCACCATTTTTGTTAACCTTTTCCTGTTGGTTTGGCGACATAAACATCGTAACTACAGTTCATTCAAGCTGTAGTTATGACGTTGAGGTCGCCAACCAACCATTCTACTATTTTGGTACATGCTACTGGCCATTAACTTTGCAAAGTAAGGCGGTTAAAATTCGAATTGAATCCTATTGTCGGGGTTTATGGACGGGGCTAACGGAGTAAGTAGATGAGGCCAGCAATTGGTCAATTGTGCTAATTTTGTGTGTGTGTGTGTGTGTGTGTGTGTGTGTGTTTGAAATTAACAGTTTTTAGAATTTATTTATAAGATTAGTATGCTATAAGAATCAGCATTGCTTATCATTCATTTCCGAAGAATAATGGAAAATTTTGAAAATACAACGTGGTAAATAACGCCAGGTTATGAGTATAATAGACGACTCGATGGCATCGCCCACTAACTCCGTTGGCCACGCTTAGAGAGCTCCGGTGAGAAGTTCAACTTACTTAAGATATTAAACGGCGTTATTTTTTTTTTCTCTCAAAACTTATGGCCAGTAACATATACGTTTTGATAAGTTAACAAAAGACCCGACTCAGATGTTTACATATTGTGAAATAACTGCATCATAAATTTAACTAAGAACAATTTTTTGATTTGTATCACTAGTATATCTCTGCACTCACTTTGTCGACCTTCGGTCTCGTGAAATATCCAAACTTCACTGCGCGGCTCGAATTCATTACATGGTTTTGTATCGCAATTACAACATGATATTCCTTATTAACACAAATTGGCTGAAATTTCGCTCGAATATAAACTTCTTCATAATCAGGCCGCGGGCAGTGGAAGCGTAGTGGTAGCGCGGAAGACTCTCAGTCAAGGGTCCCGGGTTCGATCCCCGGACTAGGCGAATATCTTTTCGGCATTTGTCTCCTGCAAATCGGTGGATACTCGTAAGCCTATGATGGATGAGCAGTTTGAAGCTCGTAAAGGCTGTGGTGGTAGTAATGGTGTGAGAAATATCAGGAACCGTTGGTTAAGTACTCCAGCCTCTGATATGACTGAAAGAAGTTAAACCCCATTCAACCAATCAATCTCCACAGTCATTGACAGCCTATCTTCTTGTACATACGATTTTTTTCTGTGACCTGTTCCCTATCAAAATAGTAATTACTTTTCCTGTTACTTCCCCTGCAATCGTTTAGACGTACCTATTTTAACCTATTTGAAGAAGACACAATTTAAGAAATCGCAATTTTTCATTTGCTGAAACTCCCCAATTCTTTATCTTTTGTGGCATGAAACATTATTGACATTGAAGTAATTGCTTGTCCATAATGTTTTCCAAAGTTGTTTTTTTCTTAGGGGTGTTAACACATTCCCACACAGTGACACTTTTGGACGCCCCTCAAACAACAACAACAACAAAAAAAAAACCAAAAAACATTGGGAAACATTGCGTAAAATGAAGAAACCGCTTCAAACAAGCAATTTCTTCATTTTACACTATGTTTTCTATCCAGAAAGTTGAAAATCTAAAATTTGATAAACTTTAAATTGTCGTCTGTGACTTCTTTCAAAGTGGACCAGTCTAAAGTTTTGTCGTCTGGTAATGGGTTAAAACTGTATTGAGTTGTAATGTATTGATAAAGGATCTTACTTTTGACTCAAATTACACGCATTTTGTCAACCAATGACACAATTTTAAACCTTATCAGATTTTACATATAGATTGATAAGGTAACGTAATTAGGGCGAACTTCCTGATTTGGAGTAATTTCACGTATTTACGTAATTAAAGGTGCTCTGGCTCTCGCAGGGACAGCATTTCTAACAAAAAGGAATCCTGAAACCTTCGTTAAAATTGTGTACAGTTCCCTCTATATAATAATCCAGAGCAAGTCACAAGCCTGCCACGGCCGCCGTCATAGCGCAGTCGGTAATGCATCAGACTCCTGAACTTCAATAATGGGATGTTACGGGCTCAATCTCCGGTGTCGACACATATATTCTTTCCGATATTTATTTCTCACCAATTGGAGGATAATCGTAAACCTAAGTGGGATAGCAGCTTGAGGCTACGAAATGATGTAGTGGTAGTACTGGTGTGAGAAATACCAGGAATCCATGGTTAGGTGCTCAAGCCGCCGCGATATGACTGAAATAAGTTAAAAGTGGCGTTAAGCCCCATTCAATCAATCAATCTTCACACTCATTTACCACCGATCTTCACGTTATTCCAAAACGTTCCCTTTGTTTCAACAACAATTGGGTATGAATTGAAGGAAATCATTTGTTGATAAATGATTCAATAAAAATTAGCTCTCAAATGCGGGCTTGTGACTTATTCTGAATCTGTAAAAAATAATGATTTCGGGATATCTTCTGGTGAGGAATTATGCTGAGTATAATCCTTTTTCAGAGTTGTATATAGATCAAAGGACTGAGAGTACCGAAAGGCCTTATTGATGGTCAATACCTGTTTTGAAAATCATTTTTTAAACAGGTCTGGCTAAGGAGGGACAACCAGGAGGTGAAGACTGAGATAAGACTGCACTTATGTGCAGTCTGATCTTAGTCTATACCTCCTGCAAAAATAGGAATATCCCGGGTTCAGCATGACTAGGGTTAACAATTCAAAGGCTGAAAGTACTGTTGGAGGGGTGGATTATTCGCTTAGAGGTTCAAAAGAATTTAATGAAATGGTCAACCATAATTAAATCTCAAACTTAACGTGTTACGATAAGCTGTGGTCCTGAATTGTGACCAGGTGAATTCATTCTTGCTATCTTCAGTTTATATTGACTGATTAATTGAATGGGGTTGAACGCCAATTTTAACAGTATTTCAGTCATATCGCGGCGACTGGAGCACATAATCATGGATCCCTAGTATCTCTCACACCAGTACTAGCACAACAACTTTTCCGAGCCTCCAGCTGCTCATCCAACTTAGTTATGCGGTTATCCTAAGGCACTTTTGAACTAGAAAAGTGCTACTATTTCATTCTTACAAACGACCTATTAAAGGTTTTATTCTCAAACATTTTTCGGGATTAGAAAAGTAAATGTAAATGTTTTTCTTGAGGGGCACAAAAAAGAGTCAGTGTGCGAGAATGGATTAAAAAAAGAAGGAACATAAAATGACAGTAAACACTTTCGATTACGCGGATAGATTCATCCTTATTATGGGTTTACGATTGCACCCCCTCCCCCCCCCCCCAAAAAAAAAAGCCAAACCTGTTTGATAAATTTAACCCATTACCAGGCGACGTGATTTTGGATTTGCTGAATTCAAAGACGTTTCAGACGACAATTTCAACTCTATATTAGACAATTTGATTTGTTCTATTTTTGTCTTTTGAAGTAACAATTTCTTCTTTATTCTGCATTGTTTATCAAGAATTATTTTCTTAAGGACGTGAAAAAGTGGTGTCTTTTTTTTTGGGGGGGGGGCGGGAACACGATTAGCTATACGGGTTATAGAAACAAGTTACGCCAAGTTTTAGGGAAAGCTTAGGCAGAGAACAGATATGAAGCCTAGGCACTTGGAGTCAGGAATTTGTAACAATTTACAAAAGTCTCCCTCTCTATTTTAAATATTAAAAGGTAGTGCAGCTGCTATTTTTTAATAAAACGGATTTTTGACGGGCATCACTGGTTCCGTCATGAGAAATGTTTGACTCGTAGGAATATGGAACCACTGATGCTTGTCAAAACATCCGTTCCCTTAAAAAATGGCAGCTGCACTACCTTGTTAATATTTATTATAGAGATAGATATTTTTGTAAGTTTTTGTAAATTCCTGAATCCAAGTGCATATGATATGACGAAAACCCGTTAAATGTTAAAGCAAGGTATACCAGGAATTAAAATAATCTGATAATTGACAAATCGCGGCTGTCATTCAAGGAATCAACCGACCAATCAAATAACTTATTCAGCCCGGACCTGAGCTTATCAACTCCAACATTTGACGCCATTTTGTTTACCTTCATTGTTGGTTTGGTGACTTAAACGTCGTTATACAGCTTATTCAAGCTGTAGTTACGACGTTTAGATCACAAACCAAGCCGGACTTCCTGTCGGAGTTAATGAACGGAGCTTAGGGAGCTAGTGGGCGGGGCCAGCGATTTGTCAATTGTGAACCATTTGTACTTGAATCTCTTCCGTATATTGAAGGTTGTTTGATTAACGAGGGAAACGTTTCACTGACCAATAGGTTTTACATGTGATAGCAGCGATCGTTCAAGAAATGTGTTACTAGTATTAGAAATAACCTTTGTGCACGTGCGCCTCGCTTTCCGAAAGGTAGGACCAACAAAGAATGTCCTGTCATGATTATTATAAAAGATATAGAAACTGAGGTCAGTCCGAACTAAAAAGGGAACCAATTCGCTTATTTCCAAGACAAGTTCATAGGCACTTGATTTCAGGAATTTATAACAAATTACAAAAATATAACACTCTTTAGTATTCCGTATTCCTACGAGTCAAACATTTTCCATGACGGCACCAGTAATGCTTGTCAAAACATCCGTTCCCTTAAAAAAGGCAGCTGCACTACCTTGTTAATATTTGTTATAGTTGTTAATTGTTATATAATTTAATTGTTAGTTTCGTCTATCAAAAACGAGCGATCTGATTGGTCGAAAGATTTAATTCATATCTCCATGAACAAAATTTTGAGTACGCAGCCATTTTAAATGCTTCCGCACAAAATAGTTCACTACAAAAAGGTATGAAAATTTGTTAAGTTGTTGCATTTTTCGCTCGATGCTATTAAATTATAAGAAATGAAGAGAATATTTTTTGTTTTCATGGAGGTATGAACCGAAAAACCTAATCACACAATGTATGAATCCGCTCCGCGTATTCATACAGTGTGATTAGGTTTTTCGGTTCATACCTCCATGAAAACAAAAAATATTCTCTTCATCTCTTAAATATTACAGAATCCAAGTGTCTATGAATAAGGTATGCTGAATTGTTTGACCTACATTGACCTATTTGTGTACCACATTTTACGCAAAGCATATATTGCTTACGTCATAGACGATCGCTGCTATAGAATACGTCTGTCAACAATCTCGATGTATCAATCTTCATGTGTTGTAAAAACACTAGAGTTTCAAACCTCTTTTTTTCACGTGCACTTCGTGATAAACATAATTCAACTCTATTGTGTTGATGAATAGATACGTACAGTGCTGATGGTAAGTCTTAGCCTTTGTCTTGCTAAAACCGGGGGAGGTATAGGAAAATATGAGCCTGCACAGATTGTGCAGTCTGATCTTAGTCTACACCATCCGTTTGTCCCTTTTTATTGAAAATAATTTTCGAAATAGTGATGATAATGACCCATTACTTTTGTATTTCGGAAAAAGATTTAATTTAGCATGACAAGGGTTAACACGGAGCTAGAGTTAAACTATGATGCACTACCGCTTAATAAATGAACGATTCTTTTTTAGTTCTATCTATCTATCTATCTATCTATCTATCTATCTATCTCTATCTATCTATCTATCTATCTATTTATACTGCCTAACTCCCCTTTCGGGTATTACTGGCAGGTGACACAATCCAGACGTTTTCACGTCCCTGAAAGAGAGGCAGTGGCTGTTTCCCACTGCTACCCACTTTTACAGCTGAGTAGACTGGGGCTGGCTATTAAGTGTCTTGCCCGTGAACACACCCCGATGACGTTAGGGCTCGAACTCGTGACCTTCAGATCACGAGTCAAGCACCTAAACCACTCGGCCATCAAGGCAGTCATTTCTAACGCACACGCTAGATATTTTGAACATGTGCAAAAGATAGGCGGCTACAACGGTAAAAACAGATACAACAGTGAACAGACGGACGATGTAACCACAGGTAAGTGAGTTTTACAGCACAGTCTAATAGCTCAATACGTTGAACTGACCAATTGCTCGCCACGCCCACCGACATCGACTGGAAGTTCCGCTTCGATTTTTAACGGCATTATTTAGCAAATTTATGGCCAGTAGCATGTTACAAATAAGTCGAATGGTTGGTTGGCGACCTAAACGTCGTGACTACATCTCATTCAGGTCGTTTAGGTCGCCAACCCAACCAAAATGGTAAACAAAAATAGCTGCCAATGTATGAGTTCAAAACTCTTTTCGGGTCTAGTTGAATGATTTTATAGGTTGGCTCGTTATTTGATTGACAGCCACGATTGGTCAATTCCAGTGCTTTCTATTCTATACTTCAACTAGGGATTCGCTACTGTCATGACTGCTGGTGCACTTGTATGTGTTTTCATGCACGGTAAGGTAGAATAACGAAGGTGATAAAGATCTTGCGCTATTGACCATATTTACTCGTTTGAATTTATGTAAAAAGGGGATGCCGAGTCCGAAAATGCAAGCCTTAAAAAAATCCGAGTGTGCAAAAAGGAGGTGTACGAAGAGAACTACACGCTGGGCACTATAAAAGCGTATACATGTATATACAAAAACGAAGAAGATGTAGAAATGAAGTGGTGTTTTCAGAGTTTTCAGCTTGCCATATAATCATTTAATATTACAAACGTAATAAATCATAATCAATGCAATCCATTGGTGAATATTAGGGTAGAAGTTCACTTCCTATCTAAATGAATGATTTGGTTGGTCGATTGGTTTTTGATTAACAAGCGCGATTGGTCGCTGCCCTCGATGGACAATTAAAACTTCGAAGCTACAGCTGAAAACATGTAGTTACGTTTAAGAGGATTCATTCTCCCACGTATGCTTATTTTTCACATGGGGAACGTCTCCGAACACTTGAAAAACATATCGTCGTTCTCGTTCTAAAACTCCGTAACTACTGTAGTTTAGAACGACAACGACGATATGCAGACTGTTTTATCAAAGTACAGTTCTAGCTGTCTGATCAGCCAAATTGGAGCAGGTGCTCACTTTCTGGTGACGTGTTGCACACGTTGTACAATGTGCATAGCTTGTGTAAGGTTAGTAAGATAATCAGCATTATCAGTTTAGGCTGAAATGTCACAAGGATCTTATCGAAAGTTTGTACACTGCTCAATCATATAAGCCATGGTAGCAAAATTGGGCTTCCTGGTTCTAGTGTTGTATTTAATCTCAAGAATAGACGGAGAAAGTTTTGGTAAGTAAGTTAGATCTATCTGTCTAACACATAAACCCCTGTCACGCTGAACTAAATTCGTTTATAGAATCGGTTTAAAATCAAAGGAATTAAAGCACTGATGGGTCTTAATGAGGGTCAATATTTCTCTTGAAAATTACACGACTCTGACTCATGCGCACAAACAGGAGGTGTAGACCGAGATCAGACTGCGCTGATGTGCAAAGAAGGTGCAGTCAACATTTCATATTGCGCTAGAGTTGAAAAATAAGAGCAAAATAGGATAGAAAACATCCTGAGAAAATGATAAATTGCTTGTTACAAGAAATTACTCACAAACTTTTCCGTGATAGTAACTCAGAAGGCGTAATTGCGTGGTTATAGGTTTTAAGCGCATACACTGAGCAAGCTTCACAGTCTAATAGTGCATTCAGAATAGTCGCAGAAGGTCAAAAGAATCTTGGAGTCCTTAGCTTTTAAGTAAGTATAGACAACTTGCCGTTGCTAGTTATCAAGAGTAATTGTTAGAATGGGACGCATGGGCTTTTTTCATGAATAAGAGAAACATAAGAGAGTTTTTGTTGTTGTTGTTATTTCAACTATTTTGGCAGTAAACGAGGCGTGTTCATGGGCAAGACACTTAATAGCAAGCCCCAGTCTACCAAGCTGTAGAAGTGGGTAGCAGTGACGTTCAGCCATTGCCTCTCTTTCAGGGACATGAAAAGATCTGGTTTGTGTGTTCGAGAGCGTCTCTATAAGCTTAAAGCTTTCGTTGCAATCGAACTAAAATAAATTAGTATAAACTAACCATTTTGGCAGTTTAACTTAATGCTGAATTGCTGCGCGTTTGTCTTGGAAAGCTAGATACGCACGACGCTGTGAAATAGATAGATACTTAACCCTTTCCTGTTTTGCAAAATTTTATACCTATCCATATTCAAAGGTTTTGCAGAAGAAAATTTAACATGGATTTTATTTGAAAACCATCCATTCAGGAGTGTAGAAAATATTGTGGAAAAAGGAGAAATTGCTTGTTACAGACAAGTTCTTCTTTTTCTACAATGTTTTCTCAATTATAAAATCGTAGGGACGTATAAACCAGGGATTAAACAGGAAAGGGTTGAGCAAAAGGAGAATTATACATCTTTGTTAAAGATGTAGAAAAATATAGAGAACGATTGCGCCTTAGGGGTTTTAACAAACTACATTTTTTGTGAGATTGAGATTCACAAATACGAAACAAGGACTAGCAAAAATATCTGATGTGGGTAGCTCTAACCATCTGAATCTCAAATTCAGAAAAGAATTGATTAAAGAGAGAATACCTGGAATGCGTTTCTTTTTTTAAATCGACACGACGTCGGGATTTGTCGGACGACATCGTAACATTTCGGCTTCACTATGATTACTATAATGACGTGTTTACAACGTCATTTTACTATCTTCCGCCAGGAAATCAAGAGTTGCGAGTTTACCCGAATATTTCGGTTGTTTCCAAAATAGTACATTACGGGTATTCTACCTTAACCAGTATTCAATTCATTTCTGAAGTTGTACTAGCTGTTTTTTTCCTATACCCCTAAAAAAATATTTAATATTTTTGCAATACGAACGAGTTTAAATGTGTAACTCAAATACGATGTCTTGACCAGCGAATTCGATACATGTGTATCATAAAGAAAAGTGTCCCTTAAAAATGTCGGATGACAGCTGTAAAAAGGAACTTTAAACTCGTACATTTATGTAAATCATTTTTGTTACTTTGGCGACTGAAACGTTGTATCTGTAGCTTATTCAAGCTGTTGTTACGACGTTTAGGTCGCCAATTAACGATTTGCCGCTTATGTTGCATGTATGTCCCTGACCAAATATTCTACAAAACATGTCGTTTGTAACCTCCACGGCAGAGGTCAGTGGGCGTGGCCAGCGATTCGTCGATTCTGCAGGTATCGTCGTTGTCGTTCTAAAACGTCGTAACTACAGCTTGAATCAAGCTGTAGTTACGACGTTTTAGAACGACAACGACGGTATGTTGGTATAGTAATTGACAAAATGCTGGCCCCTCCCTCTTACTCCGTTTGTCCGGCCCATTGACTCCAACAGGAAGTTCCGCTTCGATTTTAAAGGGTGTTATTTTGCAAAATCATAGCCAGGAGCGTGTAACAAAAAAGTGAAATAGTTGCTTGGCGACCTAAACGTCGTAACTACAGCTTGAAAAAATCGTAGATACGACGTTTAAGTCGCCTAACCAACAAAAATGTTTTACACAAATGGCGGCCAATGTCGGAGTTCAAAGCTCAATTCCTGGCTGAATGACTGATTTGAAAGGAATATGATTATATAAAACTGTGGGGAAGGAAGTTGCGCACAAAAAGCTTTTTTTTTCCTTTTCGTGCGATGTTTTCTAGCCTATGTGGTACTTATTTTTCATTTACTAGCCACTATGTAATATTGTCTGTACATTTGAACAATTTAATTCAGCCTAAAAATTGTTTGTTTGGTTATGGGTTTGCCATTTTGTCCCGAATGATTTATTATATTCATGCATTGTTTACGGGTAACTGATATGAAAAAAGAAAAAAATCACCTGGACTAACGATCTTGTCATCGAGAAGTCTCTAGTCTACATGTGAATTGATCCATCGTTACTTTGTACACCTACTTGTATACACATTTCATTGTTATAATACTTTTATATCAATTTACGGATCGCTGAACAAGTCCTCTAAGCTCCGACAGGAAGCTCCACTTTGTGAAGTAAACAGCATTATTTTGAAAACAATTATATGGCCAGTTACATACAACGAGAAGTAAAAAAACTTGGTTTGCGACCAAAACGTCGTAACAACAGCTTGAATAAACTGTAGGTACTGCCTTTGAGTCGCCATGCCAACAAAAATGCCTCACATAAATGTTGACGTTCTAAGTCCACTTCTGGTCACACTGAATAAGTTGATTGGTCAGTTCTATGATTGGCAGTCCAGATCCATCAATTGATGTAACTGGTGGCTTGGTTAAATTTTTCTGGTTATACTGGTCTTTAAGAAAAATGAAAACGTGACTAGAACTACCAGCCGCCACTCTCTTTATTTTTTCAATACTTTGCGCTAAAACACATTCATTCGACATATTGATTGATGGAATGCAGTTTGATTAAGTGAATTGGGTTTAATGCTATTTTCAGTTTTCTGTCATGAAGTATGTCACAATAACTCTTGTCATTAATTGTAAGAAAGGATTAGTTAAGTCGAGGTACAAAACCTAAATAGATAGCACAACTGAAATGTGTTAAAACCTGTTTTGAAATAAAAAAACGTTTTGAAATGAATTATCTTAAAGTAAGTTAGCGTGAACAAATACCTTGAATTTTCAAACCATCATAACTACAACCTTTTATCCGAACCACCAGTTGCATTAATAGCCAATCGCTGGCCCGCCCTCTAACTCCGTTTGCCCCGCTTGTTGACTCCGACATTTATTTCAAAACGGGATCAAATCGAACTGAAATACGACATTGAAGGTATTTTGTCAAGCTAGCCCATTTTTAAATTTCAAAACGGATTGTAACAGAGCTCAGCAACATTTTTATTAAAAGCCATTTCACATTAGGCATTAAAAACAAAAATGAAATAAAAAGAATCATCATTCGTATGTGTGTTTTTCCACTTCAGTTTCGAAATCTATACTCACGAGATTTCAAAACATAGCAACAACTTCGGGTGTTTTTAAATTAGACAACAATATTTTTAAAGCTAGATTAGTTCAAATAACTTGTACCTGTGTTCCGTAAGAATTTTAGTATGTAAGGGTTACCATCGTGTCAGATGATAATGTTAAGTTTAGGCAATTTAAATACAAAGCAACAACTAAGGATGTTTCAAATTTAACAACACTATTCTTAGGGTTAAATCATTTAACATTATAAAAGCTATTTTGAGCATGATTTATCATTTAACCAATTCCCATATAGTGACGCTGTTTGACGCCAATCAAGAAAAACAACTTGGGAAACATTGTGTAAAAATGAATTTCTTCATTTTCCAATTTTGACATAACTTGTGTAACTTTTTCGAATGATTCTTTTGGGTTGTGTTCTTTTGGTTGAATTTCTTCATTTTCCACTATTTTTTCTACCCCAAAAGTTGAGAAATCTAAATTTTCACTAACTTTAAATTATCTGTCCATCCTATCATTTTGGACCAGTATAAAATTTTGTAGTCTGGTAATAAGTTAACCCATCCCCAGTCAATGACGCTTTTAGACGACCCAAAGAAAAAAAGCTTTGGAAAACACTGTGGAAAATGAAGAAATTGCTTGTAACAAGCAATTTCTTCATTATCCACAATGTTTTCAACCCCCAAAGGTAAAAAAAACTCCAAAATTTCATAGGCTTTAAATTGTCGTCGGCAACTCCTTTCAATTTGGACCAGTATAAAATTTTGTCGTCTGGTAATAAGTCAAGGTGTACCATCGTTTCAGATATCGATGACAACAAAGAAAGTTTGGGTTGTTCCGATGGATTAGAATCTGTTTTCACGCCCTCATGTACACACTATCACGATAAATTCGTTATCCAACTGATAGCCATGAAATATGGGTTTCTTCCTCGTAATCAAAAGTGTTCAAACGGTAAGTCGTTTCATTTTTAGTTTCGCCTCTCAAAACCGAGCGTTCTGATTCGCCGAAAAAAATATTCATACCTCCATGAACAAAATTTTCAGCTCTTAGCTATTTTGTATGTTTCCGCACAAAATAGTTTCATATGGTAAAGTATCAGAATTTTTAAAATATATGCTTTTTCCGGTCGATGTTTCAAACTATATGAGAAATTAAGAGAATTTTTTTTTTTTTTTTTTTTTTTCGTTTTGTTTTCATGGAGGTATGAAATGGAAAACCTTATCACACTTTTGCATGAATCCGCTTGTCGTTTCCATACAGTGTGGTTAGTTTTTTTCTCGTATCATACCTTCGTGAAAACGAAAAATAGCCTCTTCATCTCTAATTTCATTTAACACTGGCTGTTATTCAACCCACTTCCAGACGACATCCATTTAGACTGATACGAATTTAAGGAGCTGGGCACCACAATTTCTATTTGGTGAAAAACTTTATGATGAGGAGTAGAAAAGATTGTAGTAAATGAAGAAGTAACTTGTTAGAGACAAGTTCCTTTTTTCCCACAGTGATTTAATAAGCCTTTCTTTGAGGTGGTCAAAAATCAGAATTATAAGGGAATGTTTATTATACAGTTTTTATCCTGTGTCCCAAGTTGGAAAGGTAGATTTCTTGGCGAATGCATGACGCCGTTTTGCGCAAATAATGTAGAATAACAAGTAATTTTGGCCAAGATTTGTGCCGATATGTCATTATATATGAATTTCTGTCATCGTACACGATATTATTATCGACTTAATATATATAGCGACTTCCTGGTATCGATATTCAAGATTGAAAGACTAATAGTATTTTATTCTAGGATTTAAAAAATGGGGAATTAAGCTCAAAATCTACACAACTGAGAAATGTTCAGTATTCTATGCTTTTTAGCTAGAAAAGCGACAGCATTGATAGCTTTAGTTAACAAAATTTTGACGTCTGCTCAAAGTTCAACGAGTGCAAACAGTCACTGGAGGCTTTACCACCAAATCCATTAAATGCCTACGCCATAAAAATTAGTTCCTGTGTATTTCAGGAATATTGTTAATTTTGCATGCTAGTTCATCTCCTGGGTATTCTAGCTCACTTGAGCACATGGTGTATAAAATGACTCTGATCAAGTTGCAGAATACAATTTCAAATTGTTGAAAACTTTGAAATATTTTTCTCTTTAGGTAGAAAACAATGTAAAAAACGAAGAAATTGCTTGCAACAAGCAATTTCTTAATTTTCCACATTGTTTTCCTAAAATATTTTCTTAATGCGCATAAAAAGGAGGGATTGTGTGGAAATGGGTTAACTCTTTCGTTACTTTAACCTCGTGTTTTTATCATGATAAAGTTGGACATGAAGGATTACTGATCGAAACAAGGCTTTGCTAGCTCATAGTACTTTTCAGTACTTTGATTATTTATAGAAAAATCCCTCACGAATGCTGAAAATATAGGGGATCTTTGAAAAATGCGAGGGATTCCCAACAGCCCCCTGCCTAGAATAAATGCTTGACTCAGAACAGGAAAAAATATCCATATCTAGTAATTTTAGCTCGGCTGATTTCGGAGAAAATCGGAAGTTTGCTTTAGCACTGATATCGTCTGCTCAGTGTCGTCGAAAACATTTTCCAATACCTACTTAGAGACTTTAAGTTTCACATGTCTATTACTTGTGGCACGACATTTCTGCAGTTGTAAAGTTCAAGGTCTTTGATCAAGGTCAAGGTAATATTCCATGCGCATATCGTCCAAAAATTTGTCATTTTCCTATACTCTCTACTTAAGTTACGATTCGCATGCACCCTACAATTATTTTAGCTAGAAAAGCGTCAGCTTTGATAGTTTAAGTTAATAGACACAATTTTGAGGTCTGCTCTGAGTTCAACGAGACTGAGCCGCCGTCATAGCGCAGTTGGTAGCGTGTCGGACTGTCAATCTAGAGGTCCCGGGTACGATTCCCGACGGCGGCACTCATCCTTTCCGACTATTTGTCTCTCACCAATGGGTCGATAATCGTAGACTTATGTGGGATAGTAGCTGGAGGCTAGGAAAGGATGTAATGGTAGTACTGGTGTGAGAAATACCAGGAATCCATTGTTAGGTGCTCCGGCCGCCGCGATATAACTGAAAGATTGTTGAAAGCGGCGTAAAACCCCATTCAAACAAACAAATTCAACGAGACTGAAGGCTGATCTATTTAATCCATCGAATGCCTACGATATAAAAAGTAGTTTTTACGTATTTCAGGAATATTGTAGACTCTACCTGCAAGTTCGCCTCCTTATATGTTATACCAGCATATTTTGTTCAAACGAGTCTGATCACTATGCACACTGCTTTGTATGGCCACGTGAATTAACTTCATTCAAATTGTAGAGAACTCCTTCAAAAACATTTTTAGCTATGTAACTCCCGAGTTACTCTTACCTCGTTATTTATAGTGATGGCCTTTGACAAAAAAGATTATTTAGCAAAACCATGATTTTATAGCTTACAGTACGTTCAATAAATTGGTTTTTAGAGACACGAGGCTGCGAGTACGACGTTTCATCTGGCCATTTCGATATTGCTATACAAGATATGTTAGGAAGGCAACAATCAGATCCATACAGATTTCCAACTAGTGACCCACAACTGTCGCAAAAGTGTCGGACCGCAAACTACTCAAGCGCCATGAGCTATATGAAAGCTTATTATAATTGTATAAGAGGTAACAAAAATATATACTTTTATCTGGCAAATATCTTTCGCCAAGTTAATTTTGTATCCTTTTTGGATATGATAGATATGATCAATTGATTTCTATTTACATCACAAACTTTTAAAATAGACATGTAAAAAAATAACGTAACGGCGCCTTTAGAAGAGTTGTTAAATGGCGACTTCATTTACTCCAGAGTTAATTGACGGTTCGCTGGTCCCGCCCACTAAATCCCCCTGGTCACGCCCAATGAATCCCTCTGGTCCCGCCCACTGAATCCCTCTGGTCCCGCCCACTGAATCCCTCTGGTTCCGCCCACTGAATCCCTCTGGTCCCGCCCACTGAATCCCTCCAGTCACGCCCACTGACCCCGTTAGGATGTTCTACTTCGATATTACATGTAAGCCATTACCACACGAGGATATTTTAGACTTAACCTTATTGAAATAAGTTGGAGGCGACAATTTTAGTTTATGAAATTTCGGATTTTTCTTTTACTTTCGAGGGCAGAACGCATTGTAGATAATGATGGAATTGCTTGCAAAAGCAATTTCTTCATTTTCTACAATGTTTTCAAAAGCTTATTTTCTCGGGGGCGCCAAAAAGCATCACTGTGCGGGAATAGGGATAATAAATGGCGATATTTTGCAAAGTTAATGGCCATGTACGTAATTGAAGGATTAAATGGTTGGTTGGCGGCCTAAACGTCAAAACTTACAGCTTGAATAAACTGCAGTTATCACTTTCAAGTTGCCAAATAACCAAAAAGCTTTACATAGACGTCGGCCAATGTTGGAGTTCAAAGTTCACTTCCGGTCTAAAGGATTGATTTTATAAGTCGATTGATTCTTTGATTGACAGCTGCGATTGGTCAATTCACATTGACGTAATAGACAATATAAATGGTTATTCAATAGCAAATTATCACGTTTACGGATTTTATATGCTACTATTCAACATTATGATATATTAAATGACAAAGACGATATTTTTTTGTTTTAGTGTAAGATTGAATTACATTTTATTGGGTGAACAACAGAAGCCGCCACTCGTGAATATATAGTCTTTTGTGTTCACTCAATGAAAGATAAATCGATCTTACACGACCGATCTAAAACTTTGTCGTATGGTAAATGGTTAAGTATGCTGACGCGCCACTTTATCGTAATTTAAAAATTCTGCTCTTTATTCCCTTCTCAGATATAAAAACAAAAACAAACAAACAACAACAAAAAAAAAAAAAATAAAATAAAAGTTAAAAAACGATCTAATTATTTTCAGCATCAAAGATGAAAGACATTTGCTCTGATATCATGGATGATACTGACGAGATTTACTTTTGGAACGAGGGATTCCCCGACGAGGGCGCTCAGACCGACAGAGACATGTGTGACTGTCTCCTCGAGGTTACGTCAGATACGGTAGAGGTAGTCACCTTTTATAAGAAACTGGACTGCTCTCAGAATCTAACCCTGAAGTATGCCTCTAGCAATACATCAAATCTGTTTGTATGGAATTGTAGTCAAACTGTTTCTAAACAAGAAACAACTACTTTGGGAGATATATCAAACCAAAATTTGTCACTGACTTGGATGAACAATTTTGACGGGTACAACAGAACAGGAAAATACTGGATCAAACTCAAAGGTATATGTACACGTATTTCAGTCATATTGCAGCGGATGGAGCAGCTAACCATGGATTCTTGTTCTTTCTCTCACCAGTGCTACCACAACATCCTTTCTATGCCCCCATCTGCTCATCCCACTTAGGTTCACGATTATCCACAATTTGGTGGAAAACAATGTCGGAAAGGATATTCGACCCGGGGCCCCGAGAGTCCTACGCGATACCACTTCGCTATTGTCGCAGCCCAAATCATTGGTAAGCATCCTTTTTTTAAAACACAGCTTTGTAACATAGATGACAGAATAATAAGGGTTGGGAAAATGAATCAGAAAGTATAGAAATTAAAATAATATGCAACTGTCAATTTTGGTATAAAAGATATTTTGGTATCAGTAAAGAGACTAATATTATCTTACACGAGTTATTTATCCATGTATCGGTTTGATAAGATAAAGAAGATATGCACGGCTTTGGTCTTACAGTGTTATCTTATCTGACATACCATCGTAACCCATTCCCACACGAGCCCTCCTTTTACACCCCTCAAGAAATAAGCTTCGGAAAACATTGTGGAAAATGAAGAAATTGTTTAAATCGAACATTTTTTCATTATCCACGATGTTTTCTATCCCAAAAGACACACACATACAAATGAAATTGCACCAACTTGAAATTGTCGTCTGCAGTTTCTTTCAATTTGGACCAGTCTAAAATTTTGTTGTGTTAGAATGGGTTGAACAAACTTTGCAGTTACACAATAGACTAATTCGGGAGTCAATCACATAAATAATTAACAAATCAAATTATCTATTAAGATCGGGTGTGAAATTCAAACTCCGACATTGGCCGCCATTTGTGTGAATAAGTTTTGTTTGTTTGGAGACTAAAGCATCGTAACAATAGCTTATTCAAGCTGTAGTTACAGCGCTTTAGAAGCCAACCAATCATTCTAAATTTTGCCATAAATTTTGCAAAATAATGCCATGAATCTAAATAGTTTATCAAGCTGTATGAATACGCAAAGTGTGAAAGTTTTTAGGTTAATATTTCTATAAAAACAAAACATATTTTCTCCGGTTCTTATAAATCATTTCCATAAAGCAAAATTAGTAAATATTTTACTAGTTATGAGTAAATTTGCGTGATTTAAATCTTTTTATGGTAGTATGAAAAAAATCTGCCAAATAATAAACTTGATACGTTTTTCAGCTGTGAATGGAACAATTCGTTTGAAGTGTCCCATGCACGAGAAAATACCAGAGACTACACCAACACTTGTGGACACAACATCGGATGCTGATGACACAACACAGATACACGCAGATACTACTGATAATGTAGATAAAGGAGTTTCAGGTAGGTTACACAGCATTAAAATAACTACTGGTGTAGCTGATAGAGAAGTATCATTTAGGGGACACAACACCTGAAAAACTACTGGTGTAAATGATAGGTAAGTATCAGTAAGGAGACACAACACCTGAAAAACTACTGGTGTAGCTGATAGGTAGACACAACAATTGAAAAAACTACTGGTGTAGCTGATAGGCTAGTACCAGGTAGGTGATACAGCACAGATACATGCAACTTAAAGTACCACTAGTATTACAGATAGCCGAGGACCAGGATGGACACAATGCAGATACACTTTTTACTCGAAAATACTAGCGGTGTTGCAGATAACGATGTATCGGTTAGGTGATAAAACACCGATACGCCTACCTATACTTTAACGGAGTATATGCTAGGTGACAAAACACAGATACGCCTACCTATACTTTAACGGAGTATCAGTTAGTTGACCAAAAAACAGATACGCCAACCTATACTATGACGGAGTATTAGCTAGGTGTCAAAACCCAGATACGCCTACCTATACTTTAACGGAGTGTCAGTTAAGTGACAAAGCATAGATACGCCTTTCTATACTATAACGGAGTGTCAGTTAGTTGACAAAGCACATACACGCCTACCTAAACTATAACGGAGTTTTAGCTAGGTGACAAAGCACAGATACGCCTACCTATACTATAACGGAGTATCAGTTAGGTGACAAAAGAAAGCACAGATACGCTACATATACTATAACGGAGTATTAGCTAGGTAAATAAAACACAGATACGCCTACCTATAACGGAGTATCAGTTAGGTGACAAAGCACAGATACGCCTTCCTATACTATAACGGAGTGTAAGTTAGGTGACAAACACAGATACGCCTACCTATACTATAACAGAGTATAAGCTAGGTGACAAAGCACAGATACGCCTTCCTATACTTTAACCGAGTATCAGTTAGGCGACAAAGCATAGTTACGCCTTCCTATACTATAACGGATAGTAAGTTAGTTGACAAAACACAGACACGCCTGCCTATACTATAACGGAGTATTAGCTATGTAATTAAAACACAGATACGCCTACCAGTACTATAACGGAGTATCAGACAGGTGACAAAGCACAGATACGCTACATATACTATAACGGAGTATTAGCTAGGTAATTAAATCACAGATACGGAGTGTCAGTTAAGTGACAAAGCATAGATACGCCTTCCTATACTATAACGGAGTGTCCGTTAGTTGACAAAGCACAGACACGCCTACCTATACTATATCGGAGTTTTAGCTAGGTGACAAAGCACAGTTACGCCTACCTATACTATAACGGAGTATCAGTTAGGTGACAAAAGAAAGCACAGATACGCTACATATACTATAACGGAGTATTAGCTAGGTAATTAAAACACAGATACGCCTACCTTTAAAGGAGTATCAGTTAGGTGACAAAGCACAGATACGCCTTCCTATACTATAACGGAGTGTAAGTTAGGTGACAAACACAGATACGCCTACCTATACTATAACGGAGTATAAGCTAGGTGACAAAGCACAGATGCGACTTCCTATACTTTAACCGAGTATCAGTTAGGCGACAAAGCATAGATACGCCTTCCTATACTATAACGGAGAATAGTTAGTTGACAAAACACAGACACGCCTACCTATACTATAACGGAGTATTAGCTAGGTAATTAGAACACAGATACGCCTACCTATACTATAACGGAGTATCAGTTAGTTGACAAAGCACAGATACGCTACATATACTATAACGGAGTATTAGCTAGGTAATTAAATCACAGAAACGCCTACCTATACTCTAACGAAGTATCAGTTAGGTGACAAAGCAGAGATACGCCTTCCTATACTATAACGGAGTTTAAGTTAGGTGACAAACACAGATACGCCTACCTATACTATAACGGAGTATTAGCTAGGTGACAAAGCACAGATGCGACTTCCTATACTTTAACCGAGTATCAGTTAGGCGACAAAGCATAGATACGCCTTCCGTTACTATGACGGAGAGTTAGTTAGTTGACAAAACACAGACACGCCTACCTATACAATTACGGAGTATTAGCTAGGTAATTAGAACACTGATACGCCTACCTATACTATAACGGAGTATCAGTTAGGTGATTAAGCACAGATACGCTACATATACTATAACGGAGTATTAGCTAGGTAATAAAATCAGAGATACGCCTACCTATACTATAACGGAGTATCAGTTAGGTGACAAAGCAAAGATACGCCTTCCTATACTTTAACGGAGTGTAAGTTAGGTGACAAACACAGATACGCCTACCTATACTTTAACGGAGTATTAGCTAGGTGACAAAGCACAGATACGCCTTCCTATTCTTTAACGGAGTATCAGTTAGGTGACAAAGAATAGATACGTATACCTTCAAAAATAACTGACGATGCAGATGATAGAGTATCAGGTTATTGAAATAACGCAGATACTCGTATCAGTGTATTACTGTTGCTACGTGAACTATAGAATCAGGTAGGCATTACCTAGAATGTTTGCCATTCGGAAAACTCTCACTCCTTGTAGAAAATCAAATGTCGAAGTAATTCAAATAGGATTACCCCGACTTGCGATAATTTTAACCCTTTACCATACAATTTTGCGTCGTTGAAAAATTTAGAAATTGCTTGTAACAAGCAATTTCTTCATTTGACACATTGTTTCTACCCTGAAAACGCAAAATATTGAAAAGAATTTCAAAAAAATCAATATCACGCAATTAAGCTTTTAGACGTCCCCCGAAGAAAAGTAATTGGGAAAACATTGTTTTCTTCATTTACACAATTTTTCCTACTGAAAGTTGAAAAAAATCATAAACGTTAAATTGTCGTCTGCAACACCTTGGACCAGTCTAAACTTTTGTCGGTTAAAGTTGAAATTGTCATATGCAGCTTTTTAGAAAGTTGACTTGTCCAAAATGTTGCCATCTGTTAATTTATTATATTCTACTAGAGACATACCGCTCTAAGTTTAATGAAATGCATGTAACATGATATGTGCATAGTTTTGACTGAAAACGAATGATTGTTTCATATAAGGAAATAGACTACGAATTTGTCGCTTTATATAATAAAATACATGTTACTGATCAGTACATACTTTGAATGAAAATATTCATTATACCGGTATGAAATCATCTTCCTTGCTAAATGTCATTAGGTTGTAGGCTTGTTCCAAGGACCATTGATCTTTTTAGCTCACGTGAGTACTCATAAAGTGCTCATGTGAGCTATTGTGATCACCCTTCGTCCGGCCTCCGTACGACTTCCGTCGTTTGTCGTCTGCTGTCCGTCGTTCATCGTCCGTCAACAATTTCTTTAAACAAGACCTCCACCCAAACCACAGGGCCAATTTCAACGGAATTTAGCAGAAATGTTCCTTAGATTGCCCCCTTCCAAAATAAGTAAAAGAATTGAAATCAGTTGAAAATTCCGGTATCATAATCATAGCCTAAACATTTAATTTGACTATTGAAAGAAAAAGACCCTTTATCTCAGGTGAGCGTACCAGGGCAAATGGCCCTCTTGGTTTAAGAATTTGCTTTATCGTTTTGATATGCCTTTCATATTGATTGTATATCATACAGAATCCCTTCAAGTTAAACTATTAAGGTCATCACGAGATTGACAAAGTGAATGAGTTTGGAAAAGAATTGAAAGACCGGAATGAGAGTTTTGATTGAAATAGACGATGTACCTATTCGAATGAATTTTCATATTGTTCTATAAATGTACTTGACTTTTTACAAGGACCAATCCGATAGTTCTAAATGAAGGTCCATCAAGGAATTCTCGGAATGTTTTGGGCGATGTAAATGCAGTTAAGTGTTTAGAACAATTTCAATCAGTGATTAGAAAAATATGAATGGAACTATTAACGAGCGATTTATAGTGAAATTGAATAAGTATAAGCGTCAATTGCACGATGTTCTGAACTGAATCCATTCATGTTGCATTTATTAAAGTGGCAATTTCCTTCAACCCATTACAAGACGGCAAAATTAAACACTGGTCCAAATTGAAAGGGCTTGCAGACGACAATTCTGTGTTTATGAATTTTTAGCCTTAGTGTCGTCGTAGTCGTCGTCGTCGTGCGAAAACTTTTCATTTTGTGATATCTCTGGTTTTTCTTAAGGCATTCACTTTGAACTTGGCACACTTGTTTACTATCAAAAGAGCAACCTATTATATCAAGGTGAATAACTCTAGATGCATTTTGTGCTTTTATCCACTATCCAGCACCCAATAGCCGAGCGTAGGCACCCGCAGACGATGCTCTTGTTATGATTCCTTTTAGCTGTCTTGGAAATAAACATTGTGGAAATTTAAGAAATTGCTTGCCATAAGCAATTTCTTCATTTAATACATTTTCCCAATTACTAGTATTTATATTGAGGGGCAGCAAAAAGGGTCATTGTGTGGGAATTGGTTAGCTTTCCGTTCACATACCTTATTTTCAGCATTATCACAACTTTCTCGAGTCTAAGACTTTCACTTTCTGACCCTAACCTTTTGCATATTTCATACAAATTAATTATATTACAATACACTTGCCGTGAAAGCGCAGTGCAGAGCGACCCCTAATCTGCAATCATTGGGTGTCATGGGTTCGATCCTCGGCGGCGGCACATATCACTTCCGACATTTGTCTCCCAGTAAAGTGTTAATAATCGTTAACCTAAGTGTGATAGCAGATGGAGGCTAGGAAAGGATGTAATGGTGGTACTGGTGCGAGATATACCAGAAATCCTTTGTTAGGGTGCTCTCCTCCCAGACCATAAAGCACAGAGCTTTGATGTTTGATTTATAACATCATCAATTGACCCTGTACCAAAAAATTTCAAAGAATTACCATATTTTGAAAATTAGCCTTTTTCCGTGCAATCCCTGATTTTATATTGAAATAAAGAAGGAAAACTTTTAAAAACTTCTTCTCCCAAACCATATGACCTAGAGCTTTGGTATTTGGTATAAATCACCATCTAGTGAATCTCTACCAATATACTTCAAGGAATAAACTTACTCTAAAATGTTGCCCTTTTCTGTGAGATCTCTGATTTAACAGAGAAATAAATAAGGATATCTTTGATAATCCTTTTCTTCCAAACCATAGGGCCTAGAGCTTTAATATTATGTACGTATCAATGTCTATTCAACCTTTACCAAAATACTCCAAAGAATTACCGTACACTCAAAATTAGCCCGTCTCTGTGTGATCCTTGATTTTAGATAGAAATAAAGAAGGATATCATTGAAAATTTTCTCCTCCTAAACCATTAGGCCTAGAGCTTTAATATTTTATGTGTATTAATGTCTATTGACCCTTTACCAAAATGCTTCATAGAATTATCGTGTTCTGAAAATAAGCCATTTTCTGTGCAATCCAAGATTGTAATAAGGAATAAAGAAGGATATCTTTGAAATCTCCTCCGTCTAAGCCGTTAGGCCAAGATCTCCTCCGTCTAAGCCATTAGGCCAAGAGATTTGAGATTTAGCATTTACCAATGCCTATTGACCCTCTACCAAAATATTGTAAAGAATTGTCTTACTCTGGAAATTAGCTCTAAATGGTAGGATCTTCAATATACCTAAGATTAAAGGCGAAAATCTTGAAAAAATATTCTCCAAAATAATAAGATGTAGGGCTATAATTGACATAAAGCCTTTAGCCATCATACTCAGGGAAGCGATATAGGACCATTATGTTCCTCTTGTTTCAGTTGAAATAAATCAAACGTTGTGCTGTTTTGATGGGGTATTTTTGCTGTTGTTTTTGTTAATGTTAATAGGCTTTGTAATATTTGTTATTTATCTAATTAATTTCTGCTACAGACAATTAAGAATGTTTTAGAAATTAACAAAGTGTATAATTATGGAATGAAAAGGACTGAATGGGATGAGAGAAAGGGGCATTCTGAATGGAATGAGCTACATGTCTCCCTTTATACAACTAATTGCTTTCGCTCACATATAAGAATTTGTTGATTAACACATACCAATCAAATGCCTCCAAATCCATGTCCGCTTATGAAATTTGCAGATGGATTGTGCGATGTAAATGAAGTTTGAATTGTTTTGAATGATTTCTATGACATTCAAAGAATTTGGAAAGATCGATTCTGAATGGAATTTGATCGGAATGAAATTCAATTTCAAAGTAATTTTAACGCATTAATAGACAACAGGAATTTAGGCTGGCACAACATGAAAGAAGCTGTAGACGATGTTTTCAAACGGATAGAATTTCAAAACATTTTGTCTTTCTGGGTAGAAAACAATGTTGAAAATGCAGAAATTGCTTGTTACAAGCAATTTCTTCATTTTCCACATGGGTCGATAATCGTAGACCTATGTGGGATAGCAGCTGGAGGCTAGGAAAGGATGTAATGGTAGTACTGGTGTGAGAAATACCAGGATTCCATTGTTAGGTGCTCCAGCCGCGCGATATTACTGAAAGATTGTTAAAAGCGGCGTAAAACCCCATTCAAACAAACAAATTCATTTTCCACATTGCTTTTTTCCTGAACATTTCATTTGTTGGACATCAAAAAGCGGTATTTTTTGTAATGAGTAACTTATTTACTTATAGATCGGTCTACCAACGTCCCTGTCAATATCAACCCTAATAAGGATGATTCTGAGGATAACCCGTTCAGTAAGTACATACAAATCCATCCTTTAAACTGACGGACCGCCGCCGTTATCAACTAGAAGTGCTTGAGCGCCTGCATCGCTCCACAGGCCTCACAGTACAAATTAAGCAATTCGATGGTTCAGCGTGAAACAGTTGTAACTGCCTATATGTTTATAGGCAGTTACAACTGTTTCGCGCTGAACCATCGAATTGTTGTTTTCGGCTATGTTTCAGACCAATAAATGTTGGAATCTGAAAAAGAGCCACCAGATGATCATTCCAGTGAAATTTGGTTGAAATCCATCGACTGGTTTCAGAAAAAAAGATTTTCAAAGTTTTTACCATATATGGAAATTATCCCCACCCATTTAAGCCATACTTTTCATCTGATCAAAATTCTTTGGAGGAATCTGATAGAGGGTCATCTGAGGATCTCTCCTGTGAAATTGGTTGAAATCCATATGCTGTTTTGTATGTAGAAGTACTTTCTGAGGAGAAGATTTTTGAAGAAGAAGTTTACGGAAGGGCGCACGGACCGGACTGGCGCACGACGGACACAACGCCGTGACAAAAGCTCGCTAGCTTTCAGCCAGTAGAGTTAAAAATAGATCGAAAAATCATTTATTTCGTTTTTGACCTGGGCTACCTTTTGAACTCCAACATTTATGTTATGCATTTGTGTTGGTTTTAGACTTTAAATGTCGTGCATGTAGATAAAGCTAAGTTATGTCCCTGACCGTATATTTATAAAATAATGTTTTTGTATCGGAGTGAAACTGCAATGTCGGAGGACATGATGCAGAACCAGCGATCCGTCAATATGGGATCGATCAATGTGAAATAAATCGGTTTGCAATTCATGCCATATATACTGACAATATTACATATTTTCTAATAAATTTGAACGTCAGACCTTGGCGTTATCTTTAAAAATATTTCAAATGGCACACTTGCTCATGACGGAGAAAAGTTGTGCGAAGTTATTTTGAAATATATCCACAAATGTAGGAGATATGCTCTAGACAAGCTCTTTTTGAACCCTGAAATTTGAGCCGTGATCATGACCTTTTGCCATTTGAAACATTTTTTTAATGTTTTAAGGTGAAGATCACAGCTCAAGGTCAAGTAATTGGCGGACTAATTTATGTAATTTTCAGTTGAGCATCATCTTCTCGTCATACAGAAAGAAACATTTCAAAATTTATTTTAAAGCAAATGGTATTCAGTTATTAAAATCTGATACGAGAGGGAGGTGATGCGTTTTTAATGGAACTCAGTACACACGTTTAATGTAGTACCATCGTGATCTTATTGATGCCGACATTTCAAGATCCGCACTCGTTATCCATCACCTCTAGACATGGGTGACTCCCACCACGCGTGACGATGTCTATACACTAGACACTTATTGGGCAACACCCTTGGCTGCCGTAGATGACGTACCCTCGTAAAATATGGAATAAAACAAAAAATCACCGTCCGGACGAAATCTAAGAGTTTTTTTATACCCCTCTACCCATTCACACACAATTACGCTTTTCAAAAGCCCCCTCAAGAAAAAAGTCTTGGAAAAAATTGTGGAGATTGAACTAATTGCAATCAATTTCTTCATTAGCCACAACGTTTTCTATTCCAAAAGGCAAATTATTATAAAATTTTATTAAATAAAAACTGTCATTTGCAGTTTCTTTGACTTTGGAATCGAGAGGTCCCGGGTTCGATCCCCGACGGCGGCATTCATCCTTTCCGACTATTTGTCTCTCACCAATTGGTCGATAATCGTAGACCCATGTGGGATAGCAATTGGAGGCTAGGAAAGGATGTAATGGTAGTACTGGTGTGAGAAATACCGGGATTCCATTGTTAGGTGCTCCAGCCGCCGCTATATAACTGAAAGATTGTTGAAAGCGGCGTAAACCCCATTCAAACAAACAAATCCGAAATGTCTCCCACATATGAGTGGATAATCTTCAACCTGGAGGCGCCGAAAAGATTCAGTGGTAGTATTGGTGTGAGAAATATCAGGAATTCATAGTTTGGTGACGAGCCCTCAGGAAATGATTGAAATGCTGTTAAAAGTTGCTTTAAACCCCATTCATACCAACATTTATAATGTTTCCTTTTCTTGTTTCAATATACAGGTATTAATGGAATATGTCATAATGCAATAATGATGTAGTTGTGATACGAAGTTTTGTTATGGAAAATCGACTCTTAGATCTGCGGTCTCGTGAAATATCGAAATTTCCCCACACAGATCGATACTATTCGTATAATATGAATAGGGAATATTGTCTTACGATACAAATGCAACATCTTGTATTTGCTTTGAGCTGCGGAGGAAAGTTTTAACATTTCACGAGACCGAAGGTCGGATGGATAACACATTTACCTCCGCAGCCAGAAGTAAATACAAGATGTTGTATAGCAATCGTAACAATATATTCCATTTATTATATGCCTAATTCTTTTTATGAAATAAATTCGATAATATGATCAGTAAAATCTGTTTTTTGTAGGTATTTACCTTCTCCTTTACCATTCTTATTACGTTTATTCGCATTATGACAGCATCTACCTAATGTAGATCTGCGATTGACGCTATTAAATAAGGATTTATAACTTACCTGAGCACAAAATGCTCATGTGAGCTATTTTGATCAGCCTTCATCTGGTCGTCGTCAATCGCCTGTTGTCCATAAACAATTTTTTCAATCAACATCGCCTACCAAATCACTTGGCTATTTCAAAGCAAATATTTGGCACATATAAATAGCTAAAAGAATTAAAATCCGTCGTAGATTCGGGTTGCCAAGGCAACAAAAGTGAATTTCAAAAATATAAATTCTCCTCCTTACCAAGAAGGCCTTGAGTCTTAATGTTTTGCAGTACACTGACCTCTTTAGAAATAGCTAAATAATTACACTCGGGTCCCCACGGGCGAACCCCGGAAGTGTTTCTATATAGGAATAAAGAATATTTCTTAAACGACATCTCCTCCTAAACCATTGGGCCAGTTTGAACTAAGTATTGAACAATTGTCCTTGGGTGGTCCTCTTTTATACAAGCTAAATGAACTTTTCTTAAATCTGGACTTTTGGATCCCTAGGTACAAAGGCAATCTGTGCTTAAGTATGTTTATGCCAGCTTGTTTCATAATCCTAATCTTGATATTAAATCTTTTTCAAGGAAAAGAGCCTTTATCTCGGGTGAGCGCACCAGGGATAATGGCCGCCTGGTTTTTCTGGCATACCCGGTTTTGTCAAAGTGAAAATTATATATTCTACTGGAAACATTTTAGTGTATAATAATATTCCCTATTTGTCTGAAAATATCCTGAAATTCTGTGTTTCCTATCCTTCCAGATCTCACCATATTGATTGCTGCTGGCTCTGGCGGTGCAGTAGTTCTACTTATCGTGATAATTATAGTGGTTGTTGTAGTTCGTAGACAAAACGCTAACGTATGTATGCTTCTTTTTATAAACCTTTCCTGTTCAATCTCTGATTTCGCGTCTCTATAAGTTTATAATTGAGAAAACATTGTAGAAAGAGAAGAAATTGTTCGTGACAAGCTATTTCTTCTTTTTCACAAAGTTTTCTATCCTTCTGAATGGATATTTTCAAATTAAATCTAAGCCGCCATCATAGCGCAGTCGGTAGCGCGTCAGACTCCTAATCTTCAATTATAGGATATCATGGGTTCGATCCCCGGCGGCGGCACATATTCTTTCCGACATTTGTCTCTCACCAATGGGTGGATAATCGTAAACCTAAGTGGGATAGCAGCTGGAGGCTAGGAAAGGATGTAGTGGTAGTACGGGTGAGAGAAATAACAAGGAATCCATTGTTAGGTGCTTCAGCCGCCGTGATATGACTGAAATACTGTTAAAAGTGGCGTTAAACCCCATTCAATCAATCAATCAATCTTCCTAAAATTTTATATAAAATAATCTATAAGAAACGATGGAATTAAGCACAGGTCAATCTTTCTTTGTGTCACAGAAATGATGTACGGTAAGGAAAAATTGCAATGTAAAAATCGGGAAATCTATCAGCTTCGGAAACTGTCGATACCGACAAGTCTGCGCGATTTGTGCTTCTGACCAAGTTGATACATTTTGCATTTCCACGAAGGTTCCTTTTTGCTCCCCCACCCCCATAAATATTAATAGCGTTTATGATTGACATAAACCAGGTTTCTCTTTCTTAATGTAGAATATCTTTCATTGACGAATCATCGCTCTCAATTTTTAAAAAAAGGAAGAAAAAAGATTGAGCTATTTAGTTTATTAAGCCGGAAGAAAACTTCGAACTCCAACATTTATGTAAAGCATTTTGGCAAACCAACTGCTGCTTATTTAAGCTGAAGGTATGACGTCTAGGTCGCCAACCAACCATTCACATTTATTTTGCATCTTTTATCACTTATTATACAGAGTAATCTTGTTTTTTAACATCCGCCAAACTGCCTTTTCTGTGGATCGGGGCAAGTGTTCCGTCAATTTTGCTTCACTTTCATTTCAGATTGAGAAAATAATAGAACAAAGAATGTCCGAAATGAATATGAAACAGGGCAGTGACAAACGTTACCCAAATGCTAAAAATGGAAGAAGTGCAAGTGCGACTAAACCAATGCAATATTTCGAGGAATACGAAAGAAGATCTAGAGAATCGAATGACAGAAGAAATCAGATAAAAATAAAACAGCAGGGGAGAGAACCTCGAGAAAAACTTGTGGAAAATGGGCGCGAATCAAGAGAAACCAATTATATGAATGATCAAATTAGAAGTAAACAAAGAGGGAAAAAATCACGACAAGACCTCGTGGAAACAGATAAGACAAATGATAAAATAAGACGAAACCGACAAAGGAAAGATACACTACAAGACTTCATTGAAAATGAACGCCAATCAAAAGAATCTGATTACGCGAAGGTGAAAATTCGAAACAAGCAACAGGAGGGAGAGCTACGACAAAGCTTCGAGAAAAATGACCGAAGATTAAGAGAAGCAGATTACAAAGATAATCAAACTAAAAGAAACCGACAAGGGAGAGAATCACTACAAGAATTCATAGAAAATGAACGCCGATCAAAAGAATCAAATTACACGCAGGTTTAAATCAGAAGCAAGCAACAAAGGAAAGAGTCAGTGCAAGATTCTTTGGAAGATGAACGCAGCTCAAGAGAAGCAAACGACCAGAATGTTGAAATCAGAAGCAACCATCAAGGGAAACAATCTTTACAAGAATTCATAGAAAATGAACGCCGATCAAAAGAATCAAATTACACGAAGGTTAAAATCAGAAGCAAGCAGCAAAGGAAGGAATCACTGCAAGATTCTTTGGAAGATGAACGAAGCTCTAGAGAAGCAAACGACCGGAATGTTGGAATCAGAAGCAACCATCAAAGGAAACAATCTTTACAAGAATTCATGGAAAATGTACGCCGATCAAGAGAAACAAATGACAAGAATGATCAAAGGAGAAGCGACCATCAAGGAAGAAAGCCACGACATGACTTCGAGGAATACGAACGTAGATCGAGAGAGACAAATGACTCGAAGGATCACATAATAAATAACCAAAAAGAGAGAAAATCACCACAAGATTTTCTTGAAAACGAACGCCGATCTAGAGAAACAAGTGACATGAAAGATGAAATCAAAAGCTTTACTCAAGGGAGAAAAATGTATTTACCATAGATAAAGTGACATCTCTTTAAAATAATTTCATTTTAGTACCATCTATCAAAATCGAAGAATTTTGATTAGATGAAAAAATTCATACTTCCATGAATAAAATTTTGAGCACGCAATTATTTTGTATACTTGCACACAAAGTAGATCTATTAAATCTTACTCAAAACTAGTAAAATATTTGCTTTGTTTTGCTTGGTGGAATTACATTATAAGAAATGAAGAGAGTATTCTAGTTTTCATTGTGGTATAAACCTAAAAGTTGAATCACACTGTATTGATCCGCAAAGATTCATACCTTGTGATTAAGTTTTTAGGTTCATACCTCAATGAAAACATAAACTTCTCTTCATTTTTTAAAACTAAAATAAAATTGTCTGAAAAAACAAAGAGCCGTAAAAGAATGAAGTTTCGCTATAACGTTAAAAAAGTGAAATTTCTTAATTTACAGAAGCGACAGTCGTTTTCAAGACCAGAGAAAAAATATCAATGTATAATGTATTGCTAAAGCCGAAGATAGATTTTAACAATTAACATTATCTACCATGTATTCTTCAAATTGCACTTTCTTCTCTTCTTTTCTTTTTATTGAAATCGAAAGTGTTAAAGCCTGGTTCTATTTTATTCTATCTTTCTTACCATTCGATAAAATCTAAAATATTGACTTTTTTGTCAGATTTTCGAAGACTCTTTAACTAAGTCATATTTAAATCTAAGGCTTTCATAACATACATTACTCTCATTTCACTAGACATTTTTGTCGACATAAATGAGGCGAAGCCTGTTCTCACATTGTTCCTAACTAATGAGCGATGAAGTTATGTGCATAAAAGAGAGTGAGAGATGATAGACAGATAAAGAGAGTGAGAGATAGAGAAAGAGAGAGAGGGGGGCAATTAGATTCAAACCACTGTTAACCATTTTCTCAGTTCTGTGAACGTCGAACGTGTCTTTGATGTTTCTGGATGTGTGCAGAATAGTCAAACTACCTTCTTTATTTTAAGCAATAAATCTTTTTCTCAAATATTGGTTCATAGGGGTGGTAAAAATGTTGTATAAAAAAGGGGACGTATCAGAACTATTTATTTGGACATTACAATGACAAGCCGTTTTGCTATCTTTTTACATGGAAAAATAGTAAATGACTTAAAGAATGGTTAACAGATAAAGATTTTTTAACTGGCACTCAAATGGCTTTAGACATCAGCATTCCACTGTTTATGATATCTATGGTTGATACCTAACCAATTCCGACACAATGACGCTTTGCTTTTTAACGTACCTCGAGAAAAACAATTAAAAAAATAACATGGTGTAAAATGAAGAAATTGTTTAAAACAAGCAATTTCTTCATATTAAACAATGTTTTCTTACCAGGAAGTTGAAAAAACCTAAAACTCCATAAACTTTAAATTGGTTAAAAGTAAAGTGCATTGCTGTTTCTATCTTAAAAAAAATCATATTCAATTATAAGTGCTACGTACGGAGCCCCATTCTGTACATAATTTTTAATTCGTTTTAACGAAATAGTATTTCGTTTAAACGAAATATTTATTCGTTATAACGAAATATGAAATCGTTTTAACGAAATATTAATTCGTTCAAATGAAATAGTATTTTATCATAACGAATTGGTATTTTGATTTAACGAATTGGTATTTCGTTTAACGAATTAGTATTTCGTTAAAACGAATGAGTATTTCGTTTTAAAGAATTAGTATTCCGTTTTTATGAATTGATATTTCGCTAAAACGAATTAATATTTCGTATTAACGAAACAATATTTCGTTTTAACGAATTTATATTTCGTAATAACGAATAAGTATTTTGTTTTATCGAAATACTATTTCGTTTTAACGAATTAATATTTTGTGTTATCGAAATACTATTTCGTTATAACGAATCAATATTTCGTTAAAACGAATTAAAAATGTTTACAGAATGTCACCTACAGGGCTCCGTGGCTACGAAATGACATCAATACACCTGTAGAATCTATTTGATACCCATGTTTTGTCGGTACTTGGTATCTACGTCAATATTTTGAAAAACATTGTGTGCACTCTAGTTTCAACACCTTTAACTTAAATGTCTCGATAATTAGCTGTGTCGATGATATCTTGATTAAGTTCGATAAATTGGGTCGTATAGGGCTGAAAACTAGATCACTAGGTCAAATCTTTACCCTTGTCATGTGAATAGAATGCTTTCTTTAAAACGGCATAAAAATAAAAACTCTGAAAGCACTGGAAGGCTTTATTGTGATTAAATATTTTTTTATAAATAATCAATTTTACAAATAATTCTGGCTTAAAGGAACAATAAGGTGGTGTATACTAAGATCAGACTGCACATATGTGCAGGTTGGTCTTTGTCTATGCCTCCTGCCAAAGCAGGAAAATTTAGGGAAAAGCATGACAAGGGTTAAACAAACATATGCACTCCAGAGGCCACTTTTTTGGCTCAAATAGCTTGATATTTGGTTATACCGTTCGCCTGTATGATTTCTCGGCCAGATTAAATACTGAGTCACTTCGGGGCAAAAACACAAGGTCACAAGGACACTATGTCAGGACCTAGATTAACCCTTTCCTGTTCAAACCCGGGATTTTACGTTGCTGTGATTTTATACTTGAGAAAACATTGTTGAAAAAGGAGAAATTGCTTGTTACAAGCAATTTCTCCTTTTCCAACAATATTTTCTAACACATAGGATGGTTTCATTGACGTCTGCAACCTCTTTCAATTTGGACCTGTCTAAAATTTCAAGAAACAGGAATGGGTTAATTTGAGCACTTTCATCTGAGTATAAACAAATAAAAAGGTAACCGTTTCATCCATTTAACATATTTAACAATAGTTTGAACCATTGTTTAACTTTGTTCAGTATTTGCTATTTCTATGTAATTTGTATTATTTTATATGTTTATCGACGATCAGCTATGTATGCTTAAGTTGAAATAAAGTTCTGTTCTATTCTGTAAAGTGTCCAGAATATATAGGACTCGAATGCACGCACACACATCGAATTAAAGTTGAGTGAGCTAACCGTTCGACTAATAAACAGGTTAGGGAGACTTTCTAAAAGTCCCGAAGTTTCAATCTAAGATTAAGTAAAGTTTTATAGCGATTTGACCGATTAAGTAAAAGGGTTGCAGATGACAATTTTAAGTCGATAGAATTAAAATATTTTGGTCTTTCTGGTGATAAATAATGAAAAAATGGTGTACCAAATGATTTCATCACTTTTTATTTATTTTTTTTTCTCTAAAACTTTTGCTTGAGGGGCGTAAAAAGAGAGATTGTATGGGAATGGATTAAAGGTGGGATTATCCTTAGAGATTGATCTGTATTGGGCTCGCAGATCATGTACAGTAAATCTTGTGTTAAGCGACTATACATGGGACAAACGAAAAGTGGTCGCTTAAGGGAAACCACATTTTTGTGAAGTATGTGAAGGCTCTATTCGTTATAGCATATATAAATCATTATAGATTCCTCGCTAAATCATGTTGTTGGGACTCATTAGAATCTTCTCAGTGAGAGGATTTTAATGAGTTCCAACAACACTGGATTTAGGTAAGGTATTTTTTTAGGTAAAATACGCACTTCTTTGTGAGAGCTTTTGATTTTGAAAAGAGGATTTCGATTGTGTTAACTAAATAGAAGAGGGCGTTTAATAGATGTGGTCACTCGACCAAGAATGTACATAAATTATTTCAGGATGTTCAAATAACCCTATGTTGTTGGGACTCATTGAGACGATTCTAATGTGATTCACCAACATAAGATTTATTTTTGATAATTGTTTTGACAAAAACGTACATTTAAGAAGATTTTTTTTTTTTAAAGAATTTTCGATGCGGATCGCTTTATGAACGTAGCGCTTAAGAGAGGAGATCGCCTAAGCAAGGTAGACTGTTATAAAATTTAGCGTCTATAGTTATTTTTTCAACATTTTATTTGATCACATTTCACAAGATATATAACTTTTAAACATAGGTTATATTATTTTTCACAAAGTGGGTTTTTTCACAAAAATATATGATTTATATTACTTATTAACCCTTTCCTGGACACACCACGGGATTTTACGTCACGGTGGTTTTATACTTGAGAAAATAATGTGGAAAAGGGAGAAATTGCTTGTAACAAGCAATTTCTTCTTTTCCACAATATTTTCTACAACATAAAATGGTTTCATTTCACATTTTTAATTTTCTTTGTGGTGTGCAACCCCTTTCAATCTAATTTGGACCAGTCTAGAATTTCAAAAAAATAGGAATGGGTTAACATTCGGTTCACATAACAACAAGTATAGATATAACAGGTAAAATGAAACAAACATCCTTAACAGATTACCATACGACAAAATTTTAGACTGGTCCAAATTGAAAGATGCTGCGGGCGACATTTTCCAAGTGCGCCAAAAATAAGGGGGGGGGTTAATGCTAAATAAGATAAATGATATTGTTAGAAAAAAGAAAATGCCTGCTACAAGCATTCGCCATTTTCTCATGTTTTCTATAACCATAATACTCCAGGGCATCAAATATCGGGATTGTGTGTTAATGGGTTAAACAATGTTCGGAAAGCCTCCTTTTCGGACTTCAGTACAACAAACACGTCGAATGCCAAGTGTTAAACCAACACGATCCTGCTTTTTTATGCCCCTTCAGAACAAGCAGGTCTGGAAAGCATTGTAGAAAATGAAGAAATTGCATGTAAAAAGTCTAAAAATTTGTTGTGTGGGAATAAGTTAAAGATTATATGTGCCAAAAACAACCTTGTCATATACGATCTTACAGCATTATGACGTCGATATGAAATCAAAGTACTTAAAGTACTGTAAGCTAGCAAAGCATGGTCTTTATCAAAGGCTATTTTGATAAATAAACGAAGTTCAAGTGACTCAGGAGTTAATGATAAAATCTTAGCCTGGTTCGAATTGATAGCAGTTGCAGACGACAATGTCAAGTTGGTGGAATTTAGAAACTTGCTTCATCGGGTAAAACACATTGTTGACATTGAAGAACTTTCATGAAACAAGCAATTTCTTCATTGTCCACAACGTTTCCAAAAGCTTAAGATGCTTTAAAAGTGGGATTGAGTGGAAACGGGAGTTCTCTACAATTTGAACAAAGTTAATTCATGTGGCAATGCAAAGTAGTGCAGACAGGGTTTGCAATATTCCCGAAATCCATGATAACTATTTTTTATGGCGCAGGCATTCAATGGGTTTAGTAGTTAAGTCGCCAGGGGCAGTTTGCACTCCTTGAACTCTGAGAAAACCTCAAATTTTGTCTGTTAGCTTAAGCCATCAAAGCTAACACTTAACTATCTTTAAAAAGCATCGCTCGCAGGTGCCAACGCTCGTCTCCAGGTACGGGGTCAAGAAAAACATCTAAGTCGATAAAGTAGAGTATGACTCTGTCAAATTTTACATTAACATATTCGCTTTGTTTCGCTTGTTGGCGTTCAATTATAAGAAATGAAGAGAATGTTCTTTTTCATTGATTTATGAACATTAAAACTAAATCACACTAATATATGAATCCGTCTCGGATCATACATCGCGGTTAAGTTTTTATGTCCATACCTCAATGAAAACAAAACAAAAAAAAAAATATTCTATTTATTTCTTAAATGAACGAAAGCTTGTCTGGCCAAGGAAAACAACACCAACAACAACAAGGTGATGACAAAAGCTGGGCTTAATGTTCCAAATCAGCCTAGCTAAAATGCTCTGATCCAGGATGGGTTTAAGAGAATTAGTAGGATAGAATGACTAAGTCTTCACCCAGACTAGGAAGAACTCAAAACTTGTGTCTCTTTCCATGTAGAGATGCAAGCAATGAAAACGACGATAGTTTGACGAAAAGAACATTCAAAAATGTTTGATTATTGATTGATTGAATGGGGTTTAACGCCGCTTTTAACAGTATTTCAGTCATATCGCGGCGGCTAGAGCACCTAACAATGGATTCCTGTTATTTCTCACACCAGTACTACCACTACATCCTTTCCTAGCCTCCAGCTGCTATCCCACTTAGGTTTACGATTATCAACCCATTGGTGAGAGACAATTGTCGGAAAGAATATTTGCCGCCGCCGGGGATCGAACCCATGACACCCATGATTGAAGATTAGGAGTCTGGCGCGCTACCGACTGCGCTATGGCGGCGGCAAAATGTTTGATTAAGATACAAAGATCTTTTTCGATTAAAAGATTTTAAATGACACGTCCATATTTGGTTAATGGGCGACCATAACCTTGTTTGTCGAACAAATATTTGCTTGTTTCTTAGCCTTTTCTAGTCAAAACATATTTAGGGTCACAGAAAAATACCAAGGCCCAAAGATTCTTTAAAATAATTTCTCAATTATGACTTTGTGAGTCATAAAACTTACTTTAATATACTTTTGACTATAACACTCTTATGCATATCATGTCCGATTTTAAAGTAACCCAGGAGTTGACACATGACAAAATTGCAATTTTACTTAAAATCATCTTTGGGCGACAAAAATATTGTGAACATAGCTTGAATAAAGCTTTATTTACGACATTTTGGTCGCTAAATGGCATTGTGCTTATTCAAAAATACTATACCCTTATGCTGTTTTTTTTTTTTTTTTTTCAAATATTCCTTATGGACCTTTATGGCCCGACTAGTCACAAATGAACGAATGCAGAGAACCTTCGCACGAGCCATCTTATATGCTGTGGTAACATTTTGATTAAGCGTGGTGGTATGAAACTGCCATCGCTACTGGACAAGTTAACACGAAAAGAATTGCGGTTATCACGTTTTTTTCATGTAAACACGCGTGCTGACCACTTACAACTTAAATAACCAGAAAACACGGCGGCTTTCATGTTATTTTTCATGATGCCAGTTGGGAAAGTTAGCGTGAATTTTGCTGTGTTAGTGCTCTTGAGCTGCCGTCACTTACTATTTCACTTAACAGGAAAAGATGGTGGATACCGCGTTATCGGACAGGTTAACATGAAAAATGTTCATAAAAATTTAAAAACTAACGCGTTATCCGCCATTCTTTTCGCGTTAAGTATCTGGAAAATAATGGCAGTTACAGAGCACTTTATCTTGTTACATATATAGTAAGTAGTGACAGTTCACGAACACAAACACGACACAATTCCTGTTAACTTTATATCTGGTATCTTAACAGACAGTGAAGAAATATGTTAATATTTCATAACATGAAATTTTCCATGAAAAAGTACAAATAACGCGTTATCCGCCATTTTAGTTTCGTCAAAATTATTTGTTAAGTGATGGCAGTTCTATGTCTTTCAGAATATTACATTATGTATTGCGCCAATCTGTCATTCCATGGGTCAAATGAATTTATAACATTTGCCAAAAATATTTTCATAATAGGTTGACAAACCCCTTACTCAAAGAAACGTACTCAATACTCGGTAGCACGTCGCGTATTTCCCCATTTCCCTATTGACGGGCCTGGGGCGCCATAGTGAGTCATCTAAATTGTCTGCACCTAAAGAGATCCACAGAAAAGCAATGACTATGTAATGAGTTGAAATGACATGCAATCCTAGACTGTGTGTGCGCGTGCGCGCGCGCGGCTGTGTATTTTGAATTTAGTTTTTGCTTGGGGTAGGGTTTGGCAAATTTTGACCAGCACAATATTTGAAAATGTTGCTCTAGAATTTTCGGGCATCAAATTGCGGCTATATTCGGCAAAATATCCTGTTGCAGCGCATTACGACATTTGGTTCAAATCTTCTCTTCAAGTCATTATGCATGTGAATAACGCGACAAACATGTTTACTTTAAAATCTAGGGCCCCGTAGAGATGTCATTCGGTACCCCCCCAAACGACCCCCGAAAGCAATGCTTAATTTGTCGAAACAGTGAATTTATTAGTATACTTACTTCTCTTCTCCATCTGTGAACTTATTGACCCATTCTCACACAATGAGGCTTTTTGTCTCCCCTCAAGAAAAACAAAAAGGAAAACATCGTGGAAAATGAATAAATAGCTTGTAACAAGCAATTTCTTCATTTTCCACAATGTTTTATATCCAGAATGTTGAAAAATTCCATAAACTTTAAATTGTCGTCTGAAACTATTTTCAATTTGGACAAGTCTAATAAATTGCCTTGTGGTAACGGGTTAAGTGATAATCTTGGGAGAAATGTAGAGAAATCACCGTGAGGCATTAAAGAGAAGTTATTTGTGAAACAACTTAGATTCAAATCAGCAATATCACTGCGTTAAATGTACGACGATCTGACGTCGTATTCTGAATGTCGCTTTCACGGCAAAAGTTTTTTTTCATTTCTCCGTGATGTTAAATTAATGCTCGTACATAGTATCCAAACATCGAAAACGGATGTGGGACCAGTCGATGCTGTCAATGAAATAATCGGTCTACAAATTAAATCATTCATTTAGACCAGAAATGAATTCTGAACTCCGACATTGGCTGATATTTTGCTAGGCTTTTATTTATTTGTTTGGCGATGTAATTACGTAATGACGTTATTACAGCTTATACAAGCTGAAGCTTCGACGCTAAGGTCGTAAGACATCTTTTCTGCTTTTTTGTTACATGCTACTGGCCATGAATTTTGAAAAATAACGCAGTTAAAAATCGAAGTGGAACTTCCTGTCGGACTCAATGGACGTAGTCAGTGGGCGGGGCCAGCGACTGGTCAATTATGAGGCTGAACAAAAGAAAATCCCGTGGACTTACATTTTGGGGGTTGTATTATCATTATGTTCATGTCTTTAAACGTAAAAAGATTATATACTTTATAAAACCTCCTACAGCACTTTGAATGAATATTGTATATAATATCCATGCAATTGACCAATCGCGGCTGTCAATCAAATATTCTGACCACCAATCAAATCAATCACTTTGACCAGAATGGAGTTTTGAACTCAAACATTTGCCGCCATTTTTGTTAACCTTTTTGCTAATATGACGACTTAAACGTCGTAACTTCAGCTTATTTAAGCTGTAGTTACAACGTTTAGGTCACCAACCAATCATTCTACTAATATTTTATATGCTACTGGCCATAAAGTTTACATTACACAAATAACGCCGTAAACTTTCGAAGCGGAACTTCCTGTCGGAGTCAATTGGCGGGGCGTACAGAGTAAATGGGCGGGGCCAGCGATTAATCAAAACCACGTTTATCTGTGAAGGTTGTGCCACATTGCCATGGATTTCCGCTGATTTTGTACCATGTCATTCCAGTGTTTCCCTTCGTTACCAGTCTTTGTCGCACCGATAGCACAACACCCAACAAACTCCCCGTGACCGATGAGATCGTTATCTACCACGTGACACTCGATGACGACACTGGACAAGAGTTCGGCAGGGACATTAAAAGATAGGGCCTCGTTCCATACCGGGTTGTGTGTCCCTTTTATAACTGACGTTTTCTTCCGCTTCACTTTCTTGCCGTCTATGACTAGAGTGACCCTAACGTAAGGATCTGAAAAAAAAAGAGGATGAAAATGGTTTAAAGTATCATACTACAAAACATGGATATAAATTATGTATCCCCTATATCAAATTAAGTGATCAGTTAAAATCAAAGCTTTATTTGATCATATTGATTTTTACTATAAGAGCCTCTTTTTCGAAAATCACTTAACAAATTGAAGTCTTTCCAACACACGTATTGACTGGCAAAGAATATCAGATGTAATGAATTCCCCGTAAAGAAACTAAAAAAGTATATATGCTGCCTTTAACTTTTGGCCAGACTAAAAATGGTATCTTCACATTATGAATATTAACCCTTTCCTGTACAATCCCTTGTTTTCACATCCCTGTGAATTTATACTTGAGAAAACATTGAGAGAAAAGAAGAAATTGCTCGTTACAAGCAATTTCTTCTTTTCCCACAATGTTTTCTAACCTGTAGGTTCGTTACTTTTCAAATTGCACCCACTTTTAATTGTTGTCTGCAACTTCTTTCAAATTGGACCGGTCTAAAATTTAAAAAAAAAACGGGAAAGGGTTAAGGTTATACACTAAAATAGTCGGAAAAAAAAACTTCCTCTGTATAAAATGACGTTGTAATCCTATAGAGACGATGTAAGGAAACTTGCGAATCCTGATGTCAATTAAAAATTGAAAGACCAATTAAAAAGTCATTCAGACCTGAAGAAAATTTTGAGCTCCGCCATTGCCCAAAAAGTATGTGAAGCATTTCTGTTGGTTTGGCGAATTAAACGTCGTAACTACAGCTTATGCAAACTGTAGTTACGACGTTTAGGTCGCCAACCAAACATTTTATCTTATTGTCTCATTTTACCGACCGTACAATTTACAAGATAATGCTGTTTAACCCTTTCATGCACAACAAGGTTTAGGACTGGTCCAAATTGAAAGAAGCTGCAGACGACAATTTTAAGTTGAAAGATTTTTTTTTTTCGTCTTTTTGGATAGAACATTGTAGATAATGAAGAAGTTTCTTTAAACAAGCGATTTCTTCCTTATCAACAATGTTTTCCAAAATATTTTTGCCCGAAGGGGCATAAAAAGGTAAGCTTGTTTGGGAATGGGTTAATATCAACGTGAAACTATCGGCTGGTGCTCAGTGGTCGTATCCAGCGAGCCGTTGATTAAATATAAGTAGCCAATGGTCGATTACATATAAAAATACAAAAATCACAAATTCCGTTGATTACATATCATTAGACAAAAATCACAAATTCCGTCGATTACATATAAGTAGACAAAGATCACAAATTCCTTCGATTACATATAAATAGATAAAGATCACAGATTCAGTCGATTACATATAAGATTAAAAATTCCGTCGATTATAAATCACGTATTCTTTCGACTACATATAAATAGACAAAAATCACAAATTCCGACGATTAGATATAAGTAGACAAAGATCATAAATTCCGTCGATTACAAATAGGAAGACAAAGATCACACATTCCGTCGCTTATATATCATAAGACAAAGATCATAAATTTCGTCGATTACATATAATAAGACAAAGATCATAAGTAGTTAATCATTTGACTTTTTTTTGTAGTGCGTCAACTATCGGTATGATATCGATGCCCTTTCATAAGCCTTACCTGAAGATGGTGTTGTATTGGGCACTTTTAAATCTTTTGCTTTCATCACGACAACAGTTAGTCTCTCCGCTGTTGGTAAATAACTCAAGGATAATAGGATCTCTCCAAGTTCAGGATCCTCCTGTAATATACATTTGTATAAATAACTGAAGGGTATTAGAATCTCTCCGAATTTTGGGTCATCCTGTAATATACATTTGTATAAATAACTGAAGGGTATTAGAATCTCTCCGAGTTTTGGGTCATCCTGTAATATACATTTGTATGAATAACTAAATGATTTTAGAATCTCCGTGAGGTCTGGACCATCCTTTAATATACATTTCTATGAATAACTGAAGGATATTAGAATCTTCCTGAGTTCTGGGTCATCCTGTAATATGCATTTGTATATAACTAAAGGATTTCAGAATCTCTCTTAGTTCTGGGTCATCCTGTAATATACATTTGTATAAATAACTAAAAGATATTAGAATATCTCAGAGTTCCGGATCCTCCTTTAATATACATTTGTATGAATAACTAAAGGATAATAGAATCTCTCCGAGTCTTTGGTTCACCTGTAATATACATTTGTATGAAAATAACTAAAAGATTTTAGACTCTCTCCGAGTTCCGGGTTCTCCTGTAATATACATTTGTATAAATAACTAAAGGATATTAGAATCTCTCCGAGTTCTAAGTCATCCTGCAATATACATTTGTATAGATAACTAGAGGATATTAGAATTGTTCCGGGTTCTGGGTCATCCTGTAATATACATTTGTATAAATAACTAAAGGATATTAGAATTCCTCCGAGTTCTGGGCCCTCCTGATATATACTATCGTATTAACAACTCAAGGAAAACAGAATATTTCTGTATTTAGGGTCCGTATGTAAAATGCATCTCTATAATGACTAATAAATAACATAGTCTCTGTGAGTTTTGGAGTCCTCCTTTAATAAACATAGTAGAATATTTCCGGATTCTTCTACCTCGTTTAATAAACATTATAGAATCTTTCCGGCTTCAGAGTCCTCCTCTAATAAACATAGTAGATATTTTGGAGTTCTGGGTCTTTCTTTTATAGCCTCATACAGACGAAATATTGATAACAGAATCTCTCCAAGTTCAGGGTCCACATGTTATATACAATTGTATTATCAACCCTTTCCTGTTTTTCAAAAATTTAGACCTGTCCAAAAGTAAAGGTTTTTAGACGAAAATTGAAAGTGGATTTAATTTGAAAAATTACCATTCAGTAGGATAGAAAATATTGTGGAAAAAGAAGAAATTACTTGATACAAGCGATTTCTTCTTTTTCTACAATGTTTTCTCATCTATAAATTTGCATGGACGTAAAACTAGGGGTTGAACAGGAAAAGTTAAATCATGAATATCTCCGCCTCTGGGTACTCCTGTAATATATGTGTATCTGTATAAATAACAGTATCTCTCCGACTTCAGGGTCTTCCTATAATAACCATTTGTGTAACTCAAAGGTAAAATAATTTCTCCTAGTTCGTGGTCCTCCTATAATAAACGTTGTATAAATGACTCAGAGATAACAGAATATCTCCAAGTTCGAGCCCTCCTGTAATATAGATTTGTACAAATGACTCAAGGATACTCTATAGAATATCTTCGAATTGTGGTTCCTACTGTAATATAAACTTTTTTAAATAACTAATTGATAACAGAATACAAGAGAGTTCTCAGTCTTCCTGTATATATTATTTAAATAACACGAGGGCAAAAGAAAATTTCTCAATTCTGGGTACTCGCTCAACTTTTACTTCGTACAAGTTACCCTATCAGCATCTCTCAGACTTCAAACAAAATTGTTATCAAGCGCAAATAGACTGTCTCCATGGTCGAGTGAGAGTGCTTGACCCTTGATCTGCAGGTCATGGTTTCGAGATCTACCGTCGCCGGGGTGTGTTTATTGGCAAGAGACATAAAAGCCAGCCCCATTCTATCCAGCTGTATAATTTCTCAGTAGTGGGTTATCGTCGCAATCGAACTAAAACAAAGTACTATAAACTAAACTTAGATATATAACTTAGTTTTATGTCGGCTAAAATATTCGAATAACAAATATTTCACAACAAAAAATGATTTTTATAGATTAGAGGTTAGTGTCAAAGCATCTTCTATTTAGCTTCTATATTTTGCTTGGGGTTTGCAGCCTACGATTTTTAATCCAAGCCGTTTTAACCCTTAACACAATCCATTTTTGTACCTGTGATTTTTAACTTGAGAAAATATTGTGGAAAAAAGAAGAAATTGTTTTTAACAAGCAATGTCTTCTTTTCGCACACACTTTTAATAGTCGTCTGCAACTTTTTTCAAATTGGACTATTCTAAATTTTCGTCGAAACGGGAAAGAGTTAACGCGTCTTCTTCTTTTGGCTACTTTTTGGCTGATTTTGAATCTAAGCTGCATACTTACATGTTCTTGCTTCTGTATGTCACACCACATCTCGACGCTATTACTGGTCTCTACTTTAGACAAGTCGATTCGAACCTCGCCAACTAATTTATGGCGGGAAAATTTGTCATAGTCGTAAACAACAAACACTAGACTGGATGCCTGTATGTCGTCATAGGTGGCGGGAAATTTAAAATACTCATTGTAAAATGGATTGGCTGTTTTTCTTTTGACTGAAGACTGCCGAACTCGCTCGTCAACGGAGGGTTCGATTGAGACCTTGATATAAGGATCCCCGAATCCTATATCTGGGGACAAGTGTTCTGACGGTGGGAGATCTTGGGCTACAAAAGAGAAAGCACATATAACTCTCATACCTGTTTATGATTTCACTTATTTGTTACAGTTTATCCATTCGATATATACCTAGCTTGTTATTTCCATCTCCTCTCTAGATATTTCAAAAAGAAAGATATCGATTATAAAAGAGAATGATTACACCTAAAGATCTATTAATCACGATTATTTCTTCCTTCAGATCAAGAGAAGAGTAATAACTGAGTTGGCCTTTTTAAACGAATTTCTACAACAAACATTGTAAACAGATAAATTCGCAATAGGCGTAAATAGATATTAAACCATTACCACACAGCTGAATTTAAGACCGGTTCAAATTGAAACTAGACATTGTCGCAAAGTGGACTAATACCCTCCAACAGCGCTTGTCCATATACAAGTACTATCTGCAAAAGGGCCATAACAAAATGGACTTTTTTAATTAAAGGGCCATAAATCCGTCAAAAATCAACGGACCATAACCAAAATAGGATATGCACATGTCAGACTTATACCGAGTGTTTCTGTAAAACTTGAATCAAATGCATCCAATGGTTGCTGAGAAATTGAGCGGACACGATTTTTCACTAAAGGGCTATAACTCCGTCAAAAATCAATGGACCGTAACCAAAATAGAATATGCACATCTCCGCTTGATACTGATTATATCAGTGAAGTTTGAATCAAATCCGTCCAATGGTTGCCCAGAAACTGAGCGGACTCGAAAAAGCTACCTACAGACGGAAGGACGGACCGACCGACGGACTGACCGACCGACAAGCTGACTCCTATATACCCCCTAACAAAGTTAAGGGGAGTATAAATAGATGTAGACCAAAAATCAAGGTTTAACAAATTTTAGATTTATCAATTGACTGGGTAGAAAAAAATGTGGAAAATAAAGAAATCGTTTGAAACAAGAAATGTCTTCATTTCCCACAATGTTTTCCAAATTGTTTTTTCTTGAAGGGCGTCAAAAAGCGTCAATGTCTTGGAATAGATTAATTGAATTATTAAAGAAATTGTCAGATTTTTTGACAAACCATAATATCTGATTATCGTCATTACTTACCTTCAATAAGATGAACAACAAGATCTGACGTTCTAAAATCGTATTTGAGTCGAGTGTGAAGTCTTCCATAACTTCTGTCTACTGACTCCTGTTGAACCACAGCATCTTTACGGGGATAGAGGTCCGGTCGAATAGCACCTGAAATAATATATAGGGGATAAAGGTCCGGTCGAATAGCACACTAAATAATATATAGGGGATAGAGGTCCGGTCGAATAGCACCTGAAATAATATATAGGAGATAGAGGTCCGGTCGAATAGCACACTAAATAATATATAGGGGATAAAGGTCCGGTCGAATAGCACCTGAAATAATATATAGGAGATAGAGGTCCGGTCGAATAGCACACTAAATAATATATAGGGGATAGAGGTCCGGTCGAATAGCACACTAAAAAATATTCAGGGGATAGAGGTCCCGTCGAAGAGCACCTGGAATAATATTATATAGGGGAGATAGAGGTCCGGTCGAATAGCACCTGAAATAATATTATATAGGGGAGATAGAGGTCCGATCGAATAGCACCTGAAATAATATATAGGGGATAGAGGTCCTGTCGAATAAGACCTGGAATAATATATGGCAGATAGAGGTCCGGTCGAATAGCACCTGAAATAATACATAGGGGATAGAGGTCCGGTCGAATAGCACACTAAATAATATTTAGGGGATAGAGGTCCCGTCGAAGAGTACCTGGAATAATATATAGGGGAGATAGAGGTCCGGTCGAATAGCACCTGAAATAATACATAGGGGATAGAGGTCCGGTCGAATAGCACACTAAATAATATTTAGGGGATAGAGGTCCCGTCGAAGAGTACCTGGAATAATATATAGGGGAGATAGAGGTCCGGTCGAATAGCACCTGAAATAATATATAGGGGATAGAGGTCCGGTCGAATAGCACCTAAATGATATATCGTAGATAGGTATGTATGCTGAAATAAACAAATATAATTTGTCATTACTATGCGATTTCTTTTAATGGTCTAAAGTTTCTGCTTAGATACCAGCCTTTTCATTCACATGGTTTGACACTTTCACCGTAGGGTTTAAGTAAAAGGTGATCTTATCGATATTAATTTATGTCGACAACCTAGTATTTCGATCACTAACCGCCATCGTAGCAGGTAACTTCATATTTTACTTATATACTGGCCTTAACTCTATTTTGTGGGTGTTCATTGGATTCGTCTCGTCGTGACGATTCAAATGTGTACCAACAAGATAGGGTTTTGCTGAGAGTTAGTGATTTTAGAAGGTGTTTTTTTTAAAACCTCGGTTTATATAGGCTTCTGAAAAATAATTCTTACCGAAAGAATGTTCAAATAAGTAACTATCTACACTCGTATCACTTCGTGCACTGATGCTGCTAGTGTCTTCTGCAGCTCCCGAGAACTGCTCGCTTTTTATACTACCACGTGACATCGTTGAGATGCTACCACGTGACGATATAGATGTAGAACGAGGCTGGACTGTTTTGTGTTCCTTGGATAAGGAAATGTCCTGGAAATAGATAAATGAAACTAATTGCACTTACAGATTCTAGACAGAACACCGATGAAGCTCTACCCAGGTCCTGCTTTTGTATATAAAAAGGCAGTGGATTTTACATTGGATCCCGTTTAAGAGCTTTCTATGACAATCATTGAAACCATTCACTACATGGGTAGGCTCTCCCCCCCCCCCCCCCCCATAGTCTTAGCAAATACACACAAAAAATTATGTTTAAGAGAATAAAGTTTTTCTTCAATTAAGATTGCAATGGCAAGCATAGTTTGGGACACTAGGATTTGATTAATAAAAGGAACTGTGTGGCTTATTGCTTGACTCGGCGGACTTGCATACGTGCGGAATCGAGGCTAGAGTGAAGGCTAAATCAATGGTCCCGTGGGTTTGTCTCTGGCCAAGGTTCCAGCCTAGTAATGTTGTTACCTAGGATACGTTCGAATAAATGAAGTTTGCCTTGATACAACAGTTACTGATTGATTTAAAAAAAAACAAAAACGGGCGTAAATCTCCATTCAATCAATTTAGTTGGATTTTGTAGAGAACAGAGAGCTTACAAAACAAGAAAGACGAAAGTAAATGAATGACTGTTTATATAGTACTCAATCCCGAACAGAGGCGAAGATAAACTGGTCTTAATGTCACTCTTGAATGGCTATTTTCCTATGTTGTGGATTCATCATATTTGAATCGTCTAAACGAAACGATTCAGATGAGTACTCACAACATAGGTTTATGCCAGTATGATTGGAACATCTAAATCATGAAGCCCCCCTCCCACTCCCACCCCTCACAGTAGCTCTGATGCTGACCTTTTGATGTAAGCATCTTAGAAGGATATATATCATTTGGGTTTGGTTTAACGGTAATATTCTTAGACTGGTCTAAATCTGTAAGAATTTGTAGACGACAATTTTAAGTTCCTTGAATCTTAAAAATGAAACATATATAATTTCTTTCAATTTTAAGGACTTTCTACATAATGTCATCTTGAAAACCCAGAAGAGGCGCGAGATTCTATAGCCTTTAAACCCTCCTCGGACCTATTGGCCAACGTCCGTTATACATTTAACCCATTCCCACACAGTGACCCTTTTGACGCACCCAAAGAAAATCAATTGGGAAAACAGTGTGTAAAATGAAGATATTGCTTGCAACAAGCAATTCCTTCATTTTACACAATTTTTTCTACAAAAAAAGTTGAAAATACCTAAAATTTCATGAACTTTAAAATTTCGTCAACCACTTCTTTCAATTTGGACCAGTCTAAAATTTCCCGTCTGATAATGGGTTAAGGATTGTACACATGGTTCCTCTGTCTTTTTCAATCCTATGGCCTCTGCAACGCAGTTAGTAAGGACATTGCAGCTCTAGACGATGTTGCCATATCCGCTAGGGTTTGAATCCGGTAAGAGTAAAAAAAGTATTTCATAACTGACTGATCATTGATAGCGCACAATGGCCTCCGCCAGGAATTCGGATTTATACATAAACAGCGTTGTTTTCAACGTTGTTATTTTCCAAAATATATTACCGGTGACCGATAAAAAAAAAGAAAGCGAAATGGATTGTTGGCGATCAAAACGTCGTTATAACTACAATAAGTTTCTAGTTACGACGTTTAAGTTGCCAAACAAACTAAGATGCTTAATATCAATGTCGAGATCCAAAGCTCGCTTACGGTCTAAACGAAAGATATGATTGGTCTATAGGGTTTTTGATTTGCAGCTACAATCTGTGAACTGCACTAACGAACCGTCCAAAACGGACTTAATAATTGGGTTTAAATATCTGTAGTCTTAGCAGATACTTATCAATATTATATGTTATTTATATGTATTGCCGTTTGGCGCGAAATGACCCTCGTTTTACAAGTATATTTCCCGAATTGCCTTAACCCATTCCCACACGAAAATAATTTGTACTGGTAAAAACTGAAAGAAGATGCAGACGTCAAATTTAGGTTTATGAAATTCTAAAATCATTTGAGCCCATGCGTGACATTTCCAACAATTACACATGTGCGCCAAGTAAAGACTCAGATCAGCCTGTGCATCTGCACAGTCTGATCAGAGTCTTCACTCTGCGCTCTGTAGATAGATACTGACCCAAAGCTTCTTCAAACAATCAGCGAATATTCTAATTGCCCCGAATGACTGTCCAGGATGCTCATTGTGTGCAAGTTACGCACATGCGAAATTGTTGGAAATGTCACGCACAGGCTCATTTGTCTTTTAGGGTAGAGAACTTAATGGACATTGAAGAAATTGCTTATTTCGTGGGAATGTCGTGGGTTCGAAACTTCGCTCTGCCAACTTTCTTCCTAATTTGACAAACGTCATAGCCACATATTTCATTTCAGAGAATTTTATTTTTTCATGAATGTATGAATAAAAAAACTAATCACACTGTACAAATTCGCGAAGCAGATTCGTATATAAGTGTGATTAGGTTTTTCCATTCATACCTCCATGAAAACAACAACAACAAAAAAGTATCCTCATTTCTTACAATTTTATAGTAGCGAGCGAAAAAAGCAAAACTTTTACAATTTTTCATACTATTTTGTAAGGAAATATTTTGTGCGGGAGTATACCAAACAGTTGCGTGCTCAAACTTTTGTTCATGGAGGTATGAATATTTTTTTTCGACTAATCAGAACGCCCGTTTTTCGTTAGACGAAACTAAAAATTAATTTATTAGATTATTATTGCTAATGAGTGTTACATTGCATGCGTTTTAACGTCACTTTCAACAGTATTTCAGTTACATCCCCGAATCTAGTGCACTTAACCATACCTTCCACACGTTTCTCACACCAGTACAACCAAAACAAATGACTTCTTGTCGAACTTACGCGCACCACGTATAATTCGCCCTTTGGTCAGAGATAAATAATGTATGTCAAAATGACTTTTTTCAATGATGAAATTAATGTTAACCTAGCTGGAATTAGAAGTCCCGACTTCAGAATTGAGAGCACAGCACGCTACTGACCGATATAACCGGACTCGGTAACTCGCAGCTTAAACTCTTAAGCGATAATAACTCTGTTAGTAACATTTGTACCCCCCACCCGGCAAAAACCGCAGCCCCCATAACCTCCCCCCCCCAATAATAATAAGAATACAACACACCATTTTATGTCGAACCAAACTATAAAAGTCCATAAAAATCACTTTCTAAAACATGTATTCAGTCATTAGAAAATCCAACATGTCTAAGAAGGTTTTATCGATCCATTCTAGGCTGCACTAAAAACCTCGTCGCAGTAAGAATGCGGATGAAGTGTATAAAGGAGTAAATTAAAGCGACAACAAGCCAGATTCATAGCCTTATTGATTACCTATACGACAACCGACCCTTCCAAAACAAAAAATCCGCAAATCGTAAAAGTGTGCAGAATATTTCTGATGTGATCCTTTCAACAAAAAATGGGAAGTGCAGAAAGTATCGACCCTAGTCCGCCTGTGCGAATCGCACAGACTGACCAGGATCGATACTTTTCCCTCTGACGATTTGCTTGAAAAAGAATGACTATTCTACCTTTACATATAATTTTTGTGGTATGACCTCTGGTTGACCTCTGCTGTGTCGTATTTCTTTTACAGATATTTGTTGTCCGGAGCATCTAGGGACTCCCTTTTCGCCTTATGAGTCACAAGTTTATCTCTCTTTATCTCTCTTTCTCAAACGCACACACGCGCGCACGCGCATACGCAAATAAGTTGCCATCTGTGAAATTTGCACAACTAATGATTGAAAGAGAGATCGGATTTAGCCGAGGTCAATTCCAATATAAAGACATAGTAGTTAGGGGAAAACAATCTGTTAAAGATAAAGTAGTTACGCGAAAACAATCTGTTAAAGATAGGTTGAAAAAGCCGTAGTTACAATGATTGTCCTTACGACAGTAAAGTATTGTCCTAACGACAGTAAAGTATAATAGTATTGCCCTTCTAGATTCGGAAATTCTGCCGAGAGCATTCTGTGCAGCCTGATCAACGTGAAAACCATATTCACTCCCGAGATGTTCCCTTTTTCATGTAGCGTACCATGATTTTTTTCCATCAAAACATTTATAATAAATAAGTAAAGACTCTGATATTAATAAGATATCAATAATTCCTTTTCTAAAGGGGCGGAATCTAAAACAAGAGAGAGAGAAAAAAAACAAACAAAAAAACTAGACGAGTCCAAATTGAGAAAAAGAAAGTTCCAGACCACCTTAAGAAATGCGTTCGAATTGGAAAATAAGTGCCAAATACGATAGAAAACGTTTAGCGAAAGGGAGAAAATGACAGATTGAATGTTTATAAGGTTATATCACTGGAGAGCGAAAACCTCAACTGTAATGAACTGGAAAGCTTATAGCACAATTTTCCAATGGAGACTCGAGCAGTAATTGATGATGCATGTCAGCGCCATATTCCGGAAAAATTAATTGGTTATCAAAGAATTTTCATCACCGCTTCGCAAGTCGGAAAAAAATTAGAGTATCCTAATGAAAAGTTGCTAGGAATCAATGCTACAGTGCTGCAATTTGGAATAAAACATGTCTTAATAAGTTAACAAGTAAAGCTTCATTACGGTGCATGTGTAACAAACACGTAATACAAATTACAAGTAATAATGGAACATTGCCTATGGGTATCTCCAGGACTTGGGAGAGCCCCTGTTTTTCCATGCTCACATCGGATAATACAGACCATTATTTTCTTTCAGATAACAGTCTTTTGTAGACGCCAATTATCTCTGATACAATTATTTTTAGCTAGCAAAGCGTCAGCTTTGATACAAACATTTTCTTGATTGTTCACAATATGTTTTAACCTTATAGGCAAATGTTTTCTAAATTCCACCAAGTTGAAATTGTTGTCTGCAACTTCTGTCAATTTGAAACAGTCTAAGACTTTTTCATGTTGCAATGGGTTTACTCCTTAGTTTATTCATCATGATAACTTTAGACAAAGAAGATTACTTAACAAAACCATGCTTTGTTAGCCGTACTCTGATTATCATATCGTCAGCGCACGAGCAAAATATCGTAACTACAGCTCATTAAAGCTGTAGTTACCACATTAAGCCCGCGCACAGACGGTATATATTTATACTCTCTCCTTGAATTTTACATTGGATTTCTTAATTGAGCGCATGCGTGACATTTCCAATCATTACGCATGTGCGCCAAGTAAAGACGCGGATCAGCCTGTGCATTCGCACACTCTGATCAGAGTCTTCACTTTGCGCTCTGTAGATAGATACTGACCCAAAGCTTCTTTAAACAATCAGCGAATATTCTAATTGCCCCGAATGGCTGTCCAGGGTGCTCAATGTGTGCTAGTCACGCACAAGCGAAATGGTTGGAAACGTCACGGACAGTCTCAATTAATTGGCTCTTATATTCTAAATGACCCTAGCTGTCGATGCGCCACAAAACCCCTTTCATTCAATAAATAACACCAGCACCAATGGGCCTGTATGTCACTTTTTAAAGAATAATTGAACTTAATATTCATATATTAAAAAACTTGTTGGCAAGTCAATAAGTTTAACTATCATATCATGTCTTCTATTGATTATTTATTACTACGTTATTTGTTACTACGTATCTTATGCATCTGTTGAAAATTTTCGGTGGACAATTATCCTATGTGTCCGAATTATTTTTCAAAACTCTTAAGAGATGAAGAGAATATTTTTTGTTTTCATGGAGGTATGAACCGAAAAACCTAATCACACTGTATGAATACGCGAAGCGGATTCATACATTGTGTGATTAGGTTTTTCGGTTCATACCTCCATGAAAACAAAAAATATTCTCTTCATTTCTTATAATTTAATAGCATCGAGTGAAAAATGCAACAACTTAACAAATTTTGATACCTTTTTGTAGTGAGCTATTTTGTGCGGAAGCATTCAAAATGGCTGCGTACTCAAAATTTTGTTCGTGGAGGAATGAATTAAATTTTTCGACCAATCAGATTGCTCGTTTTTGATAGACGAAACTAACAATTGAATTATATTATCTTGGTTAGATTTATGATACTATCCATTTTCAGTAAACTTACAGAACGGTAGTGGCTAGTTTTTGCTAACGTAGGTAAATTCGGAATACTTACAGATTTACGAAAACAAACCATTAGTCTAATGTTTCTTGAAAAAAATCAAAAGACAACTGTAAAGTAAGGAATAAAGCACCACTCCTAGTTTGTTATGATTTAAAAAAAGAGGTGAATAAATAAAAATGAGATAAAATACGTTTGCAGGCGCCACAATATTCTTTTTTATTATAGTCCTATAAATGATATGAATTAAAATCAGGCTATCTAATACAACTCGACAGAAAAAAAAATCAATATTCGGCGTGTACCATAAAGCCATATTCGTCGAGTACCGTTAAACACGGACTACTTTTTAGCGGTTTTGTAGGACAAAACCGGTATTTCATATCGATCAACCGGAAACAAGTTTTCACGAATTTTCCACTCATTTCCACGCATGCTTATAAACTTGAAGTGAAAAACTATGTGGTCGCCTCCATCTTGTTTCATCGCTGATGAAGAAAATAACTTACTTGCTGAATGCCAACAGCCTCCTTTTAGTCATAAATATCAAGGAAATTGGTTTAAAAATTCGACTTAATATATCCATAGTAAATTTTTTAATGAACTGTCTAAATGAGAGAAATAATCTCCTCGCGTTTCAAGACAGAATCTAGGTCAGTGGTTAGTGGAGTAAGCGAATACATGTAAACAAACTCCTAACCCTGTCTGTTAGTTTTGACCTGGCAGGACTGAGCAAATTTACACCCCGTGTTCGCAGTATGTGCTACAAGTTACAACCCTGTTATAGTCGTGATTCAAGCGCCTATTTAACCCCACCGAATAAAACACCCTTTTACCTCTCGAATTCGACTATATCTTTGAAACGAACATGTAGTACGTAATAATAGTATGCTCAAAGCAAAAAGAATTGAATGTTAGCTTTGATTGCTTTAACTTTTATCATTTAACCTTTTACCACACAACCACACATTTTCACGCACAGATGAAATGATATCAGAGAAAACGTTGTGATTAAATCAAAATAGCGATTTCGGCAAACAGTAAAAGGGTCATGATTAATTGATTATGGTTTTAACGCAACTTTTAATAGTATTTCAGTTATATCGGGCGGCTGGAGCTCCTAACCGTGGATTCCTGGTAGTTCTCACACCAGTATTACCACTACATCCTTATCGAACATCCAGCTGCTCATCCCTCTTAGGTGTACGATTTATTTACTCATCTTTATGATACGTGTTGGCATTGTTGAGCGCGATTACTGTGAGCCAGCAAAACCGCTCTCAGGACTTTCAGTCCTTTGATTTTGTGTATTGACGATCGGGTTTTTTTTCGGAAAAATGGTTATTTCTTAAGAATTTAAGAGAAATTTGTCATAATGTCATATCCGAAAAGGTATATAATAAAAAGAATATTACAACAGTGTGTTTTTCTATTTTTCATTATCGTATTCTCGGATCGTGTGTAGGTATTTTTTATTGGATTCGACCTTCGGTCTCATCCAATAAAAACTACCTACACACGATTCTCGAACACGATAACAACAAATAGAAAAACACACTGTTGTAATATTCCCTATTTATTTTCCATTACCCCCATTCTTTTCCGTGACAAAGAAGGACATCACAAAACCCATTCTACATGCCATGGGTAACACGATGACATGTATTTTGTGGAAATTTGATCCAAATCCTTCAAGAAATCTCGGACGAATTACATTCCACAAAACTTCAACACGAAACTGATTTCCTGCTGAGCAGCTGAAAACGGATTTGTCCCTAGCAAATAAATTAAAAAGGCAATCAGAATATCGGTTCGCGGTGTTATGATGTGGAGACGGAAATAGAATACTGCGTAACTTGATATACACCATGTTCGAGGCGCTAAGGAGACGTAAATTAGAAAAAAAAATCCAGTGTTATGTCGGAAATCAAACATCACGTTACTTGATATACAGCATGTTCGCAGTGCTACCGAGACGTAAATTTAAGATCAATCCAGTGTTGTGACGGAAATCAAATAACACGGGACGAGATCTACGACGTCGAAGAGAAGTGAAGGAAACGTCCAGAGACAGCTTACTGTAAAGAACCGACTTGTCTAGTTTCTAATATTGATTCCAAGGCTAAATCCAGTGACGTCCTCTCTCTAACACATTGAATGTCCTTGAACCATTAGCCATCACCGGGGGATAATAAATAACTGTCATACCTTTCTTAGTATATTGACTCCTATGACCCATTACCAGACGCAAAAATTTAGACTGGTCCAACTTGAAAATAGTTTCAGACGACAATTTTAAGTTTATAGAATTTTAGTTTGTTTCACCTTTCTGGATAAAAAATGTTTGTAAAATAAAGAAATCGCTTGTTGCAAGCAATTTCTTCTTTTTACACAATGTTTCCAAAATGATTATCTTTGGGGCGTTCAAAAGCACCAATGTGTGGGAATGGGTTAAGTTAACTTTGGATCGTAGAAGAGAGTATTTCCTAAAACAATGGCGTCCGACAAGAGACAAGGGACGACTTCAAACTAACGACGCATTTTACGCATAAAATCAAGTGGAATAAATCGTCGATGAGCGACCAATACCTCGTAACTACGGCTTGAATAAGGACAAACTCTTTTAAACCTTTCCCCTTAATATCATTGTTTTCGTAACCATACGCTAGAAAGTAGAAAACATGAGTAGAAGAAAAAAAATATCTAGAGCAATCGAAATCACATTTGTTACAATTAACCAATCGCGGCTGTCAATCAAAGAATCGAAAGACCAATCAAACCGTTCATTTAGACCGTAATTGAGCTTTGAACCCGACATTTGCCGCCGTTTTTGTGAAACGTTTTTGTTGGTTTGGCGACTCAGACGTCGTAACTACATCTAATTCACGTTTAGGTCGCAAACCAATGATTCTACCTTTTTATTACATGCAACTTGCCACGAATTTTGCAAAATAACGCCGTTGAAAATCGAATCGGATTGTGCTGTAGGAGTCAATGGGCGGGGCCTACTAGCTTATAGGCGGGGCCTACTGGCTCAATGGGCGGGGCCTACTGGCTCAGTGGTTGGGGCCAGCGATTGGTCAATTACTGGTCTATATTTAACCTATTTTCAAACGAGAAAAAACCAGCGTGCCCAAACTGAATGGTTATGCTGACCATAATTTAAAGCAGGGAAATTTGTAAAGAAAACCTGTCTTTTAGGATTGAAATATTTTTAACAACGAAGAAATTTAATGTTTCCAGTAACTTCATATCCACATTTTTTTCTAAGTTTTTTTTTTTTTCTTAAATAAAAGCGGGATTGCGTAACGGCTAAAACTCCTCTTTTAAAATATTTATGACCCGTCAATCTGGAATGGAAATCCTATAAATTAAGTATTTGGAAAAGAGGCTGTATCCAATATGTCTTTCAGAGATAGGATATCACAAACAAAGTTTAATCCTTTACTGTTTTTCAAAATTCCAGACATGTCCAAATTCAAAGGGGTTGCATACGGCATAATAAATTAATTACAATTAAAACAGTAGCTAACTATCCTAAACGATGGGAAATATAGTGGGAAAAAGAAGAAATTGCTTGTAACAAGTATATTATTCTTTTCCACAATGTTTTCTCAAGAATGATATCAGAGGACTCGGTGCGATAGCAAAATGCCGTAACTACAGCAAAATTAAAGTTGTATTTACGACATTTTGCTCGCGCAACTACTAGGAGAGTAAAAATTAGGGCTCGAAAGGGAAATGTTTAATACGACAGAGGGCGGGTGAGTTAAATAAACCCGTTGCACGTTTTTTTATATTATACTAGTTTGATCAATGACCAATCGCGATGGCAATCAAATAATTAGTCGACCAATGATATCATTCATTTAGACTGGAAGCAAAGTTTGAACTCCAACATTGGCCGCCATTTTGGTGAATATTTTTTGTTTGTTTGGCGAGTTAAGCGTCGTAACTACAGCTTATTCAACCTGTAGTTACGACGTTTAGGTCGCGAAGCAACCATTCTATCTATTGTATCGTGCAGCTGGCCATAAATTTTACAAAATGACGCCGTTAAAAATCGAAGCGGAACTTCATGTCGGAGTCAATGGGCGGGGCAAAATGAGTCAGTTGGAGGGGCCAGCGATTGGTCAACTTCAAAATTGAGATGAAGCCTATCGTAACACGGCATCGTTACGTTGGAAATGACGACGTAATGCTAGTTATGACGTCATCGTACCAACGTCACTATATGACTTATTTGACTACTATAAATAGATGAATTCAATGAATTTCATTGATTTATCGCAAACATTTAGAATAATCATAAATGAGATATCGAAAAAATTTTTTTTCGATAACATCGAATTTATAAAACCCGTCATATGAAACAGGTGAAATTTCGGCCAATTCAAATTTGTATGTGTTTGTAGATGACTTGTTTGATAAACTATAGGAACTGTACGACCGGAGTACTCCATTCGATATACTTTGTATATTTCCTTCCTTACTTCAGAATATCTATAATGAATAAGTATTTCCGATCGTGATAAGATTGCGAAGTCGATGCTGCCTGACCAGGGTCGATACTTTTCGTAATTCCTGGATGGTCTTTTTTCGCAAAACGGGCCCCATATACATGCTCAATTTTTACCTGAAGACCAGTTTGATCTTATCTTGCTTTTTAAAATGCTTTGACTTACAGCTGCTATCCTACTTTGGTGACAAACTAATGTAGGGATATGTGCCGCCGCCGCGGATCGAACCCATATGTGGAAAAGTAGTTTCAACCAAAGAATAAAAAATCCTTGACCCCTCCCACAAACAATCACGTTTTAGACGCATCCAAGAAAAGGGCTTTGGCAAACATTGTTACAAGCAATTTCCTCATTGTCCACATTTTTTTTCTATCAAACAACTTATGATGTTTCTAGAAAAAAATGTCGTATGCAGCATCTTTGAATTTGGACAAGTTTAAATTTGTGTCGTCTGGTTATGGGTTAAAGCTTTAATTTATCTAATTCAAGACTTTGATAAAATGTTAACCCTTGTCATGCTGAACCCGGAATATTCCGGTTTTGGCAGGAGGTGTAGACTAAGATCAGACTGCACTTATGTGCAGGCTGATCTTAGTCTAAACCTCCTACTTGTACTTTTCCTGCCAAAGTTGTTTATGAAGTTTATTTTTAAAAAAAAAATATTGATTTTTGAACAACAAGTTCTATCAGTGCTTTCAGCGCTTTGATTTTACAGCAATTCAGTAAGGTAATTTATACAGCATGACAAGGGTTAAACCCGCAGAAAGTTTCTTGTATAAAATCTAAAAAGCTTCTGTGTGTAAGCACTGAATAAAATGTCTTCCGGTGGCCGTCAAATGACAAAAACAATAAGCAATCAGACCGGAAATGAAGAGGTGATTAGAAAGTCCGTGTAGGATTTAGGCGGCTTTGACTAATCCTTACCCGTTATTGTTCGTTAATTTCAAAAGGACTGAGTTTCGCTTGAAATAAGAGAGGCGTAAACAAAATGTGACCTAAAAAGAGAAACGGTGCCAGCGGATTGGATACGGCATATTGTAACATGCTGTCAGTGTGAACCGTTTGGGTTGCGATCTTACTAAGCCCGGTTAGCAGCTCAGTGGGTAGCGCGCTCTCGATCCTAGAATTGTGTGATTAAACCACGGCTCGGTCTACATTCTTTCTACGTTTGACAAGAAAAAAAAATATCGCGACATGCGTCATTTGTCTCTCACCTATTGGCGAATGATAAATAGGTAGCCTAAGTAAAACAAAGTTTTGTTTTCTTGAGGGCGTCAAAAAGCATGTGCGATGATGGATTGATACAGTCGTGCAATAAAAAGTAATAAAAACAGGACCTACTGGAAAAGTGCCAAGGGTTGGTTTCCGTTTTCGCTTATGTAGTTCTTGTAGCCTGCTTATATCCGTGACTATTCCGTCCACATCTTGGTAGAACAGTCTATTTAGACACAATCCCATCACCTTTATCATTCATTTACAGTTCACGTGTATGTCTGATTTTTTTTATTCTTTCTGTTGGTGTGTATTCAACTTGACTTGCAGCTTCCACAAAACAAAATATTTCTTATTCAAGCCTTAGAAATGTTAAACAATGGTGATTACTTACCAACCTGGGTAGAAAGTCACCACTTGATACCACTTTATTTACGGCACATTTTATCTTCATGCTTTGCAATTCGAGAATTTTGATCATTTTAGCTGGCAATGCGTCAGCTCTGATAGCTTAAGATAACAGACAAATTTTTTAGGTCTTCTCAAAGCTCAACGAGTGCAAACTGCCACTGGAGGCTTAACCACAAAACCCATTGAATGCCTACGACAAAAAAAAGTAGTTCTTATGTATATCAAGGATTATTCTTATGTATATCAAGGATTATTGCAAACTCTGTTCAAATTGAAGATGATGCTATTTAGCCCATTCCCACTCAATTCCGCTTTTTAAGCCTCTCAAAAAAAGCTTTGGTAAACATTGTGGACAATGAAGAAATTTCTTCAATGTTCAGAATGTTTTCTACCCTAAAATGGAAATATTTTCTAAATTCAACCGATTTGAAATTGTCGTCTTCAACTTCTTTCAACATCAAATTAAATATAGACTCTTTTTCAAAGATTTCCCCTCTGTTTCTATGTTAAATAGTAGGGCCAGGCGCAGCCTTTTTAAAAAATGCAGGATTTCACTGGAAGATGTTAATTACCATAGAACAAAGGCTTTAAGTTTTCTATTTTCAGAAATAAGATTTTTTTAACTCTCTCCTTTTTTATATGTAAAATAGGGTGAGCCTAGATGGTACAAAATATGACACGGAATATCACATGAACCCACCTGAAAGAGATCCACTAAAAGATGCTGCAAACCAAATATCAATGCTCTTTCAGGTAAATTATTTTAAAGAATTTTCTATTTTGTCTCAATGTAACATAAAATAGGGCGCGTCCGAATGGAGCCAAAGTATAACTAAAAGGGTTTCGCATGGACAGACTCTGTAGAGGTCCATTCGAAAATTCTTTATACTTAATATATATGCTTTTAAAGATTTTTTTCTTTGCTTCAATGTAAAATGGGATGCGCCCGGGCAGAGCCCAATCATGACACCAGATGTATTATATG
>OX336368.1:19655264-19938501 GCA_946902895.1 Fragum fragum
CTATATGTCTGTAAGGTAATCTCATGATACATCCCAAATGCCTCAAAATTAATCTCGACAGATCCTATATGTCTGACAGGTAATCTCATGATACATCAACAATGTCTTAAAGTAAATCTCGACAGATCCTATATGTCTGAAAGGTAATCTCATGATACATCCCAAATGTCTTAAAGTAATTCTCGACAGATCCTATGCGTCTGAAAAGTAATATCGTGATACATCCCAAATCTCGGCAGATCCTATATGTCTGAAGGGTAGTCTCATGATACATCGCAAATGTTTTAAAGTAATTCTCAGCAGATCCTATATGTCTGACAGGTAATCTCACGATACATCAACCATGTCTTAAAGTAAATCTCGACAGATCCTATATGTCTGAAAGGTAATCTTATGATACATCCCAAATGTCTTAAAGTAAATCTCGACAGATCCTATACGTCTGAAAAGTAATTTCGTGATACATCCCAAATCTCGACAGATCCTAAATGTCTGAAAGGTAATCTCATGATACATCCCAAATGTCTTTAAGTAAATCTCGACAGATCCCTTATGTCTGAAAGGTAATCTCATGATATATCCCAAATGTCTTAAAGTAATTCTCGACAGATCCTGTACGTCTGAAAGGTAATTTCGTGATACATCCCAGATGTCTTAATGTAAATCTCGACATATCTTATATGTCTGAAAGGTAATCTCATGATTCAACCCAAATGCCTTAAAGCAAATTCCATGACAGATCTTATTTGTCTCAAAGGAAATATCCTGGCAAGTCTTATTTGTCTTAAAGTAAAACTCTTGACCCACCCTATATGTTTCAATGGACTGATCTAATTTGTCTTAAAGTAAATCTCAAAAAAGATCCTATATATCCCAAAGAAAATCTCATGACAGGTCATATTTGTCTCAAATAAACCTCATGATAGATTTGATATGTCTCAAAGAAAATCTCATGAGAGAGCCTTTATGTCTACAAGGATATATCATGATAGATCCTATATGTCTTAAAGAAAACCTTATGACTTATCCTCTATGTCTCAAAGAAAAGTTCATGTCAGTTCCTACATGTTTCCTGACAGATCATTTGTGTCTGAAAGGTAATTTCATGACAGGTCCTATATATCTCAAAGAAAATCTCAAATGTCGCAAAGTAAACCTCGTTGCAAACCATGAATGTCTTAAAATAAATTTCTTAATAGATCCTTAATTTTATGACACCTGCTATATATCTCAAAGGAAATATAATGACAGATCTAATTTGTCTTAAAGCCAATCTAATAATCGATCTTATGTGTCTCAAGGAACATCTTATGACTTATGCTCTATGTATCAAAGGAAATCTCATGTCGGGTCCTATATGTCTCATGACAGATATTTTGTGTCTGAAAGGAAATCTCATGTCGGGTCCTATATGTCTCAAAGAAAATATCATGACAGATCCTATATATCTCGAAGAAAATCTCATGAAAGACGCTGGAACGTCTCAAAGGCAAACTCATGATAGATCTATATGTTTCGAAGGAAATCTCATGACAGATCCAAAATGTTTTAAAGCAAATCTCGTTGCATATCCTGTATGCTTTACAGTTAATATCTTCCCAGATCCTATATGTTTTAAATTAGATCTCATCAAAGACCCTATATATCTCAAAGGAAATATCATAATACACCCCTTGTGTCATAACATCTCCTATATGCCTCAAAGTAAATCTTGTGATAGATCCTATTAGTCTTAAAGCAAACCAGATGACAGATCCTAGATGTCTCAAAAGGAAGTCTCCTGACAGAATAAACATATTTTCACATCTCCTTCGATCGCCATGAATTACAAAAACCCAGGACTGTAACTGGGGTCTATGACGCAACTGTTTCAAATTTCAAGCACGCAACTATGGTTGTATCAAATGTTTCATCAAATGTTTCCTAATTGCTTTGTTAAATGTCAGATGAATTTAATCCTTTACCGAACAAATAAAATAGGAAAAATGACTACCGAACTGTCCAAAAATAGAATATTTTCAAACGCCAAATTTTTAGACTGGTCCATATTGGAGAAAGTGGCAGTCAACAATTTAAATTGTCTTGCGAACGAAGGATCAGGGCCATATTATGGAGAAAACATTATGACAAAAGGGAAAATTGCTTTTTTCAAACAATCATTTTCTCACCATGTTTTCCATTATATAATTACATGTATTCAAACGCATAAAAACGGGATTGTGTGGGAAGGGGTCAAATATTTCGAGAAGAGAAATGACAAATTTGTTTTAATTGGTTTTACACACAAAAAACCCCATCACTTATTCACGTACCTTCGTATAGTAACACAAATATAGCTTGAAGTCTTTACAAAGGGCAAACCCAAATAACCAGCGGCGCCGTCTTGATTCGTTCCAATGACCTTCGACTCTTCTCGAATAACGAGTCCGTTAGCCTAACTAGTAAGCCAAATATGACCCCCAACAAAGGGAGTGAAGGGGCGAAAATGACGGATCGAAACCTACGCGCATTGACCTCCACATTATATACTCAGTTCCCAAAATAAGTGTGCACTTAATTTTGTTTTATTTCTTTTTCATATTTGATTAAATAATATAATGTGTGGTATCAAATTGTAGTGTAAAGTTTCATGAAAAAGAGGGTTTAGAGTGCTTTTTAGCTCTACTGGCCGAAGGCCACTAGAGCTATTGCGATGGCTTTTTCCCGTTAGGCGTCCGTGCGTCCGTCCGTTAAACTTTTCCTTGTTTACGCGATAGAGTCCACAGTTTTCATCGGATTCTCTTCAAACTTTCACAGAATGATTGTACCATCATAAGGATCGTTCCTTTCGAAAACGGGGATGATCCGTCATGACCCGTCAAGATCCGGGAAAAGGGGCCTTATAAAATTGTATATAAAAAATCCTCGTTAACACTCTAGAGTCCACAGTTTTCATCAGATTGAATACAAACTTTCAGAATGATTGTACCAACATAAGGATCATTCCTTTCGTAATTGGGTTTGATCCGTCTAGAAACATGGGGAAAGGGGCTTTATGAAAATTTAATTAAAAATTCCATTAAAAATCCTCGTTTACGCGATGGAGTCCACAGTTTTTATCGGATTCCCTTCAAACTTTCAAAGAATGATTGTACCATCATAAGGATCGTTTCTTTCGAAATTGGGTCAGATCCGTCAAGAAACACGGGAAAAGGGGCCATATGAAAATTTAATTAAAAATCCTCGTTCACACTCTAGAGTCCACAGTTTTCATCAGATTGTACTTAAACTTTCACAGAATGATTGTACCATCATAAGGATTGTTCCTTTGGGAATTTGGTCAGATTCATCAGGAAACACGGGAAAAGGGGCCTTATGAAAGTTTAATGGAAAAATCGATTAAGAAATCCCCGTTAACACTCTAGAGTCAACAGTTTGTCATCGGATTTTCATCAAACTTTCACAGAATGATTGTACTATCAAAAGGATTGTTCCTTTCGAAATTGGGTATGATCCGTCAAGAAACACAGGAAAAGGGGCCTTATGAAAATCTAAATAAAAATCCTCGTTAATAATCTAGAGTCAACATTTTTCAACGGATTCTCTTGAAACTTTCACAGAATGATTGGATCCATCATAAGGATAGTTCCTTCGGGAATTGGATATGATCCGTCAAGAAACATTGGAAAAGGGGCCTTATTAAAATTTAATTCAAAGATCTTTGTTAGCACTCTAGAGTCCACAGTTTTCATCTGATTGACTTCAAACTTTCACAGAATGATTGTACCATCATAAGAATTGTTCCTTTCAAAATTTGGTATGATCAGTCAAGGACCACGGGAAAAAGGGGCCCTATAAAAATTGGATTAAAAAATCCTCGTAAACACATTAGAGTCCACAGTTTTCAACAAATTCTCTTCAAACATTCACAGAATGATTATTACATTAAATGGATTGTTCTTTTCGGAAGTGGGTTTGATCCATCGAGTTTCATGGGAAAAGGGGCCCAATGAAAATTTAATAAAAAAAATCTCAGTTAACACATCATGGCCCTAGTTTTCACCTGATCGACTTCAAACTTTCACATAATGATTGTACCATTATAAGGATTGTTCCTTACAAATTGGATCTGATCCATTTAGAAACATAGGAAAATGGGCCTTAGGAAAATTCAATTAAAAAATCTTAATTAATGCTTGTAAGTCGACATATTTCATGGGGTTGTCTTTTTACTCAAACAGAATAATTATACTTTTGTAAGTAGAGTTCCGTTTGGAATTAGTTCAGATCCATCAAGTAACATGGGAAAAGGGGCTATATGAAAATTCAATTAATAAAACCCTGTTAACACAATGAAGCCAACAGCTTTGATCAGATTTTGTTGAAACTTTCACAGAATGATTGAAAGGTCATAACGATCATTCTTTTCATAACAGGGTTGAACTGTCAAGAAACAGAGGGAAAAGGGGCCTTTTGAAAATTTCATTTATAAATCCTTGTAACCAAGTCCAGAGCTTTCATCGGATTTTCTTCAAGCATTCACAGAATAATTGTACAATAATAATGATTGTTAATGTTGACATTAGACCTGATCTGTCAATTATCACAGGAAAAGGAGCAATATGAAATTCTTATTTTAAAATCCTTGTACCACAATAAAGTCAACAGTTTTCATCAGATTCTGTTTAAACTTTCACAGAATGATTGATCCATCATGAGGATTCTTTCTATTCAAATTAGGCCTGATCTGTCTAGTATCATAGGAAAAGGGGCCTTTTGAGAATTTTATCTATAATCCTTGTAACCAAGTCCAGAGCTTCATTGGATTTTCTTCAAACCTTCACAGAATCATAGTATAATAATTACGATTGTTGATGCTGACATGAGACCTGGTCCTTCAAGTATCACAGGAAAAGGAGCCTTATGAAAGTTCTATTTCAAAATCTTTACACCAAGATAAAGTCTGCAGTTTTCATCGGATTCTGTTCAAACTTTCACAGAATGAATGTTCCATCATTAGGATTGTTTCCTGATCTGTCAAGTATCATAGGAAAAGGGGCTGTATGAAAAATTATTACCAAATCCTCATAAACACAAGAATGTCCTCAGTCATTATCAGAATCTCTTCAAACTTTAACGGAATGATTGTACCATCATTTGGATTGTTCCTTTGTAAATTAGGTCTGATTGGTTAAGTGACACAAGAAAAGGGACATTATGAAAATTCTATTACAAAAACATCATTATCACAATGAGGTCCTCAGTCTTTATCATTTTCTTCAAACTATCTATCATTAGGATTGTTCCTTTGTACATTGGGTCTGATTTGTTAAGTTTCACAAGAAAAGGGGCCTTATGAAAATTTTATTACCAAAAATTCTTGACACAATTCAGTCCACTGTTTTCATTGATTCTCTTTAACTTTTAAAGAATGACTGCACCTTCATTAGAATTGTTCCTTTTAAAATTTGGTTTGTTCTGTAAAGTATCATTGGAAAAGGGGCCCTATGAAGATTTCACTATAAACTCATAAATTCCACAGATTACACAGATAGATTGTACCATCATTACAATTGCTGATTTTGACAGTGGATCTGATTATGGAAAGTGTCACATAAAAAGGGGCCTTATGAAAAACTTTCTTAAATATTCTAGTTAACACAATGATGTCCCTTGATTTCACCGGATTCACTTCAAAATTTCACAGAATAATTGTACAATCTCTTAAATGGTTCTTTTCAGAACTGGGTACAGTCCATCAAATACCATGTAAAAAGGGGCCATATGTTTTTTTAAATATTCTAGTAAACATAATGAAGTCCACATATTTCATCGGATTCACTTTAAGCTTTCACGGAATGATAAAACCAAAAGTAAAATATCACGGGAAAAGGGGCCTTTTGAGAACTTGATTTTAATATCTTTGTTAACACAATAAAGTCAACAGTTTTATCGGATTCTCTTCAAAGATGCATGGAATAAATATGGCATTGGAAACACAGGAAAAGGGGCCTTACAGATTATTATTCAAAACATTCTTGTGAATATGTGATGAAGTTCACAATCATTATCAAATTGTCTTTTAAATTTCACAGGACAATTGTAGGGTTATAAGGATAGTTCCTTTTGGAATGAAATTGATCCATCAGAAAACAAAGGAAAGGGGCCTTATGGATTTTTATTCAAAACAATGCTGTTTATGTGATAAAGTCCACAATTATTGTCAGATTCTGATGAGAATTTCACAGGATGATTGTAGGGTCATAAGGTAACTTCCTTTTGGAAATGGAGTGGATCCGTCATGAAACACGGGAAAAGGGACCTTGAGGATTGTTGATCAAAATAATAAAGGGGATAAAGTCCATTTTTTCCTTTATGCATTCTTCTTTAAGTAATGAACTTCCTTAAATATCAGATTTCCTTAATGGAAAACTTGATAACCAGTAGAGCGTCTCAGGCCCCAATGGGCATCTTGTTTCTAAATCTAAGTGGACATGGTATGAAAATCAAAGTACACTCACACTGTGACGCCCTGTTAATACCGGTTCAAAATACAGTCTCCTTGGGCGAATAGGTGCTCTGGCCTGTCCTAAACGACGCAATACTGTTTGGCGACTATAACCGTACTATCTTGCGGTGCGAGAGGCCGGTTTGAACCGACTAAGTGCGTAAATGTGATTAACCTATCACCTCGACCAGTGGTTGATCTTGGACGACCGGGTGTACGGCGATCGGCTACACCACCTGCTTGTTGAAACCGATTTCTTAGAAGAATAATTAACAGCCTAACAATCTATCCACGTATGTTACGCTATCACCACGAGCAAGCATCATCAACGCTTGCATACACTGATTTTCACTTAATCTTGGCATATTTGATCGAATTTAAAGGCAAATGTGATTTTTCGTTATGCGAGGCAAACAAGATTTCTTCAACAGATCTGGCCAATGCTTTAATTCATGAATGGAATAACATTCCAGCTGCTTTGGTATTGCGTTATGTGAGGTCCATGCGACGTCGCATACTCGCCGCATCGGCATCAGAGGTGGCGATACAAGATATTGAATTAACAACTCCAATAACCTAAGTTAAACCAAATTTTAATGTGACCTTTATTTGTGTGTACCTTTGCAACTTTAATTTTCATACCATCTCAACTTAAATTTAGAAAAAAAAAAAAAAAAAAAAAACACACACAATAAACTCTATTTTTATCAGCCAGATGTTTTCTTTAAACTTTACACTACAATTTGATACCAAACATTAATGTATTTTTATTGACCGTAGCGACCCGTCAATTAACAATATATTAAAATTAACGGACCAATCACAGGTCAGTCAGGATTGGTAATTGAAACGAGTAGAGGTACGCACTCAGAGATACGCAAAATAGTAACTGCTTCGACCAGTGTGTTTGACAGCCTAAATTCTTTTCGCACTTTTACGCCCATGTGGATTTAAAATTAGCAGACCGATAGATTGGCCGACAAATCAAACTGTTCATTTAGGTTGGAAGCGAACTTTGAACTCCAACAATACTCCGACATTTATGTGAGACATTTTTGTTGGTTTAGGTGATTCAAACGCCATAACAACAGCTTATTCGATGTGTAGTTCGCAAACAAATCATTTTACTTTTTTGTTACATAATACATGTCATAAACTTAAAAAAAAAAAGAAAAAAAGGAACAGAAACAACAACAACAACAACAACAACAACAACAAAAATACCGCCGTTTAATGTCGAAGTGTAACTTCCTGTTTGAGAGCATTAGGAGAGGCCAGCGATCGTCAATTCACCAATCGCTGGCCCCGCCTACTTACTTCATTGACCCCCGTCCGTTGACTCCGACAGAAATTCCCTCATCCCTCCCTTAACGACATTATTCTGCAGATTCATCGCCAGTAGCGTGTAAAAAGAAAGTGAAATGGTTGGTTGACGACCTAACGTCGTAACTACAGCTTGAATAATCTGTAGTTACGACGTTTAAGTCGCCAAACCAACAAAATGGTCAAGAAAAATGGCGGTCGATTTTGGAGTTGAAAGCTCAGGTCCGGGCTGAATAAATGATGTGATTGGTCGTTTGATTCCTTGATTGACAGCCGCGAGTGGTCCATTGTGCTAATTGAGTTTCGATCTAGCGTTTGTACTCACCTGTGAAGCGACGGACATGAGAGACGGCGGTTTACAGTCCCCGATTGCGTCATATCCGCACGTGGATATACATGTCTGGTGTTTCCGTTTCCGTAAATGACAGCAGATAATGAAGGACACAATAACTATACCCACGGACGCAAGGGCGCCGATCACAACCGGAACGGCAGGATGCATCCTGGTCTGTTTGCTAAACCTGCAATGATAAATAGATTTACTACCAAATGTCATTGATTACATAATGCTCTTGCAATTTAGTTTCCCTATAAATTCATACTTGATTTCAACGATTTTTTTCTATCTTAATAATAGCAGTATACTTAAACATACATAGATTATCACATGCTGAATAACAACATTTTTGGCTGTTTTTAATCAATTATTAAGCCATGTTTCCCTTTTATAAATGCTTATTGTGGGCATATTCGCAGTCCAGTATTCGTCAACTAAAATATTATCGCCGCCGGTCTCTATAACTTTCTTTACATACACGGCATCGTACTTCGTTGTATACACAAACATATAAACGTATAATTAAATAGAAAAGGGAGACAAAACGAGTAGTTTAACACTAACGAAGATATTTTTTCCGAAAGATTTTCGTTATTTGTCTCCCGTGACCTTACAAATAGTCAGTCTAACCAGAGGCGAAACTATTCGCCCTTTTAGAGATTTTTAAGGCTCTGTGACTCTCACAGGGACAGAATTTCTCATAAAAAAGAATCATAAAGTCTTCGTTAAAATATTGTATACAGACCTCTTAATCAATTATTTCAGAAAAGACCTCAAGCCAGCTACGAAAAGTTTTGTCGAATAAAACACAAAATCATTTAAGAGATGAAGTAAGTATTTTTTGTTTTCATGGAGGTATGAACCTAAAAAACTAATCACACTATATGAATATCCGAAGGGGATTCATTCATACATAAGTGTGATAAGGTTTTTCGGTTTTTATCTCAATGAAAACAAAAAAGTATTCTCTTCATTTCTTATATATTAATAGCATAGAGCGAAAAAAGCAAAAACTTTACAAATTTTGATATCTTTTGGTATGGGCCTATTTGTTTATGCAAGCATACAAAATCGCTGCGTAATCAAAATTTTGTTTTAAGGTTTTAATTTTTTGGACCAATCAGAACGTCCGTTTTTGATAGACAAAACTAATAATTAAATCATTTTATGTTATGTTGGCAAAAACAACAACATCAACCACAACAAAAATCCGTGAACGGATTGTCGATTGTTCCAAAAAATCCTGGTCGGTCTACGTTTATGAAAGGTGCCAAATATGACCATCAACAAACCATTACTTTGGTAAAAATGGGACATTTTATCGACAGAAAATTGATGAAATTTGGAGCAATAGAGCCTTTTATCCGCTTTTTATGCCTACCAAGAAAAGGGTTAGAATAAATGTGGTAAAAAAGAAATTGCTTGTAACAAGAATTTTTTACATAATTTACAGACTTTCTACGATATTTCTTTAAAGTCACCAACTAAAAATTGTCAAGCAAGTTGTTTGAATCAGGACGAGTCTAAAAATTCTGTCCTCTGGTAATGGGTTAGAGGTGTATTGCGAATATTGGTGACCAATGCCTCTCGAGTACTCGTCATAAGCATTAACAGAATAATCTGATAAGTGTGCATTCTCTAACTTACGTCCCTAGAGATCTCAGATATAGCAAAAGTCAAGCATAAATAATTTACAAATGATACGTAGTGCACTAGAATTTCCTTGACCTCTTGTTGATGGATATGAATTCGCCCCGATGACCGATTAATCTGTCAGCACCATATACTGTTATCGTTGGCTAAGTGCAAAACATCGTAAGTGTCTATAAATTGTATAGACACTTACGATGTTTTGCACTTAGCCGACGTTATACTGATTCACACTGTAAAATAAAGCGTCGTCAGGCTACAAAAACAACGCAACAAAATTTTAAATGAAGCTATAGTTACGAGGTTTTGGTCGCCAAGCGACGATTAGTAGATTTATCTGATGCTACTCTCGATGTGTAACGTAGAAAATCTTGGTCCATCTAGAAGCTACAAGATTGATTAATTGAATGAGGTTTAACGCCAATTTTAACAGTATTTCAGTCATATTGCGGAGGCCTGAGCACCTAACCGCGGATTCCTGGTATTTCTCACACAAGTACTACCGATACATCCTTCCCGAGCCTCAAGCTGCTAATACTACTTAGGTTTACGATTATCCACCCATTGATGGGAGACTAATGTCGGAAAGGATACTTGCTTCGGCCGAGGATCGAACCCGGGACCCCTTAACTAGTAGTCCTACGCGTTACCACTACGCTGAGGCCGTAGCCAGAAACTGCGAAAAAATAAAGACTCCGGTGTATTGTGGGTAGACTACCTTAAGTAGTATCGACGTCACAATTGAAATAATTTGTGTTAGTACCAATAATGTTCCGCGTTTTAATGGTTCAATTAATAATTACATGCTCGTCAAAATAGAAAAATGTTGCAGACTAAAAGTTGAAGATTATGAAGGTTTGGGTTTTTTCTACTTTCAGGGTAGAAAACATTGAGGAAAATGAAGATATTGCTTGTTGCAAGCAATTTCTTCAATTTCCACAATGTTTCTAAATTGTTTTTAAAAGGGCCTCAGAAAGGGCCATTGTGTGGGAATGGGTTAAACTATGCGTTAAGTTTTAAAGAATAATAAACAGTTTCAAATTCGCATCTAAAATAGTACAGCAAAATTTAAAGTGTGTGTTTGTTGGTTTAATAGATCTATATTCGTTTTATTTTGTTTTATTTCCATAACAATATTCCCTTTTATTATAATTGCGTGTTGTAAAAACACATTGGTACCAAAATCAATGATATGCATATTCGTTTTTCGCTAGGAAAATGTTCTTTGACAAAAGCATGAAGATAAGTAATAAATCGGACACAACATTAAAGACTAAAAGATAATCTGTTGTTGAAATATAGTGAGTCGGCGACCAAAATGTCATTACAACATATAAAACTAGGTTTGGGTAGCCCACCGGCGATTAATTTCTCTAACATACAGTTGACTCCCAATCTTCAGTCATGGGATTTCATGGGTTCGATCCCCGGCGGCGGTACATATCCTTTCCGACATTTGTCTCTCACCAATGATTAGACAATCATAAACCTAAGTTGGATAGCAGCTGGAGGCCAGAAAAAAATGTGATGGTGGTATTTGTGCGAGATATACCAGGAATCCATTTTTAGGTGCTCCAACCGCCGCAATATTACTGAAACAATGTTAAATCCAATTCAAACAAACAAACCAATAATTCCGAACTAATTTTTGTTAACGCTGCTCATTTGACGAGTAGCTTCCCCCTTGATTCGGCTGGCTACGCCCATTAACTCCGACAGGAAGTTCCTCTGATATAATCCATTCCCGAACGACAAATTTCACACTGGTCCAAACTGAAAGAAGCTGCAGACGACAATTTCAAGTTGATGGAATCTTTCAAATCTTTGCCTTTTGTGGTTGAAAATATCTTGAATTCCTTTGCTGTAATTTACAGAAAAAATACAGAACTGCAATAGTTATATTCTCCTGAAATTCACCTTTCTTTTTCACAATGTAAATTGCATCTGTAATTTGTCAATATTGTGTCGCAAAACCAGGAGTTCTTAGAATATTATCTATTTATTCAACAAATCTAAATTGTGTGCATAAAGATAATAGCAATTAAGAAGTGAATTCCTTTTGCTATTATTAAGGTTGAAATGAAGAAGACTACACGGTATAAACATATGCAAGCTTTTCTATATGTGATTCATCCCACCATATGGGAAGAAACCCTGGCTAATTGGCGATCATGGGCGAAATAATCACGTTATGCTGCCAGATTTTCTGAATGATTTGAGCGGTCATGTTACCTCACTATATCTTCATTTTTGAAACAACAACACTTGATGTCCTATGCTGGATCGGTTTCCATTCCGGTATTTTTATTACAAACTTCCAAATGATTTTTTTCTTTCATTTGACGGGTTAAATATCCGACTGTTCTTGGAATATCTAACCAGTTCACATTTGCGTCAAGTTAAGATTAAGATCAGCCTGTGCATCGATACAGTCTGATCAGAGTCTTTACTAGGCGCCCTGTAAATCTACTGACTCCAAAGTTTGTCCAGACGATCAGCGAATACCCCAAATGCATTCACATTTATGGCCAGTCGGCTTAATGTCTGCAAAACAAACACTTGTGAATTTTTGGAAATGGTCTGGACAGGTTTTGTCCCCACCATACCGCAGTGAGTCTCTACTCTACTTCGCCCTACTCTATCTACTCTACTCTAACCTACTCCATTCTATTCCACTCTTCTCTTTTCATCTATACTCTACTCTTCTCTTTTCAACTCTTCTCTTCTCTACTCTATCCTACTTTACTTTACTCTACTCTGATCTACTCTACTCTTCTCTACACTGCTTCACCCTATTCTTCCCTACTCTATTCTTTTTCACCCTTCTTTAGTCATTATTTCCTCATATACAAGTTTAATGGTGAAACTTGCCGTATTCATAGATTCGTCCCAATTAATTCTACCAGCAAAATGGCGTAACCTTAATACTCCGGATTAGGCAAAACCTGATAGACTGTCGCTTGTAGAATTTTAAATGAAACGCTTTTCTCCAATACGCATTTGAAAGTTTCTCTCCAGATTATTTTACATTATTCTTATTCCTAATTGTATTTCGAGTGGTTGGCAAAAAAACTGTCTGAAGTGTGCGTATAAATATTGGCACTTACGACATTATTGCCCCAGGCTCCTGATTAGCTCACAATACTTCATAATTTGTTAAAAAGTTTTAAAGTAATGTTTTCGTGTTCCTTCTTTATACATTACTGTATAAATTTTTAATACAAGTAAAATAAGTTATATTCATGACATTTTTGAATAATTGAATCTAAATCACGTGTTTGCTGTTTCGCTTCTCTTGGAACCAAAGAAAATTAACTGATCAACCTATTCACATGTCAATGGTGTTAAAATGAGACCCCGTAGGCGAAATGAGATCCTCTGGAACATGAGACCGCATTCATAAACCTTACGTAAATTGTTGTAGACTTAAGTAACAAGGGATCTGATTGGTCGAGACCAATCTCGTACCCAATAGGATCCTGCGTTGAGAATTTCTGGATAAGACGTACAAAATAAAATCAGAGATGAGTTCTGACCCTCGTCAATATGCCTAGGCTAACCAGGGTCCCCCCCCCCTTGGGGGATCGCGGATGTCAATTACATGATAAATTGACCAATTAAATAGTTTTATAGATCAGAAGTGACTTTTGACTGGAACATTTTCCGACATTTATCGGAAGCATTTTTGTTGGTTTGGCAAATTAAATATCGTAACTACAGCTTATGAAAACTGCAATTACGTCGTTTAGGTCGCAAACCAACTATTGTAATTTTGTCACACGTTGTTAACCTTTCATTTTGCAAATTACGCCATTATCGTATCAATTGGCAGTTACCTTAGTTCGTGTAACTAATTTCAACGAAGATTTCATAATTCCTTTTTGTGAGAAATGTTGTCCCTATGAGAGCCACAGGACCTTTAAACTAAAGAGGAATACTTGATGTTCGATAATCACGGTTTTATGTCGACGCCAGTTAATCTTAGAATTTTGGTCGAAATTTAGATAAGGAAATAGAAATTTTTGGCATTAGAACATTTTAGTAAATATCAACAACTTGAAATCGTGGTTACTATACTTACCCATAAGGAAAACAGGTTTTTTTTAGCTAGCAAAGCGTTAGCTTTGATAGCTTAAGTTAACAGACAACATTTTGAGGTCGTCTCAAAGTTCAAGGAGTGCAAACTGCCACTGGAGGCTTAACCACCAAATCAGTTGAATGCGTACGCCATATCAAATAGTTCGTATGTACTTTAGAAATATTGCAAACTCTATTGTAGAGAACTCTGCCAAAAGCATGCTATTTAACCATTCCCGCTCAAATCCGCCTTTAAGTATCTCAAGAAAGAAGCTTTGGAAAACATTGTGGACAATGAAGAAATTGCTTGTAACAAGCAATTTCTTCAATGTCCACAATGTTTTCTACCTAACAAGGGATTTGTTTTCTAAATTCAAACATACTTTGCTAGCTTACAGTACTTTCTGTTCTTTTATTTTTTGTACATCATTAACATGACTTTTGCTGGCATTATCTAACAAATTTCAATACAATTGTAGGTCATGTGATTATGAAATTGACAAGAAAGTCATACTTTAAGAGTACATGTCAATTTGAACGGGGATTTTCTTAGAATAGAACTAATGGCTGGTTGTAAAAACAAAATAAATTGATCCTCGGAGAAAAATATGACATATATTTTTTTATATATTTTCTTAACCCTTTCCCACACAAACCCTCCTTTTTACGCCCATCAAGAAAAGACCTTTTTGTATCAAGCAATTTCTTCATTATCCACAATGTTTTCTTTCCAAAAAGACAGAAACATTCAAAATTCCATCAACTGAATTTATCGTCTGCATCTTCTTTCAATTTGTACCAGTATAAAAGTTTGTTGTGTGGGAATGGGTTAACCTATTACGAGACGACAACGTTAATGATGTTTGAACAGAAGGATGGTTCAGATGATAATTGACGGATCGCAGCTGTCAATCAAAGAACCAATCGACCAATCAAATCATATATCTAGGCAGGATGTGAACGGAGAAGTCCGACTTTGGCAGAAATTAATGTAAAGCGTTTTTGTTTGTTTGTTTGGTGACTGAAGCAGCAAAAGCTTATTCAAGTTGTACTTACGACGTTTATGTGGCCATCTAAAAACTTAACCTATTGGTTGCATGCCACCGGCCATAATTTTTGAAAAATGACGCCGTAACGCCGTTTAATACCCAAGTAAAACTTCTTTTTTGAGCTCAGCCAGCGAACCAGCGATCCGTCAATTTAACTTGAACTTAATTAAAAAACAACTGAAACTGTCAGGATAGAAAAAAAGTAGAAATTGCTTGTTTCTCAAATTGATATTTAGCTTTATTCAAGCTATGGATATGTGTTTTTAGAATGACTACGACCATATCTCGCGTAAATATCACAATTAATATAAGAATGAATAAAAGAGGGGGGGGGAGATAAAAAATATCATACCAGAAAAGAAACATAGTTAAAAAGAGATTGACGAATCGCTGAGCCCGCACACTAATTCCCTAGGCCCCGCACATTAACTCCAACAGGAAGTTCCGCTTCGATTTTTAATGACGTTATTTTGCAAAATATATGGCCAGTACCATGTAACTAAAAAGTATAATTGTTTGTTCGTGACCTGGCCGTCGTAACTACAGCTTTGATAAGCTGTAGTTACGAATTTTAAGCCGCCAAACGAACAAAAAATGTTTACAAAATTTGCGGCCAATGTTGGAGTTGAAAGATCGGGTCCGGGCTGAATAAATGAGTTGATTGGTCAGTTGATTCCTTGATTGACAGCCGCGGTTGTTCAATTGTAATCAATTTGATCCTTCAGGTTCTTCAAAAGAGGGAGGGCGACAAAATCTGATGTGCCATTCGACGTTTTGTTATTGACTTTGTGATAACTCAACATTTGTTTTGTCCATCGAAATACCTTTATTCTAATTGGCTAAAAAATTGTTTGAATCGAACTTCCTATCGGAGGCAGTGAGTGCGGCATTTATCTTTTATAAATGACATAAAAAAAGATTTCAAAAACGACACTTTTCATCAGTGTAGAAAGTTGATTTCAGATCTGATCGTAAGAGTACAAAATAGCTGTGTACTCTCTTTTTTATGGAGGTATGAATCATTTTTTCAACCAATCAGAATGTACGAAACTTGATAGACACATCTTAAACTAAAATCAACACAATGCCTATAGCCCCGTTTAACCAATTCCAACACAATACAATTTAAAACTTGTCAAAATTGAAAGAAGCTGCAGACGACATATTCGTGTTGGTGGAATTTTAATTCTTTCGACAATTTTTCTTTCTTTTTTTCTACAGAAAACATTGTTGAAAATGATGAAATTGCTTGCTACAGCAAGCAATTTCTTCCTTTTCCACAATGTTTTCCATGACTTTTTTTTTCTTAGGGGAGTAAAAAGGAAAAATTGTGTGGGAACGGGTTAAAATGGCGGTTTCCTTGCTGAACAAAATCACTATTTCTTAACAGTTGGCGTCAATGGTGATTCTGTTTATTATAAAATCAATGGACGGCCTAACTCGCCGCACGACGAGCGAAAAGTGACTTTTATGGGGTTTATATCACTGATTTTCCTAGACTTGATTTGATTGCGCAAGAAAACTAAATTAGCACTAATCCCCTTCCGGGCATAACTTGTTGGAATTACGTCTGACTTGTTGACTAGATATTGTTGGTATGGTCGACCGAACCAAACCATCATCAGACAACAAGCGGTTTGGAGTTGACGTTGTTCACGTTCTTTTTTTATATTTTTTATCTCTAGCCCTTTTCCGATTATTTTTTCTTTGAAAATTTAGACTCGTCCAAACTGAAAGAGGTTGCAGAAGACATTGAAAATTGGATGTAATTCGAGTTGAAACCATCCTATGTGGTAGAAAATATCTTGGAAAAAGAAGAAATTGTCTAATACAAGCAATTTCTTTTATTTCCACAATGTGATCTAAGGATAAAATCACAGCAACGTAAAATCCCGGGCATGTACAGGAACGATTTAATCCTTTATTGTTTCTATTTTTTCTTCATAATTTTGGAGTTGTCCACATTAAATGGGCTAGTAGACGAAATTATAAACTAAGTATAATTCAAAAAGTCATTAAAACTTCCTATATAATAAAAAAACATTGTGGGAAAAGGTCAAAATGCTTGGTACAAGTAATTTATTCTTTTTCAACAATGCTTTCTTAAGTATCAAAACACAGCGACTTAAAAACCAGAGATCGAACAGGAAAGGGTTAAGTGAATTTAAGAAGAAAAAAAAAATAAACGTTAAAAGTAAGATAGAAGACCTTCAAAATCCAGAATGGTCGCCTTTCTTTCATCAAGCTGATCGAGATTAAGATCAGATAAGGCCAATCCATTACCAAAAAATCAGGTCACACAAACTTTGCATTCTTGTTTGTTGCTTCAAAAATATCTAAGAAAAACAGAACTTATTAAATAGGCCATTGAAAAATACTAGAAAAACCGAGGCTTTGATAGAAATATATCAATTTTTAGAATAATTGATTTATGATATTCCACAAAACATGAAGCCGTCTTTAAAATGACTTCAATAAATACTTTATAGTCACATATTCTCAAATAAAGGGATTATTATATCACCAATGTAGTGTATATCACCCATGTATTTATAATATCCATGTAGTATTATATCACCAATGTGGTGTTATATCACTCCTGTAGTGTTGTATGACCCATGTATTATATAACCCATGGGGTGTTATATAACCCATGTAGTTTATATCATTCATGTAGTGTTACATTACCCGTGTAGTATTATATCACCCATGTAGTGTCATATCACCAATGTGGTGTTATATCACCTATGTAGTGTTATATCAACAATGTAGTTTTTTATCACAAAGGTAGTGCTATATCACCCATTTAGTAATATATCACCCGTGTAGAGTTATATCATCCATGTGGTATTAGATCACCAATGAAGTATTTGATCACTAAAGTAGTGTTATCATCCGTGTAGTGTTATATTATCCAAGATGTGTTAGATCACCTATGTAGTTTTCTATCACCAATGTGGGTTATATAACCCATGTAGTGTTATTTTACCGATGTGTAGTGTTATTTCACACATATAGTCTATCGCCCATGTAGTGCTATATCACCCATGTAGTGCTATATCACCCGGGAAGTGTTATTTTACCCATCTAGTATTATATCACCCATGTCGTATATCACCCATTAAGTTTTATATTTATCATGTAGTGTTATCAGCCATTTAGTGTTATATCACAAGTGTAGTGTCATATCACTCATGTAGTTTTTATCATCCATGTAGTGTATATCACAAGTGTAGGGTTGTATTACCCATGCCGTCTTATATCACAAATGTAGTGTTTGGAATTATAGCACGGCTCAAAGTCAATTTAATCATTTCCAACTTTGGTTATTCTTGTCAAGGGTCTCTAAAGAGTCATTCCTGTGAGATTTCACTGCCTAGAGATAATTGTTCTGAGATTTTCAAAGATGTTGCTATATGCTATAGACAGAAGATGGTCCCATCATAAAAGTTATGTTTTTATTAAATCGAAATTTCTTTAAGCACTATGGTAGAGCGACATCCGACTATCATACCTATACTATGAATTTGGTTTCTGAAAGATTTTCAAAATTCTCACCTTTTAAGGAAACCAGCGTCGCACATAGCAGCTTTTCTCGCCCAATCAAAATTTTTCGACGGAATCGTCGTTGGATCACCCAAGTATCACACCTGTGAATTTTGGTTGAAATACAGCCAATAGTTTCTGAGAAGAAGATTATCAAATTACAATCGCTTTCATTTTACTAAAATACTTTCTTTCAGTTTAACTGTTCTTGAAATTTGATTACAAAAAGTTGTGAATAAAAAAAATATAAAAAAAATGAGCCTGTACGTGACATTTAAAATCAATTTCGCAGGTGCGTGACTCGCACACATTGAGCACCCTGGACAGCCATTCGGTGCAATAAGAACATTCGCTGATTGTTGAAAGAAGCTTTGGGTCAGTATCTATCTACAGAGCGCAGAGTGAAGACTCTGATAAGACTGTGCGGATTCACAGGCTGATCTGAGACTTTACTTGGCGCACATGTGTAATGGTTGGAAATGTCACTCATGCCCTCATTTAGAGTAAGATTTTTAAATTTGCGCTGTATACCATATCGGTATTTGAAATTATAGCACGGCTCAAAGTCAATTTCATCATTTAAAACTTAATTAGAGGGTTGGTTATTCTTGTCAACGGTCTCTAAAGAGTCATTCCTGTGAGATTTCACTGCCTAGAGATAATTGTTCTGAGATTTTCAAAGATGTTGCTATATGCTATAGACAGAAGATGGTCCCACATAAAAGTTATGTTTTTATTAAATCGAAATTTCTTTAAGCACTATGGTAGAGCGACATCTGACTATCATACCTATACTATAAATTTGGTTTCTGAAAGATTTTCAAAATTGTCATCTTTTACGGAAACCAGCGTCGCACATAGCAGCTTTTCTCGCCCAATCAAAATGTTTCTACGGAATCGTCGTAGGATCACCCAAGTATCATACCTGTGAGTTTTGGTTGAAATACAGCCAATAGTTTCTGAGAAGAAGATTATCAAATTACAATCGCTTTCATTTTACTAAAATACATTCTATCAGTTTAACTGTTCTTGAAATTTGATCACAATAAGTTGTGAATAAAAGAAAAAAAAATGAGCCTGTACGTGACAATTCCAACAATTTCGCAGGTGCGTGACTCGCACACATTGAGCACCCTGGACAGCCATTCGGGGCAATTAGAATATTCGCTGATTGTTTAAAGAAGCTTTGGGTCACTATCAATCTGTAGCGCGCAGAGTGAAGACTCTGATAAGACTGTGCGGATGCACAGGCTGATCTGAGTCTTTACTTGGCGCACATGTGTAATGGTTGGAAATGTCACGCATGCGCTCAAATTGTGTAACAATCAAAAGTTTAGTAGGCGTGGTAATCGATCCCTCAGATTTGCTCTTTACCCATTCCAACACAACAACTTTTTAGACTGGTCCAAATTTAATGAAGGAGGGATGAGATGGGTTGAAATCATACATTTATGTATACATCATTCCACAGTATTAAGATACTCGGGCCTCGTTTAAGACAAACAATGTGTTAAGGTTTTTATTCAAATAATCTAAGAATGTCGTCTGATTATCTTACGACAGTTTCCTTCCGGTTTGAAGAATGGCGCCTCGTAAACCAGAAATACCGTTTCTCAGTAAAAATCGATTCTGTGACGTCAGAACTTGGGGACGTTCGTGATAAACACTGATGGGCGAAATCGTCCTACTTTAACTGATTACCAGATAACAGGATTGACGACGCGCATGTATCAAAAAGGAAAATTCAGGCAATATATCAGTAAATAAATGATAAAAAAGTAACTATTGGATAATAAATAAGGGCATTCATCATACTGGGCCTTAACGTTTAACCCATTCCCAAACGACGGAGATGATGAATATTCAGATCTATTTTTTCTCCTTAGGTCTCCTTATATCTTAATTTTTAATATTCTCTGAAAGCCGGCTTGTCATGAACATAGATTTTTTTCAGCATAATTGTTTTTTTTTTTTTTTTTTTTTCTTTTCTTTCTTTCTTTTTTTTTTTTTTTTTTTTTGTTTTGTTTTGTTTTGTTTAGAGTTTGGATTTAGGCAAACGTTCATAGCCAATAAGTAGATCTGTTTATGAATCCAGGCTATGTAGAAAAGTATACCAATATATTGTTGCATGTTTTGATTGATGTCTTTGAAATAGAAATGGCTTAAACATTTTGTTACAAGTCAGATTACAACACGTAACAAAATTGAATTGGGCGGACGTCAATTTCATATCATTCGAAATAGCAATAATCCTTGTCAAATTTTTTGGACTGCTTTTAGCCTGAGATTGCGTAATATGTAATACATTGGAAATTATTAAACATGTATAATCATATCATATTATTAAGAAAAAATAAGGTGTTTGTTCACACCAAAATTATATTACTTATTCTAGAGTAACAATGTTAAAACGGACCGGTTAGACGAAGTTGCTGTATAAAGCTGATAAGCGAAGCTGTCGTTTTAACGCATGATTGGAATGTTTTGTTAAACAAATTAATTGGTCATTCATAGGGTCATATTCGCACTGTCTGAAAAACAGTTTGGTCGTGCTCGGACTTTGTGTCTATATATTTTTACCTCCGAATTCTACCCAAAGGATGCAACGTCTACATACCGCTTTTGAGAGGTGTACATAATCATGTTAACCTGGTAAACGACCGCCTGTCCTCTCTCGCTCTCTTTATCTGGAGATTATAAAGCGCATATTTACATAAAGAAATTGGTCTGTGTGGTAGAATACTCACATCGCACGCAAGAGCCCCCTAGTTCGAACCTGGCTACACGCCCCATTCCCCAATCTCTCTCACTCTCTAGCTCTATCTCGCTAGCTCCACTGGCTGAAAGCCAACGAGCTTTTGTCATGATGTGGTGTCCGTCGTACGTCCGTCCGTCCGCTTTTACTCTAAAAATTTTCTTCTCAGAAAGTACTGAACATAATTCAACCAAACTCAACCAAAATTCACAGGAATGATTCTTAGGTGGCCTTTATCAGATCCCTTCAAAGCATTCTGGTCAGTTGAAAAATATGTAATGATATATATGTCGTGCCCATTCTTGAGAATGCCCATTCTTAAGAATGGGCAGATGGTAAAATCAAGGATTTGCCCATTCTTAAGAAAGGGCAAAACGTCGATTTTTATACGAAAACAGGCCTATTCGTTGGTAATATTGTAAGAAATTATAATTTTGGAACATTTAATTTGTATGAGAACAGTAATATATACCATAATAAAACGTTATTATAAAAAAAAAACACCAAAAAACACTCCGATACGGCTTCACTACAGTCGTTCGATATAACTTCCGGTGAACCAATTATCTTTTTAAAAGGTCGTCCCGTGGCAAAATAAAATATCATGATCATATTGTTTTTGTAAGATCAATAAGATCTTATATTACGAAATCTTATTCTGAAAGCTACATCAATCTTCCATCTTAGAAAACACGAAGACGGAACGCAGTCAATCCTTAAGAAATGACGATGTCACTATGACTGTTTCTACCGTATTCTGTTAGCGTCTAAACCCGTCTTTTGATTAAAAATAAGGCATATATGACATTATTAAGTGTGTGAAGTTATTCAACGAATTGTAACCGTGACAATGGCCCATTCCGAAAATACGTCGAAAGAGTTATTGCGCTTGAATACTCTCCCACGTGGTGAAACTACAAAACGGTCCCAATTCTACTTCCGGGTAGCAAATTTAGATAAAAGAAATGGCAGATAATAAGGCATTTATTAAATCGACTCAGAAAAACGAGTTTATTGTTCCGTATACTATAATTATCGACGGAAAATAGTCGATGGCCAATCTATCATGACAGACGATGGACACGGCACCATCACTAAAGCTCGCAGCTAAAATAAAAGCGAGTTTCAAACTCTAGTTCGGATAAGAGTAACCACTGTTTATAGGGACAAAGAGTATATATAATGAAAAGAATATGTACAAAAAATCTCCTCTTAGAGTCACTTGTCTCTGAAAAGGATTATAAAGTAAATAAGACCTAAGTAATGATTGGTTCCATGTCTTTAACCTATTACCGAATAACGCAATTTTAGACTGGTCAAAATTAATGTTACAGACAACATTTTCAGATATAATATAGGTGAACTTCAAAAATGGTCCTAGGAAATACTTTCCTTTATATTGCTTTTAAATCTGCGTTTGAAGTTCACATTTCATATCTGTTTTGAATAACAAATCTTTTGCTTTCTTCGAAAAATAAAGAAATATAGTAATTTATGTGTTGAAATCCTTTGAAATGCGCATGTTAGTAAAAATGTCAAAATGTTTCCTCAGATCAAACACATTTTATTAGAGGTAAGATGCAATCACACTCAGAGGTGAACGAACCTTTGTAAGATACCAAATATGAGCTGTTAGTAAACAGCAAAACTAGATTCAACTCCAATGTTTGCCTGGGTAATAAATCCTTGGTTTCCCTTAACAAAACTATGTAACTGGTCCAAATTGAAAGAAGTTACAAATAACAACTTTAAGTTGATAGAATTTAAATATCTCACGTATAGGGTAGGAAACATTGTTGAAAATGAAGAAATTGCTTGTTTCAAGCAATTTCTCCATTTTCTACAATGTTTTCCAAAGTTGTTTCCTTTAGGGGCGTAAATAAGCGGAAGCTAGTTAACACTTTCCCACATAACAAAAGCAGGATGGTGAGGGAATGGGTTAACCCATTCTCAGACAACAAAATATTGATATGCTGGTCCCAATTCAAAGAAGATGCAGATGACAAGTTAAAGCTGATTAATTTAAATAATTCTTCATTTATGGCAGAAAACATTATGGACAATGAAGGAATTGCTCCAACCTTGTAACAATTTCTTCATTATCCAAAATGTCTCCAAATCGCTTTTCTTGAAGGGTGTCAAAAGGCAGCAATTGTGTGGGAATTGGTTGACCCATTACCTCCTTATCTCTTTTTTTTCTACACACTAGAGAACATAAACTGTCGAAAACATAATGAGAAAAGGAGAAGTCACTTAGCAAGGAATTCTTTTTTATCCCCGAAATTAATCGCCTTCTGCAACTTTCATTTAAGAACAGTCTAAAATTTTGCCTGGTAAGCGGTTAAAAGGTTGACTTACATTGTAAGGCCCATTTTAAATGAGCGAATGTTCGAAACAAATCTTAAGTCATTGCAGAGATGAAGAAATTATTGCACATTAAACTTGAACAAAATGTTGTCATTGTCTAATGATGACTTTCTTTTGAATACCCCTTTAAATAATATACATCATGTTATTTCTTTAAAATTGTTTCAAAATTTATGAGCACAAAGTTATTCCAGAGAAATTTATAACATAATCCATCAAAGTAAACGAAAAGAAATGAGAGATAAAATTTAGACCTTTGTCAAAATAAGTTATCTTCGATAAAAGAGAAAAAATGTATAAATACAGTTTGATGGAAATATTTTTGAAAAGAATGAACTTCTCATTCAAGTTTCCAAAATAAGTTAAACGAAACTGAAACAAGAAAATATTAAAGGGTTTGCAAGGATTATTTACCAAGAAAACTTAAATACAGCAGATGTGACAAAGAGATGACTTCAGTCTTATGATCAAAGTAAAGTACACACATGACATGCTGATACGACACACGACAATGCTTCACAATGATATATATTGGTTTTAATTTGCAACCCCTTAACAATTTCCTGTTCAATCCCTGGTTTTTACATCCCTGTGTTTTTACGTTCTTCCTTTCTTCCTTTTCCGCAATATTTTCTATCCTACTGAATGATTATTTTTAAGATAAAATTGAATTGTCGTCTGCAAGGCCTTTGATTTTTAGACGGGTCTAAAATTTGGCAAAACAGTAACATATTTATAGGTTAATCTATTTCAAGTACGTGTATTTGATGATGCTGAAACATATTTTTACATGTTAATATGATGATAATTACCCTGTTTCAGATAGGAGAGTTGTTTGGTTTTTTTTTCTACATTATAATTCTTTATCCATTCCTTTTTCTATGTTATAGATAAATATGACTTATGTTAAGGAAAAGATCTTAAGGAAAATGGCTGGGTAAAAAAATAAATAATCTTTCCACATAAGACTTCATTCTTATATAACTTTGACATAATATGCATCTGTCAAGGTTATTTTTAATGCAATATTGGTTGAAACACATAATTTGAAATTAAGCTGTCGGTCTAAAAACACCTTAGTTTCCAGTTTTCTTTTTGAATTACTGGCACGCAAGTATTTCTTCAAATAGCAAATTTAAAAGTTGAAAAGTCGATGTTTTCGTCTGGTAGAAAGCCGTCATCCTCCGTGGTTCACGGAATTCTATAAAAATTTGCTACCCGTACAAAGGGAAATCACACTAACGACTTTGGGTCAAAGGGAAGTAAACCACGTTTTCGGAAAGGGCCATTAGAGGTTTTACGCCTCAGTAAAAACTGTAGCACCTTGATACAGTCGTGTCCGGTGATCTTGCGCGTCCGGTGATCTTGCGCACTATGGAAGTTACATTAGATACGCAAGATCACCGGACAGCATCGTAAAGCAAAAAACCTTTTAACCCAATCCCACACAATGGCGCTTTTTGACACCACTAAAAAGCAATTGGTAAACATTGTGTTAAGTAAAGAAATTGCTTGTAACAAGCAATTCCTTCATTTTCCACAATGTTTTATAACCAGGAAATATCTAAAATTTCATTGAGTTTAAATTATCATCTACAACTTCTTTCAATTTTTGGACCATTGTAAAATAATCTTGTGAGGGAATGTGTTAACCAATTAACAGACAAGACAAATATTAGATAATGTTAAAACTGAAAGAATTAAGCTGCAGAAAATTTTGCAAAGTCTACTCAAATTGGAAATAAGCACCAGATAAGGTAGGAAATATTTGGCAAGAAGGCGAAATTGCTTGTTACAAGCCATTTGCTCGTTTTGCTTCAAATTTTCCTTAATTATATCTCTCAAGGGCGGTAAGTTAAATTATGTGGTAATCGGTTACAAACAAGAGTAACAATGTAATGCTAAATCACTTCCATCTCATGTCATCTATTCTACTAAAGTAACCATCCCTTTATAAAGGGACCATTTTGGTGACTACACAAACATTTAAGCATGTTTCATAAGTGTAATGGACAAAAAGGGTGATTAGATGAGTAGTTACAATTACATTGCCTCTAAGACAACACAATACTTCATATATATCTAACCATGGATTCCTAGTATTTCTCGCAAGCACACAATAACTACATCCTTTCCGAGCCTCCACAAATGTTGGAAAGCACATTTGCCGCAAACCCAGGACCGAACCTGGAACACCCTAGCTGATTAGGAGTCTGACATGCTACCGAAAGCAATATTGCCGCGGCCACAGAATTCAATATAAACTGAATTATCTTTGCCATATCTGAAAAATAAATCTGGGCAATGAATTCTTTGAAAAAGTTCTACAGAAGCATTTCAAATTTTTCACTTTTTTTACAATAGTCAAGTTAAGGTATGTAAAATTCATTCAAATGAAAAGGTATTTACAAAATCTTCAAAATATCCATTCTATGCCATGGACATAAAAGCCATGTTTTTCAACTGACCAAGGTTATATGAAGGTAACTGACAAAGAGTCATTCTGAGGGTCATTCCTGTGAAATTAGGTTAAAAATCCCCATCCACAGGATTCTGTGAAGATTTTAAAGTTTTCAGAATATATTTCATATATGGAAATTAGCCCCCCCCCCCACCGGGAAAAAGCCATGCTTTTCATACAATCAAATTCATTGAAGAAATCTGTGAAAGGGTCTCCAAAGGATAATTCCTGTGAAATTTGGTTGAAATAAGTCGACTTGTATCTGAGAAATAAAAGTTTTCACTGTCTACCATTTTTGGTAATAAGACCCGCCCATTTAACCCACATTTTAAAACCGATCAGTATTCTGATGAAAGTCACCAAAGGCTCATCCCTTTGAAATAAGAATGAAATCAATCAACTGGTTTGTGAGAAAAAGTTTCTTCAAAGTTTTCACCATATTTGGAAATTAGCCCTGCCCATTTACCCTTAACCATATGACAAAGTTTTAGACCAGTGCAAATTGAAAAGAGTTGTAGCCAACAAATCGAATCCTGTGAATTTTCTAATTTTTCAATTTTTTTGAAAACATTGTGGAAAATGAAGAAATAGCTTGGTTCCAGCAAATTGCTTCATTTTACACAATGTTTCTCAATTGTCTTTCTTGAGGGGTGACAGAGAGTGTCATCGTGTGGGAATGGGTTAAAAACATGACTTTCATCTGATCAAATTTGTTTGAAGGAATCTGTTTCAGGGTCACACAAAGATCCGTCCTGCAAAATTTGGTTGAAATCTATCCACTGGTTTCTGAGTGTTTTTTTAAAACTTTCAACATACAATGTTTCCACCCATTTAAGTCATGTTCTCCATCTGATCGCAATTCTTTGAAGGAATCTGATAAAATGTCACCCAAGGATCATTTCTGTGAATTTGGTTGAATTCAGTTCAGTTCTCTGGTGAGAGGATTTTTACAGTAAAGCTTATGGACAGAGAGATTACTGGATCCACAACAGACACCAAGCCATGTCAATAACCCATGGCTTTTAGCCAGTTGAGCTGAAAATTGCTATCTATAGTGCAGTACTAATGAATTAGTCACTAAAGCCCCTTTTCCAGTGACAATGGATGGAATGTTACCATGTTCCATAGGCATCAATCAAACATTTTCAGAAGGCTTGAGCCAAGAGTGATATGTTGAGTGGAACAAGGAAGTTGGCTTTTCCCCTGGTATAGGCAGAATGGAACCATGATGATTTAACCCATGACACTAACTGGAAAAACATCGTGTAAAATGAAGAAATTGCTTGTTACAAGCAATTTCTTCATTTTACACAATGTTTCCTGCCCAGAGAGATAAAAAATCTAAAATTTAATAAACTTTAAATTGTCGACTGCAACTCCTTTCAATATTGACCAGTCTTAAATTTTGCCATCTGGTAATGGGTAAATGGAGATCATCCACATGACAATACAACATTTTCAGCATGTTTTAGAAAGATTTATCCCAAACAGCAAGAGTTGAGCGGTAGCCTTGACAAGGTCATTATTACCATTTCCCCCCTTGATATTGGATGGTATGTCAACATAAAAAATTGAAATCATTAACAGTACAATAAAAAAATCCAGCAAATTGGAGTAGGGTTGCACCAAAATTGATCCTGAATCCAAAGGTCATGAGTTTGAACAGAAAAGCTATATTCATTTTCAACATGTGTCATTGCATGTGTGATTAATTTGTCTCTCACCAATCGCCAAATGAAAAGTACTCTTCATTGACATTATATGGTAGCTCCTTGAATGTTGATGTTCTGGTATGGAAAACAACAGGAAGCCATGGTTAGGTGCATCAGTTGCCCTGATATAACTGAGATACAGTTGAAAATAGCAAACAAATAAAAAAAAAAGATAGTAATTAAATAGTTGGCAAGTGAATATAAAATAAGCTATGTTTACAGGCTAAATGCAAATGTATCAAATCCTTGTGGAATGAAAATTCGTATTTAACCATTACCAGATGCCAAGATTTAAGACTGGCCCAAATTGAAATGAGTTGCAGACAAAAAATTAAAATCTGAGAAATTTTAGATTTCTTTTAAAATTTGTGGTTAGAAAACATAATGAAAAAATGAAGAAATTGCTTGCAACAAGCAAGTTCTTCATTTTTTACAATATTTTCCCAATTGTTTTTCTTGAGGGGCATCCAAAAGTGTTATTGTGCAGGAATAGGTTAAACGAAAAAAAAAGTAGAAATAAGCCAAGAAGTTTCCCTCATAGCTAGCCTGTTAAGTTGGACAATCAACCAAGGGTTTTGCATGTCTCAGTAGTGGAAGGCTATAAATTTGAGAGAATTTGAGGGTTGCGGGTTTGAATCTCTACGACTGCACTGCTTGTCACATAGGTATCTATGTTTTGGGGCAAGATATTCAAAGACCAGGCCAACATTTACTGATACGGAGGAAGCTCGTGAATACTCTAATAATTCTTTCCTGTTTTTTCAAAAGTTCTCACAAAGTTTTCTACGTTTAAAATTACAATGCCTTAAAACCAGAGATTGTACAGGAAAGGGATAGGTGGACTAAGTGATGATTTAACAAGAGATCTTTAAAGTGTGGCATTAATTACCACACAAACAAACAACTGACGTCAATATAGTTGTTCTCTTCAAAGTAGTTAAATGAGTTAACTTCTCATCCATGACATACAAGTGAAAATAAAGGGACATGTAATATTAACATTGAAATGGCAAAAATCACTATTACAACAAGATGCTTTCAATGATATACTAAATCAATTGGTATGTTGTTGCTATCTCACCTGTTCCAACTCGGGATTTTATCTTGCTGTGATTTTATACTTGGGAAAAGGTTGTGGAAAGAGAAGAAATCGCTTGTAACAAGCAATTTCTTCTTTATCCACAATATTTTCTACTACATAGATGATTTCATTTCAAACTGCATCCAACCACATTGTTGTCTGCATTTTGTAGATGCATAATTAACCCAATATCAGACGACAAAATTTTAGACTGGCCCAAAGTGAAAGGGGTTGCAGACAACATTTTAAAGTTCACAAAATTTTAGATTCTTTCAACTAACTGGATAGAAAACATTGTGCAAAATGAAGAAATCTTCATTTCATACCATGTTTTCCCAACTGTCTCTCTTGAGCATCAGAAGGCTTCATTGTGTGGTAATGGGTTAAACCCATTGAATGTTACTGATATACTGTTCTAACCAGCATAATATCCCAATAAAACTCTTAGGCAAAAACAAATGAAAGATAACAACATTTAAATCTGTTTTACAGAGCCATGATTTTAGATTCCCCCCCCCCATCAAATCAAAGCTCAAGGCCTTATGGTTTGGCAGAAGATTTCTTTCTTTATTCCATTGCAAAGTCAGGGATCGTACAGGAAAGGGCTATTTTTCAGATTACAGTAATTCTTTGAAGTATTTTGGTAGATGGTCAATAGGCATTGATAGATACCAAATATCAAAGCTTTAGGCCTTGTTATTTGGGAGGAGAGGATTTTTTCTTCCGGTTGCATTGCAACCAGTGTTCTTCATTGATATCAATTCTTTGAAGTATGTTGAAAGAGCATGACCTTTGGCTGATTCTGTGAAGTTTGGTTGAACTCTGATAGTTAGTTTGGCCTATATTGACAAAAAAGTTATCATTTATAGAATTGTAGTAGGGTTCCATATGGCAACAATTTGCATGCAAAATGTTGAAGACTTGGGACTTGTTTTAGGGAGACAATTTTTAAAGATTCCCTTATGAATCTGTTTGTGAAGTCAAGGGAAGCTGAACACAGAGTTTATATTGTACTCTGAGTAATATAATTTAGGAACTTAAGCAGAAAACTTTTGAATAAAAAAATGTACAGGCTCTTTGGACTTCTGCTTTAGGGGATGTAATTTCTAAAGAATTAATTCTTCACCAATTCCAACATAATTATACCTTTTGATGCCCCTCAAGAAAAAAGCTTTGGAAAACATTGAGGATAATGATGAAATTAATTGTGACAAGCAATTTCTTCAATAGCCACAATGTTTTCTACCCTTAAAGATGAAGATTTTCTAAATGCACCAATTTTAAATTATCATCTGCAACTTCTTTCAAATTGGGCCAGTCTAAAAATTTTGTTGTCTTGTAATGGGTTAATGAATCCATGTAAGATTAGAATGGACAATATAGAGCTTATGTTCAAAAACTTCGACATTGAAGTTTTTAGGCCAAGTTTCTGCAAAACTATTTAACTACAGCAAGGTATTCAAGCTGCAGTAACATTACTTCAAGTAACCTATCAACAATGCATATAATTTTAATCCAGGCATCTCCATTTAATAAGCTTTATTAATCTTTTACTTCATTATTGAACAGATTTTTTTTTTTTCATAAAATTCACCAGAATTAGTATGCAATACAGTAGTACCTGTAGTTACTACAGTAATGCAATGATTCTTTTTTAAAGAATAGAGCTGTTTCAGTGCAATAATATAGTAACTCACACATTTACATAACTCATTATATAAAACTTTTTTCCAATTTCTTTTCTTTAGTATTTTCTTTAAATTAGAGTTGACAAAATGAGAATGTTTTTCCTCCCTCCTGTAAAATCTGCAAAATACAGAGTTATTACAGTTTTGAGATATCTTAAAAGTGGAAAAACGGTAAAGGCAAACAAGATGTGTTTGTCTTGCTGTACATGAGTGTTTTTGGGGGTTTTTGCGTTTGATCTTGGTATGTGACCTTGACTTTATCACATGACCTTTACCTTGAAATTAAGAGATGCATATTATGGAGATGTATCTTGAATAGGCTGGTAGTAATTGGCAATATTAAACTTTTTGATTAAGTTTTGCAGACAGACAGACTCAATGACATACAGACGGACAACAGTAAAACAATATGTCCCCTATCTTTTGATGCAGGGCATAAAAGTATAAAATGAGCTTCAACGCTGTTATAGATACTAAGTCCCCTTTTTACTTGATATTTGATGGAAAATAACTATTTTGTTAGCATTATGATTTTTCTACCAATTTGACTAATTAACCCATGACCAGACAATTTCGCTTTTTGGCAGCCTGAGGAAATATGATCACAGAAAACTTTGAGGGGAAATGAGACATTGCTTGTAACAAGTAATGTCTCCTTTTCCCCCAGATGTTTACTACTTTATTTGGCAGCTACTTTCCAATCTTAGTCCAATTTGAAATGTAAACTGTAAGTTTTTCAATCAGAACCAGTCTAAAATTTGTTGTGTGATAATGGGTTTGAGTTGCGAGGATATTTTCACCTAGCCCATTCCAACACCATTCCACTTTTTGGTACCTGTCATTTAAAAAGCTTTGATAAACATTGTGGACAATCAAGAAATTGCTTGTTATAAGCCATTTTCTTCATTATCTACAAAATTTTTACCCAAAAGACAAAGATTATCATAATTCAAGTCATGATGAAATTGTTGTCAGCAACTTCTTATAACTTTGATCAGTCTAACATTTTGTTAACCTGTATGAATGGCCCAGTTTCTCTTGATATTGGGTGTTATATGCTCTCATATTTGATATTAGGATTTCCACATAGCTTAAAATTCCCCTACAGCATATAACACAGAGACTAAGCCAAGATTTTATACTTGTAAGCCATAACAAGGCAATTGTCAATAACACTTTCCTGTTCAATCCCTGGTTTATAGGTCCCTATGGTTTCATACTAGCAAAAATATTGTGGAAAAAGAAGAAATTGCTTGTATAGGCCCCTTTTTATGATATTCAATACATGGATCTTTCTTGCATGTAAGAGAATGTGCAAAACTTGTATAGCTGTAATTATAGGAAATTGTCATCAAGTTTTATTCGCTGAATGGTGTTTAAGGCAACTTTCAACAGTATTTCGGATACATGGATATCATATGACTGGTGCACCTCACCATGGCTCCTGTCATTTCTCACACAAGCAAACCACAAGCTACATCTATTACAACCTTCCACATAGCTTAAAAAAAATTGGGAATTCCCCTACAGCATAAAACACAGAGACTAAGCCAAGATTTTTTACTTGTAAAGCCATAACAAGGCAATTGTCATTAACACTTTCCTGTTCAATCCCTGGTTTATAGGTCCCTATGGTTTCATACTAGTAAAAATATTGTGGGAAGAGAAGAAATTGCTTGTAACGAGCAATTTCTTCTTTTCTAGAATTATTTTATACCCTATACGTTGGTTACTTTTCAAATTGCACTCTCTTTTACTTGATGTCTGCAGCTTCTTTCAAATTGAACAATTTTAAATTTTGACAAACAGGAAAGGGTAAAGGCCCCTTTTTATGATATTCAATACAAGGATCTTCCTTGCATGTAAGAGAATGTGCAAAACTTGTATAGCTGTAATTATAGGAAATTGTATCAAGGTTTATTGGTTGAATGGTGTTTAAGGCCACTTTCAACATTATTTCTGATACATGGATATCATATGACTGGTGCACCTCACCATGGCTCCTATCATTTCTCACACAAGCAAACCACAAGCTACATCTATTACAACCTTCCACTTTTAATACAACATACGCACATAACAGATCATATGACCATACATGAGAGCCATGTTGGGATGAGCTGTCAGAGAGAATGTTGGCTGAGAAGGGGTTCAAACTCACAGTCCCAGGATTGAGAGAACATTGCATGAATAAATGAGCTAAATCAGCTGAGCAAAATGTTCACTAAGGCATCTTTTCATGTGACATTTAACATAATGTCACTCTTTTCACTAGGAATATTCCTCATTACTATATAATCACTTCCAGCAAGTTTGAGAAAAATCGAGCCAAAATTAAGTACCTGTTGCATTGTAAAGAGGAAACTGGCATTAAGAACAGTTTTCCTGTCAAATAGGATAGAATGTCATCAAAGTCCAAAGGGATCTTCCTAATGACCATTCAGAAATTTCTGTAAGTTTTGGAAAACCAACCAAAAATTGTGAAATCTACTGTGGTATTGCTGAATTTTTGCCCGACATTAAAGGATCACAAAAACTCACCATGAACACATTGTGACCAGGTGAGCTAAATGACTGATTGCTTTTGATCACCCCTTTAATGGATACAAGATATTGATTGTTTGCATGAACAGTGATGTCAATGACATTGCATTTCATTGGGTGATATGAACTTGAAATTAAAATCTGAAAAACAATAGACTTTGTGTTGACAACATTGATAAATGAGTGATCAAGTCAACACAGCAGATGTTAGCTTTTAGCAATTAACTCCGTGTGGAGAGCATATTTACTGACCATCTTTGTTGAGTCTGAAAGTATTAAGTCTTATTAGACTGAAAAGAATTTGTATGTTCTTAATAGGCTTATTCTTTAATATTTAACACTTTCCTGTACAATCCCTGCTTTATAAGTCCTTAAGATTTTATACTTGAGAAACAATTTTGGAAAAAGAAGAAATTGCCTGTAACAAGTGATATCTTCTTTTCCTACTATAGTTTCTACTCTGTGGGTCAGTTACTTTTCAAATTGCACTCTAATTTCATTGTTGTCTACAACTTCTTTGAATTTTGACAAAGTAAGTCTTAAACCTTGTAAAGAGTTAAGAAAGATTTTGTTTGAATTAGGTTAAATGCCTCTCTGAATATTCCTTCACAGTAAAGTTCAATTATTTATTGCATACCACTAGTGCTAGGCTTGAGCCCTGAAATGTCTTGCCCAAGGACAAACCCACATAACCAGTGGTGCAGCTGGGATTCAAAGCCATAATCCTTGACTTCTTGCTGATTAAATGTCTGCAGACCTAACCATTTAGCCATGCAAGACCCATTAGAAAAATTGTTCTTCTTCACCAAGGTTTGATGTTCCAAACTCATGGGTGTGGAATTCACATGCCCATTTGTCTGACATGACAGGTTTATCTTCTTGGGAAAAAGTACATTTTTCAAGGCAACTTGCCTAAGGACAAGTAAATACCAGGGCATATCTTGGAATGGTACAAAACAGATCTTAACCCATTCCCTTACAGTCACACTTTTTGATGCCCCTAAAGAAAAACAATTGGAAAACATTGTGGAAAATGAAGAAATTGCTTGCATCAAGCAATTTCTTCATTTTCAACAATATTTTCTACCCAGTAAATTAAAAAAAATCTAAAATTTCATACACTATATATTGTCTTCTGTAACCCTTTTCAATTCAGACCAGTCTAAAATTTTGTCATCTGGAAATGGGTTAGGAAAACTTGTTATATATTGGGAAATTATGGTGATTCTATAGTGAAGGGTGTAAAACATTGATGTAAGTGAAGAAAATAGCATTTTCTTCATTAACAACAACTTTTCTCTAAATCTATCTTTTCACGTTTTAGGAGACAAGTTTGTTTAAATTCTGGAAAAGTAAAATGTCTGACTTGCCGGTAGAAAAGTAGAGCAAATCTGTATTTCCACACAACTGTACAATCTATAATGATGGGTTAAAGCATGTAGTTTTAATTCCTTGTTGAAAAGATTTAAATCCATTTCATTTGGATTGATTTTATCTCACTTAATGTCCTTTGCAACAGTTATTCAGTTATTATGCAGAAACTGGTCACCTGACCATGGCTCCTTGTCATTCTTCTCAATAGTGAATCCGGGACAAACGATAAAGGCCACCAAATGCTCATCTACTTAGGGAACTACTTATAATCACTTATATTTTACATTGGAGAGATGTATACAGAAAGGACAATGTCAAAATGTCAGAAAGAGTTATAGCTTAGCTGGGGTTAGAACTCACAACTTGTGAATTCAGCAAAAAGTGTGTTACAAACTGAGCTAACTGGATTGTACAATGCATTTGAAAACACTGTAACACATTGCCATGTATATTGCCTATTACAATATTACTTTTGGGGACTGCAGCCATAGCACAGTTAGTAGCATATGCCATTCCCAGTTGCAAGGTCACAAATTCAATCCCGGCTTGGACGAGAATCCTTTCAGACATTTGCCTCCCACAATTAGGTAGATAATTGTAAACCTAAGTCTAATGAGCAGCTGGGGGCACAGAAAGGATGTTGTTGTTGCACTATGAGAGAATCTAGGGGTAGGTGCTCAAGCCTCCATGATATGACTGAAATACTTTTAAAAGTGGCTTAAAATAAAATGTAAGGGAAGTCAGTTCAATAAATATGTGTTGTTATTGTTTATCTTCAGTCCAACTTCAAAATGGGATGTCATGGATTCGATCCCTGGGGGCGGCACATATTCTTTCAGACATTTGTCTCTCACCAATGGGTGGATCATTGTAAACCTAAGTAAGATAGCAGTTGGAGGCCAGGAAAGGATGTAGTGGTAGTACCGGTGTGAGAAATAACAGGAATCCATTGTAAGGTGCTCCAGCCGTTGCGATATGCCTGAAATACTGTGACAAGTGGCGTTAAGCCCCATGCAATCAACCACTCTTTGGTCAAGTGAAGGTGTGACTTATTGAAATGCAGTTTTAATGGGTCTTATTTTTTTCATGTTTTTAACATCTGAAAGGTTTTATTTAACATGTCAACCTTTTGGCGGAAGCAATTATCTCAGTCGGATCCTAAAGGAGGGAGGAGGGTGCAGCTGTGATACCTGATATTGAAATAAAACAACTGATTTCAATTGATTTAGTTTATACTAATTTATTTTAGTTCGATTGCGACGAAAGCTTTAAGCTTATAGAGTCGCTCTTGAAACCCACAATCCAGATATTTTCACGTCTCTGAGAGAGAGGCAGTGGCTAAATCCACTGCTACCCAATTCTACAGCTGGGTAGACTGGGGCTGGCTATTAAGTGTCTTGCCCATGAACACACCCCGGTGACGGTGGGGCTCGAACCAGTGACCTTCAGATCACGAGTCAAGCACCTTTACCACTCGGCCATCGAGGTAGTCAATTGATTTGGTGAATGGTGTTTTATGGTTTATATAATATTTTTCTTTATCATTCTTTTTAGTGGCAATTTGATTAAAACATAAGCTGAGCATTTTGTGTTTAATACAAATTGCTTAAAACTTTCAAAACACAAAATCAAACCATTTCTGTTCTGATCTATACCATTCAAAAGACTATTCAAATTCATTCATCATGTCAATATCATAATTTATCCTTAACTGCAGAACCCGGGTCCCTGATTCGACTCGGGTGGACCTACACACACATTTTATACTCTACCTCCCAGGCATTAATTGACAATTCCATAATTTCCTTAACTGTAGAACCCAGGTCTTTATTTGACATTATACCCTACCAACCGGGATATGGCTTCATCAAATGTTATCTTAAATCCCTATATGGTGCAATAGGATAATGTTACTACATTAAAAAGTAAAAGGCAACAGTTCTAGAATTAAGCCTATAACCATTCCTTGCATAAGAGCCCTCAACACTTTCCTGTTTTTTTTTTTGTTTTGTTTTGTTTGGGACCCGTTTTGTTTTGTTGTTGTTTTTTTTTTTTTCAAAATTTTAGAATTTTCCAAATCCTAAGAAGTTTCAGATGACAATTAAAAGAGAGTGCCGTTTAAAAAGGAATCATCCTACAAGGTAAAACTAATTGTAGAAAAAGGACAAATGGCTTGTTACAATTTCTTCTTTTCCCTCATTGTTTTGTCAGGTATAAAATCACATGAACGTAAAAAACTGGGATTGTACACTAAATGAAAGGGTTAAAGTGTAAAACAACGAGTACAAATCTAGCGATAAATACAATACGTCCACCCAACATAAACGGTACGAAATAGTTCGGGTACGACCTGACGGATCATGAGTACATTGCGTTCACAAGGTGATAAATCTTGACTATTTAAAGGTTTTAGAGTCCAGTTTGGAACAGAGACTTGTAAAAGTTAAAAAATTAAACCTGTTTATTTATCTCGGGGTGCGAGCTGCTCCGAATGTGGTAGAGAAATGCGACAAAATTGTGTTCTGAAGAAGTGAAAGCTCTTCGCTTTGTATAATTATGTCAATCCGCACGGTTAAATATACCATTTATTTATTGATTGGTTAATCTATTAATTGATTGACAACTGGTTGGTCGATTTATTAATATATTGGTCGATATTGATCGAAAAAACGCTTCCGATAACAGATACAAACCGCAATGACCATTCTTAAGAATGGACGCCCATTCTTAAGAATGGGCAAAATGTGTCTGCCCGTTCTTAAGAATGGGCATATTCTCAAGATTGGGCACAACATATACACGTAAATATATCATTTCAATACCTCAACGGGATGAAAATTATTGCGGGCAGGTTGTGTCCCCTAGCGCACAAATTGGAAGATCTGCGCATAATCGACAGTAGATTTGGGTAGAAAGAGGCACCTCCGATAATCCGACCATCAAACCTTTTCTGCCCAGATTATATACATATCTCCTGTATAAATATCTCAGGCTTTCAGCGCTTTGATTTATTTATGGAAAACATTTAAGGTGATTCCCAATTTTATTTACGCGATACGTTTTAAATCGGTCAATAACATGTTTAACCAACAGAAAGATGCTTCGAAGTAGAGTTACGTTGAAGGCAAATCTTAACCCTTGTCAAGCTGAACCCGAAATATTCCGGTTTTGGCAGGAGGTATAGACAAAGATCAGCCTGCACATGAGTGCAGTCTGATTTTAATCTACACCTTCTGTCTGTTCATTCTATAAAAAATGGTTTAAGGAATTAAATTTCAAAAGAAGTTATGATGATCGAACAATATGTTCTCTCAGTGCTTTCGGTCCTTTGACTTTAATGTAATTTCGAAAAAAAGTATATTCAGCCTGACAAGGGTCAAAATTTATACCACACTGAATTCAAATCAGTCTAATGTCCTCCGAAGAGCTTTATTTTCCCTCTTTCGGGTTAAATGAACTATACGCCTACACTAGACCATAAACTAATAGGCATTAAAACAGGAATTCTGTCATAGCGACGGACAAGGGATTGATTATAAATCTAACCTCAGCATTCAATCTCAACAGTCTTTCCAATTGATATATGTACGCTATACATATGGTTACACTCCTGTCCGATTTTCGCTAATTAAAAGTAGAGTAAAAATATGGCAGTGTAACTGTGTATTGCTCTTTTCACATGTTTCGTTTGGATTCGAACTTGAGTTCATCCTAAAGAGCGTTCATTTGCCATGGAATTTATGCCAGGACAATGATAGCATTAAGGATAAACTTTTCGACAAATTAACATTGAACACAACAACAATAGAAATTACCATGCCAAAAGGATTTGTTTGTTTATTTGGATGGGGTTTTACGCCGCGTTCAACAATCTTTCAGTTATATCGCGGCGGATGGAGCACCTAACAATGGAATCCTGGTATTTCTCACACCAGTACTACCATTACATCCTTTCCTAGCCTCCAGCTGCTATCCCACATAGGTCTACGATTATCGACCCATTGGTGAGAGACAAATAGTCGGAATGGATGAGTGCCGCCGTCGGGGATCGAACCCGGGACCTCTAGATTGACAGTCCGACGCACTACCAACTGCGCTATGACGGCGGCTCACCAAAAGGAGAAACATGAAATTTTAACGGAACTAATTTAGGGTACAACGGGTCGAGGCTAAAATGCGGAGTGGAGTTTGACAATATGCGATATATAAACATCGAAAATCCAGAATATTTAATATGATACTATTGCAGCTGACCGACTATTTGCGATTAATTCATAAAGCCAGCTAAGGAATCGCAGCCATCAGATAAAAATTCGATAGACCAATCAAATCACTACGCCCGTTCGTAGTTGACATGTTTGTCTCCAACTGTTACGTAACACCATCTTAACCCATTCCCACATGCCAAAATTTTTGACTGGTCCAAATTCAAAGAAATCGCAGACGACAGTTTAACGATTATCAAATGAAAGATTTTTTCAACGTTCTGGGTAGAAAACATAGTGTAAAATGAAGAAATTGCTAACAAGCAATTTCTCCATTTGACACAATATTTTCCCAATTGTTTTTCTTTGGAGGCGTCCAAAAGCGTCACTGTGGGTTAACTCTTTGTTTTGCCACCAGCAATCAACAAAATAATGTCGCTATGTCATTTTATACCCCAAACAAACTGCTGTGAGGTTTCGCCGTTTGATAGGGGGCGTGGCTAGTTACCTGCACGATCTTACAAACTGCACCGATAAACCAAAAACTGTTTAGAAAATGCAAACGGAAAGACGGAAGAAGCTTTATTGGTGATTGAATTTGCAAGAGTCTATAATTTTGGGACAATACTTAAAAAACGGTGTAGTTACGGTGTTTTTGGTTTCATCAGGGCTGGGATCTCGATTAGTTTAACAAAATTCTCGAATGTTTCTTTTTTAACCCTTTCCTGTATAATTCCTTGTTTTTACGTCCCTGTGATTTCATACTTGAGAAAACATTGTCAGAAAATAAGAAATTGCTTGTAACAAGCATATTCTTCTTTTTCCACAATATTTTCAACCCTGTATGCTCGCTTCTTTTCATACTGCACCCACTTTTAATAGCCGTCTATCACTTCTCTGATTTTGGAAGTTTCTAAACTTTTGAAAAAAAAGGGAAAGGGCTATATTGCGAATAAGAGTTTTATAAGAAAAAATTAAGAGAAAAATCCTTTTCGTCAATTACCATTGGAAGGTCTTAGCTTGAATACTCAGTTAGTCGTCGTTTTGCTGACAAAGCATCGTAAAAACATTTAGAATATGACTGATTTACGATGATTTAGTAGCCCGCCTACGATGTGGATATTTTCAAAGAAAATGCCATTTCCTTCCGTAAAGTTAAACCACAGGTTTCATGACCTGATTTTCCTGAAGAAAAAAAAAAATCAGTTTCTAGGAGTGGTCACAGCTATAAGAGTACCTTTCACATAACACGATCCTTTGTCTCAAAATGTTCAATTAAGCTGCGGAAATTCGTGCTATTATTTTCAGAGGCCAATGTCCTTTCTCAGTTGCTTCCATTAACCCATTTCCACACAACACAATTTTAGACTGGTCAAAACTGAAAGAAGCTGCAGACGACAATTTCGAGATGACGGACCCCCCTTTTTTTATAGAAAACACTGTGGAAAATGAAGAAAGTGCTTGATACAAGCAATTTCTTCATTTATCGAAATATTTTCAAACGCCTTTTTCTTGATGGGCGTAAATTGAAGGGACTGTGTGGGAAAGGGGTCAAGGGTGAATAAAGTCGCGTGAAAAGGGAATTTGACTGATCGCAAGCGATATTTCGCGCGTCTCTCGAAGATATGGCCAGGAACGTGACAATATATAAGAAAAAAATCGCTGGCTCGTGACCTTAACTAAAGCTTTTTTAAACTATAGTAAGTCGTAAATAAACTTGAATAAGCTGTAGTTAAGACGTTTGATTGAGAATCGTCATTAGAAAAAATGTCAGTATTTGGTTTTTAACCCCGCTTTGTTCGACATGTCTCTGATATGGCTTCAGTTCTCTGATAAGCAAAATTAAAGCTAACTCCGCAGCAACTAAATTCACCCCGAGCAAGCAACTGTTTCAAGCTATCAGTTGGCGATCAAAGTGTCGTAAATACAGCTTCTCCTAACGACGCACTGTTTTTTAAAGGGCACTCTTAGTGCAGCTCGCTATTGGTCGACTTCGAAATACTTTTAGCACCCTGAAATGAGCTAAGTAACATTGATTTATAGCCCTCCAAGCGAACAGGGACCTTAAAACAATCAATCTGTAGATAAATATTAAAAAAAGATAGGTTCCAGCAAAGGATTTGTTTGAATTGAAGCTAACGCTACTTTTAACAATTGTCAGTCATATCGCGGCGGCTGGAGCACCTAAAGATGGATTCCTGATATTTCTCACATCAGTACTACCACTACATCTTTTCTGAGCCTCCAGTTGCTCATCCCATTTTGGTTGACGATTATCCACCCATTGGTGGGAGACTAACGTTGAAACGGATATGAACAGGACCAAGGATTGAAACCTTGACCTCACGATTGAGAGTCCGACGCGCTAATAACTGCGTTATGGCCGCGGTCGATCCGATAGAGGAACATAAAATATAGTCTTTCTAAAATAAATATGAAATGAGCCTATGCGTGACATTTCCAACCATTTCGCATGTGCGTGACGCGCACACATTGAGCACCCTTGACAGCCAATCGAGGCAATTAGAACGTTCGCTATTTGTTTAAAGATGCTTTGGGTCAGTATCTATCTACAGAGCGCAAAGTGAAGACTCTGATCAGACTGTGCGGATGCACAGGCTGATCTGAGTCTTAACTTGGTGCACATGTGTAAAGGTTGGAAATGTCACGCATGCGCTCAAATTATATAGAAGAGTTATTCTAGATTCAGAAAATCAATCGATGATAATTTAATTTTTTGTTTCGTCTATCAAAAACGGGCGTTCTGATTGGTCGAAAAAAAAAGTTATTCATAAGTCCATGAACAAAATTTTGAGCATGCAGTAATTTTGTATGATTCCGCACAAAATAGTCCCATAGAAAAAAAGTATCAAAATTTGTGAAGTTTTACTCTTTTCGCTCGATGCTATAAGATTATAAGAAATGAAAAGAATATTTTTTGTTTTAATGGGGGTATGAACAGAAAAAACTAATCACACGTATGTATAAATCCGCTTCGCGTATCCATACAGTGTGATTAGGTTTAGATGAAATGCTGAGACGGAAATAAAATACCATGTAACAATATAACGGAAATAAAAACGAATGCAATACTTGTAATGCGGGGATGTAAATAAAATTTCGCGCAAATCATCTACAGTTAATTGAAGGAACATTTTGTTTTTCGTTTATTTATCTCTCTACCATATCGTTTGCCAATATGAGTGACACCCAAGGAATACGGGGCCTGGGTTAAACATCTCATCCAACGCTCAATTAATCAGCAAAGGGCTCGAACCCATGATTTCAAGATTTGAAGTCGAGTGTTCTACCAATTGCGCTAAAGGAAGTAACACTGGAGTCTTTTTGCGTAAGGCGGATCAAAATACGTCATTATCATTGGCATTTTACGTTTCTTGTCCGAAACAATAAAATACAGAACAATAAACAATGCACAACAATAGAGCTACATTCGGTTCACATAGAATATGTTTCATAATATTTGTCAATCTGAACTATGATAAATGACATGGCATTTCGGCTTCCTTTACATGACGTATGTCTTATTGTTATGATTTTGATACAAAGCGAATTAAATGTTACATTAAATAATCCATTCCCATCCAATGTCGCCTTTTCACGCCCCTCAAGAAAAGCAATTTGGAAAACATTGTGTAAAACGAAGAAATTGCAACAAGCAATTTCTTTATTTTCCACAATATTTCTACGAGGAAGTTTGAAAAGCAATCTAAAGTTTCACCAACTTTAAATAGCCGTCTGCAGCCCCTTTCAATTTGTACTTGTCTATAAAATTTTTGTTCTATTATTTGGTTGATCAAATATGATGCATTACAGATTTTAGCCTGTTTTAATCTTTAAACAAGTAAAAATAGAACAAAATAGATAAAATAAAATCCCAATGAAATAAAAGTCTAGACGATGACCCAGCTGCTTATATTTTCGACATTATAGAAAGCCAGCAAATTTGGTGTAATCTGGCCAATGTGACACCTGCTGATAACCGACGGAATCTTGGCCCGAGATTATTACTCAATTGAGAATTTACTCATACTTCAAGTTTAAATAATTTGATTTTTAGTTTCGTCTATCAAAATTGAGCGTTCTGATTGGTCAAAAAATTTCACAACTCCATGAAAAAATTTTTGAGCACGCAGCGATTTTGTATTCTTCCGCAGAAAATGGTCCCATACAAAAAGATATCAAAATTTGTAAAGCTTTTGGTTTTTACGCTCGATGCTATTAAATTATAAGAAATGAAGAAAATATTTTATGTTTTCATGGAGATATGAACCGAAAAACCGAATCACACAATGTATGAATCCGCTTCGCGTATTTATACAGTGTGATTAGGTTTTTCGGTTCATACCTCCATGAAAACAAAAAATACTTTTAAATAAATGTTGTATTTCAAAGATAACTGTAGATCTTGTGTCATACATTATAATTTAGTAAGATTTTCTTTCATTTTCACAGATTTGCCTTAGAAATCAACTTAATATACATCTTTAATTTTGAGTATGAAAATTAAAAAAGTTTTATAATCCCGGGCCCTGATCTCACATATGCAGGCTAAAGAAACAAGTTTATGGCTTCTGACCGAGAACACCTTTAAAATAGGTGACCAGTATAACCCGAATACGTCATTTGGTCAAATGACTTCAATACATTTACGGGTCGCCAACGCGCACTGAAATATTGAACGGCGTTGTTTTTCGATATTTATCACTAGTACATGTAACAGAAAAGTGAAACGGTTTGTTGAAGTCCTAAATGTCGTACCTCCAGCTTGAATACGGACCAAAATACCGTATTCGAGATATATATATATATATATTTCCTTAACCCTTTCCTGTACAATCACTGGTTTTTACGTCCCTGTGATTTTATACTTGAGAAAAGATTGTGTAAAAAGAAGAAATTGCTTGTAACAAGCAATTTCTTCTTTTTCCACAATATTTTCTACCCTAATGAATGGTTATTTTTCAAATTGAATCCACTTAAATTTTTTGTCTGCAAAACCTTTGAAATTGGACCAGTCTAAAATTTTGAAAAACGGGAAAGGATTAATTCCGAACATCGGTTTATATACATTGATGTACAAGTTATAGTGAGTGATAAACGGTCATTTTTGTCCTAAGTATACGAAATTGTACTTTGAACACTCATTATGACTTGTACATTTAATACATGTAATTGTAAACAAATCGCTGTTATACACATCACTGTTCGAGTGATATGTTGTATACAAACCACTGTTCGAGTGATGTATTGTATATGTTGTGCCCAATCTTGAGAATATGCCCATTCTTAAGAACGGGCAGACACATTTTGCCCATTCTTGAGAATGGGCGTCCATTCTTAAGAATGGTCATTACAGTTTGTATCTGTTACCGAACGCGTTTTTTCGATCAATATCGACCAATATATTATGAATCGACCAACCAGTCGTCAATCAATTGCTAGATTAACCAAACAATAAATAAATGGTATATTTAACCGTGCGGGTTAACAAACACAAAGTGGAGAGCTTTCACTTCTTCAGAACACTATTTTGTCGCACTTCTCTACCACATTCGGAGCAGCTCGCACCCCGAGATAAATAAACAGGTTTATTTTTTTTTTAACTTTTACAAGTTCTTGTTCCAAACTGGACTCTAAATACCTTAAATAGTAAAATATTTATCACCTTGTGAGAGATAACGCAATGTACTCATGATCCGTCAGGTCGTACCTGAACTATTTCGTACCGTTTATGTTGGGTGGACGTATTGTATCTATCGCTAGATTTGTACTCGTTGTTTTATACTTTAATCCTTTCCTTTAGTGTACAATCCCAGGTTTTTACGTTCCTGCGATTTTATACCCGACAAAACATTGGGGGAAAAGAAGAAAGTGTACCAAGCCAATTTCTCCTTTTTCTACAATAATTTTTACCTGGTAGGATGGTTGCTTTTTAAATTGCATCCTCGTTAAATTGTCATCTGCAACTTCTTAGGATTTGTACAAATGTAAAATTTAAAAAAAAAAAAAAAAACACACACAAAAAAAAACCAGGAAAGTGTTGAGTGCTTTTATGCAAGGAATGGTTATAGGCCTAATTCTAGAACTGTTGCCTTTTACTTTTTAATGTAGTGACATTGTCTTATTGCACCATATAGGGATTTGAAATAGCATTTGGTTAAGCCAATTAGCCCAGGTGGTAGGGTATAATGTCTATGTGGGTCCACCCTGGTCCAAATAAAGATCCGGGTTCTGCAGTTAAGGAAATTATGGAATTGTCAATTAATGCCTGGGAGGTAGTGTATAATATGTGTTCAGGTCCACCCGAGTCAAATTATGGACCCGGGTTTTGCAGTTAAGGCAAATTATGATATTGACAAAATGAATGAATTTGAATAGTCTTTTGAATGGTATAGATCAGAACGGAAATGGTTTGATTTTGTGCTTTGAAAGTTTCGAGCAGGTTGTATTAAATTCAAAATGCTTGAGCTAATGTTTTAATCAAATTGCTTTGAAAAAAAAAAATGATTAAAAAAAATGATATAAACCATAAAACATCATGTTTCATTCACCAAATCAATTGAAATCAGTTGTTTTATTTCAATATCAGGTATCACAGCCTCCTTTAGGACCTGACTGAGGTAATCGCTTCCACCAAAAGGTTGACATGTAAAAAAAACACTTTCAGATGTTAAAAACATGAAAAAATAAGACCCATTAAAACTGCATTTCAATAAGTCACACTGTCACTTAAGTTTTGTCTTGATTGATTGCATGGGGTTTAACGCCACTTGTAACAGTATTTCAGTCATATTGCAGCCGCTCATAGCACCTAACAATGGATTTCTGTTATTTCTCACACCAGTACTACCACTACATCCTTACCTGGCCTCCAACTACTATTCCACTTAGGTTTACAATTATCCACCCATTGGTGAGAGAAAAATGTCGGAAAGAATATGTGCTGCCGCCGGGGATCGAACCCATGACATTCCATTTTGAAGTTTGACCCAAGATAAACAATAGGAACACATATTTATTGTACTGACTTCCCTTACATTTTATTTTAAGCCATTTTTAAAAGTATTCCAGTCATATCATGAAGGCTTGAGCACCTACCCCTAGATTCTCTCATAGTGCAACAACAACATCCTTTCTGTGCCCCCAGCTGCTCATTAGACTTAGGTTTACAATTATCTACCCAATTGTGGGAGGCAAATGTCTGAAAGGATTTTTGTCCCAGCCGGGATTGAATTCGCGACCTCGCAACTGGGAATGGCATATGTTACTAACTGTGCTATGGACGCAATCCCCAAAAGTTATATTGTCATAGGCAATATACATGGCAATGTGTAACAGTGTTTTCAATAGTCTTTATTTAACACATCAAAATGTGAAGATGAGTGGGAATAGGTTCAAGAGCACATGCCAATTGAAATGCATTGTACAATCCAGGTAGCTCAGTTTGTAACACACTTTTTGCTAAATTCACAAGTTCACTTTGTCAAAATTCAAAGAAGTAGACAACAATGAAATTAGAGTGCAATTTGAAAAGTAACTAACCCACAGAATAGAAACTATAATTGGAAAAGAAGAAATCACTTGTTACAAGCAATTTCTTCTTTTTCCAAAATGTTTTCTCAAGTATAAAATCTTAAGGACTTATAAAGCAGGGATTGCACAGGAAAGTGTGAAATAAAAGAATATGCCTATTAAGTACATACAAATTCTTTGCAGTCTAATAAGAATTAATACTTTCAGACTCAACAAAGATGGTCAATAAATATGCTCTTCACACGGAGTTAATTGCTACATGCTAACACATGCTAACAACTGCTGTGTTGACTTGATCACTCATTTATCAATGTTGTCAACACAAAGTCTATTGTTTTTCAGAATTTAATTTCAAGTTCATATCACCCAATAAAATGCAATGTCATTGACATCACTGTTCATGCAAACAATCAATATCTTGTATCCATTAAAGGGATGATCAAAAGCAATCAGTCATTTAGCTCACCTGGTCACAATATGCTCATGGTGGGTTTTTGTTATCCTAAATTCAGCAATAACACTTAAGATTTCACAATTTTGGTGGGTTTTCCCAAACTTACAGAAATTATTGAATGGTCATTAGGAAGATCCCTTTGGACTTTGATGACATTCCATCCTATTTCACAGGAAAAGTGTTCTTAATGCCAGTTTCTTCTTTACAATGCAACAGGTGCTTAATTTTGGCTCGATCTTTCTCAAACTTGCTGGAAGTGGTTATATAGTAATGAGGAATATGACAGCTCATCACAACATGCATCATATGGCTCTCATGTATGGTCATAGGATCTGTTATGTGCCTATGTTGTATTAAAAGTGGAACGTTGTAATAGATGTAGCTTGTGGTTTTACTTGTGTGAGAAATGACAGGAGCCATGGTTAGGTGCACCAGTCATATGATATCCATGTATCAGAAATACTGTTGAAAGTGGCCTTAAACACCATTCAACAAATAAACCTTGATGACAATTTCCTGTAATTACAGCTATACAAGTTTTGCACATTTTCTTACATGCAAGGAAGATCCTTGTATAGAATATCATAAAAAGGGGCCTTTACCCTTTCCTGTTTGTCAAAATTTAAAATTGTTCAATTTGAAAGAAGCTGCAGACAACGATTAAAAGACAGTGCAATTTGAAAAGTAACCAATGTACAGAGTAGAAATTATTGTGGGAAAGAAGAAGTTGCTCGTTACAAGCAATTTCTTCATTTCCCACAATGTTTTGCTAGCAAGAAACCATGGGGACCTATAAACCAGAGATTGAACAGGAAAGTGTTAATGACAATTGCCTTGTTATGGCTTACAAGTCAAAAATCTTGGCTTAGTCTCTGTGTTTTATGCTGCAAGGGAATTCCAAATATTTTTTCAAGCTATGTGGAAGTCCCAATATCAAATAAAATAGCATATTTCACCAAATATCAAGAGAAACTCTGCCATTCATACAGGTTAACAAAGTGTTAGACTGATCCAAGTTAAAAGAAGTTACAGACAACACATTCATCAAGACTTAAATTATGATAATCTTTGTCTTTTGGGTAAAAGCTTTGTAGATAATGAAGAAAATGGCTTATAACAAGCAATTTCTTTGTTGTCCACAATGTTTATCAAAGCTTTTTAATTGAAAGGCATCAAAAAGTGGAATGGTGTGGGAATGGGCTAGGTGAAAATATCCTAGCAACTCAAACCCATTATCACACAACAAATTTTAGACTGGTTCTAAATGAAAAAACTTACAGTTGACATTTCAAATCGGACTAAGATTGGAAAGTAACTGCCAAATAAAGTAGTAAACATCTGGGGAAAAGGAGACATTACATGTTACAAGCAATGTCTCCTTTCCCCTCAAAGTTTTCTGTGATCATATTTCCTCAGGTTGCCAAAAAGCAAAATTGTCTGTTCATGGGTTAAGTAGTCAAATTTGTAGAAAGAATCATAATGCTAACAAAAAAGTTTTTTTCCATCAAATATCAAGTAAAAAGGGGACTTAGTATCTATAACAGCTTTGAAGCTCATTTTATACTTTTATGCCCCTGTATCGAAAGATAGGGGGCATATTGTTTTACCGTTGTCCGTCTGTCTGTCATTGAGTCTGTCTGTCTGCAAAACTTAACCAAAAAACTTAACATTGCCAATTACTACCAGCATATTCAAAATACATCTCCATAATACGCATCTCCTCATTTCAAAGTCAAGGTCATGTGATAAGGTCAAGGTCACACACCAAGATCAAACAAAAAAAACACTTATGTACGGCGGGGGCATTGTGTTTCACAAACACATCTTGTTTGCCTGTACATTTTTCCACCTTTAAGATCTTTGTTTGGTCATCTTAATGACCCTTTACTCTTAATATTGTAATTGAATATCAAGGGTTCATCGCAAAACTGTAGTAACTCTGTTTTTGGCAAATTTTACAGGAGAGAGGAAAAAACATTCTCAGTTTTTCATTTCTAATTTACTAAAGGAAAAATTCTGAACATATTTTCCTTTTTTTCATTAAAAGAAAATAATAAAGAAAAGAAATTGGAAAAAAAGTTGTATATAAAGAGTTATATGTATATGTGTGAGTTACTACAGTATTGCACTGAAACAGCTCTAAAAGATTCATTGCATTACTGTACTACTGTATTGCATAATGAAGTAAAAAATTAATAAAGCTTTTTGAATTTAGATGCCTGGATCAAAATTAATGCATTGTTGATAGGTTACTTGAAGATTGTTACTGCAGCTTGAATATCCTGCTGTAGTTACATAGTTTTGATATCCCTCAGGCAATATATAATCTAACTTATATTAGCCTAACATCAACCTTGCCTACTAATTCTTGCAATAACAAAATCCAAAATAAGTATTTCAATACAAAAAAAATATTTTATTAGTTTGCTTTTGGGCCAATTCTAACTCTGGCTGAAGGGGATTTGTCATTGCGTTGACTCTGTCATGACCCAATTAAATAGTTTCTTATAAATTTTCCACAGAAAATATTTGATGGATTTAAAACAAATTTCACAGGGATTATCCTTGGTTTACCCTTTTTTTATATTCCATATGTTAATCTGAAATGATTTTTTTTATTGGCATAAAATAATTATATATAGTGAAAAATCCTTTTATCAGAACCTTTGGTCAGGTTTCAACCAAATTCCACATCAATAGGTCTTGGAAAAGCTTTCTCATATTTCTGAAAACATGGCTTTTATATACAAGAAAGATTCTTGGGTGATCCCTTATAATGCAGATCCCTTATTATAACCAATAAAAAACAACGGGGGCTTTTATAGGCCAGGCTTAATTCTATGATTCTGATACCAATTATGACCATAGAGAGTCATGTCTCAAGTTGCAGAGACCCATGGAAATAATTCTATTTCCTGGAATAAAAAAGTTTCCTACCATGTATGAAGTGGGTCACCCTATATAGAATTAGTGGATTTGGGGTGGGGTGGGATTAAAAAAAGCATTTCACAAACCCCTAATGCTGTAGGAATTATCACTGGATTTTCTTTTACATTCTTACAAACTAGTTTCTTTGGCGACTGACAAATGGAAATTTAGACAGGTAAGATTGGAAATGCTCTCCCCATGACTAGGATAGCTTATAGCTCTGTTATTTGGCATTATGCATAAGATCATGGTCCTCTATGAGAACTGCTATGAACATTACTTTTATGGATTGTGAGATGGCTTAGCAAAAGAGAAGAGAAACAATAGGCCTTTAGAGATACAGAGAATATTTTCTTAAACAACAATATTACTCAAAAAATTTTCTAAACAGTTTATCAATGAGCTTGATATCAATATTTGTCACATGGTTCTCCAAAGTTCCCAGGATCTCCTTTGGGCAATGAAGAATGAAGAAATTAAGATTGTTTTATTTTACTGAGCACTCACCAATACATTTTATAGATGTACAAGTTATAGTGAATAATCAAAGGTCAATTTTGTCTTTACAGGTTATAGACAAAATTGACCTTTGATCACTCACTTTAACATGTATATCTATAGTTTATTTTAAACTAATTTAGTAGCTATATTATGTAGGTTGTACATCTCCATAAATCATCTGCAAAGAAATGATATATTTAACTGGTTTAAAATCTGGGCTTCATAAGCAAAAGTATAATTAGGAATCTTCTCTTGACCCATAAAAGAAAAGACTTTGAAATTTAATACTAAAAAGTCTTCTTTGAAGCTGTTTTTGATAAATGTGATGAAAATATCTGAAATAATGACCTTTTGATCCCTATTTTTACAAGCCAAACACATATTTGGACTTTTCTTGAAATATGAATACATGTGTTTTTCTTATCCATCAGTTAATATATTATACTACAGCAAGTGTTCTTCTAGAGTCTATTTGTCTATTTAAGTAATGGTAGTAAACACATACAGGCATTTTGAATGCCTCTGCATTTAGCTAAAAGAAGATCTTTGGTAAAGGCTGAAACCTGTAGAAGTTGGCCTAGATATGTGGACTAGCATTTTTTTTTACTTGAATAACTATAGAAACATTAGTGGAAAGACATTTATTATCAGAAACTTTGCCTATGAGTTGTATTGGGATATATGCTGGTTAGAACAGTATATCAGTAACATTCAATGGGCTTAACCCATTACCACACAATGACGCCTTCTAACGCTCAAGAGAGGCAGTTGGGAAAACATGGTATGAAATGAAAATTTCTTATGTTGCACCATGTTTTCTACCCAGTTAGTTGAAAAAATCTAAAATTTTGTGAACTTTAAAATGTTGTCTGCAACCCCTTTCACCTTGGGCCAGTCTAAAATTTTGTCGTCTTATAATCGGTTTATTTTGCATCTACATAATGCAGACAACAATGTGGTTGGATGCAGTTTGAAATGAAATCATTGTATGTAGTAGAAAATATTGTGGAAAAAGAAGAAATTGCTTGTTACAATCAATTTCTTCTCTTTCCACAATCTTTACTCAAGTATAAAATCATAGCAAGGTAAAATCCCGCCTTGGAACAGGAAGGGGTGAGATAGCAACAACATACCAATTGATTTAGTATATTATTGAAAGCATCTTGTTGTAATAGTGATTTTTGCCATTTCAATGTTAAGATTACATGTACCTTTATTTTCACTTGTATGTCAAATTAGAAGTTAACTCATTTAACTACTTTGAAGAGAACAGCTCTATTGAAGTCAGTTGTTTGTTTGTTTGTATGGTAATTAATGCCACACTTTAAAGATCTCCAGCTATATCATCACTTAGTCCACCTATCCCTTTCCTGAACAAATTCTGGTTTTAAGGCATTATAATCTAAAACTTAGAGAACATTGTGGGAAAATAATAAATTCTTTGTTACAAGCAATTTTCTCTTTTCCCGCAATATTTTCTACTAAGAAGATGTGTTTCTTTAAAATTGCACCCTTTTTATATTGTCTTCTGCAAGTTCTTTGAATTTTGACAAGCCTTAACTTTTGAAAAAAAAACAGGAAAGAATTATAAGAGTATTCACGAGCTTCCTCCGTATCAGTAAATGTAAGCCTGGGCTTTGAATATCAAAAACATAGATACCTATGTGACAAGCAGTGCAGTCATAGAGATTTGAACCTGCAACCCTAAATTTCTCTCAGATTTATAGCCTGCCACTAATGAGACATGCAAAACCCTTGGTTGATTGTCCAACTAAACAGGCTAGCTATGAGGGAAACTTCTTGGCTTATTTCTGCTTTTTTTTTCATTTAACCTATTCCTACACAATAACACTCTTGGATGCCCCTCAAGAAAAACAATTGGGAAAACATTGTAAAAATTGAAGAACTTGCTCGTTGCAAGCAATTTCTTCATTTTACATTATGTTTTCTACCAAAAAATTTTAAAAGAAATTTAAAATTTCTCAGATTTTAAATTTTTGTCTGCAACTAATTTCAATTTGGACCAGTCTTAAATCTTGGCATCTTGTAATGGGTTAAATATGAATTTTTATTCCTCATGGATTTGATACATATGCATTTGGCCTGTAAAAATAGCTTATTTTATATTCACTTGCCAAATATTTAACTACTACCTTTCTTTTTTATTTGTTTGTAGTTCAATGCTATTTTCAACTGTAACTCAGTTATATCAGGGCAACTGATGCACCTAACCATGGCTTCCTGTTGTTTTCCATACCAGAACTTGAACATTCAAGGAGCTACCATATAATGTCAATGAAAAGTACTTTCATTTGGCCATTGGTGAGAGACAAATTAATCACACATGCAATGACACATGTTGAAAATGAATATAGCTAATCTGTGGTTCAAACTCATGACCTTTGGATTCAGGATCAAAGTGTGTTACTGACTAAGTTAACTGAGTTCAGCTTTTTTAGCTCACCGTACAACAAGGTGCTGATGCTGGACTTTTTTATTGTTGAATGTCCAGATTGTCCTCTGGTTGTGTGTTGTTTGTCATCCATTGTCAATTCAGTGTTACCGCTCTACAGGTCACAATTTTGGTGCAATCCTACTCAAATATGCTGGATTTTTATGCCCCGCATCGATTAGATCGGGGGCATACTGTTTTACCGGTGTCCGTCTGTCTGTCTGTCCATCTGTCTAAAACTTAACCTGCCTACTAAACATTTTCCTATAACTTCAACCCTGATTAAGTTGCAATGCTAATACTTGGCATGTAGATATGTCTCAACAAGGCGCAACTGGGGAAGGTCATTTCATCAAGGTCAAGGTCAAAATTTTAATCCTTTGCCCATTTCTAAAGAATTCTTGTTTAGGGGGCATAGTGTTTCACAAACACATCTTGTTTTTATTGAACTGTTGATGATTTCAATTTTTATGTTGACATTCCACCCAATATCAAGGGGGGGGGGGGATTGTAATAATGACCATGTCAAGGCTACCACTCTAACCTTGCAGTTTGGGATAAATCTTTCTATAACATGCTGAAAATGTTTGTATGGTCATAGGGATGATCTCCATTCACCCATTTGCAGATGACAAAACTTAAGACTGGTCAAAATTGAAAGGAGTTGCAGACGACAGTTTGAAGTTTATGAAATTTTAGGTTTTTTAACTTTCTAGGCAGAAAACATTGTGAAAACTTAAGAAATTGCTTGTAACAAGCAATTTCTTCATTTTACACAATGTTTTTCCCATTATTTTTCCTAAGGTATGTCCAAAAGTGTCATTGTGTGGTAATGGGTTAAATAATCGTGGTTCCAATTCTGTCTATACCAGGTGAAAAGCCAACTTCCTTGTTCCACTCAACATATCACTTTTATGGCTCAAGCCTGCTGAAAATGTATGATTGATGCCTATGGAACATGGTAGCATTTCATCCATTGTCACTGGAAAAGGGGCTTTAGTGAGTAATTCATTGATACTGCACTATAGATCATAATTTTCAGCTCAACTGGCTAAAAGCCATAGGGTTATTGACATGGCTTGGTGTCTGTTGTGCGTCCCGTAGTCTCTCTGTCCGTATGTTTTACTGTAAAAGTCCTCTCACCAGAGTACTTAACTGATTTCAACCAAATTCACAGAAATGATCCTTGGGTGACATTTCATCAGAGTCCTTCAAAGAATTTTGATCAGTTTGAGAACATGGCTTAAATGGGTGGAAACATTGTATGTTGAAATTTTTAAAAAGCCACTCAGAACCAGTGGATAGATTCCAACCAAATTTTGCAGGAGGGATCCTTGTATGACCCTGAATCAGATTCCTTCAAACAAATTTGATCAGATGAAAATCGTGTCTTTAACCCATTCCCACACATTGACACTCTCTGTCACCCCTCAAGAAACCAATTGAGAAAACATTGTGTAAAATGAAGCAATTGGCTTGAACCAAGCTATTTCTTCATTTTCCATAATGTTTTCAAAAAAATTGAAAAATTAGAAAATTCACAGGATTCAATTTGTTGTCTGCAACTCTTTTCAATTTGCACTGGTATAAAGCTTTGTCATATGGTTAAGGGTTAATGGACAGGGCTAATTTCCAAATATTGTGAAAACTTTGAAGAGACTTTTTCTCAGAAACTAGTTGATTGATTTAATTCTTATTTCACAGGGATGAGCCTTTGGTGACTTTCTTATTGACATATATGGTAGACAGTGAAAACTTTTATTTCTCAGATACAAGTCGACTTATTTCAACAAAATTATCCTTTGGAGACCCTTTAACAGATTTCCTCAATGAATTTGATTATATTAAAAGCATGGCTTTTTCCTGGTGGGGGGCTAATTTCCAAATATGAAATATATTCTGAAAACTTTGAAATCTTCACCGAATCCTGTGGATGGGGATTTTTAACCAAATTTCACAATAATGACCCTCAGAATGACTCTTTGTCAGATACCTTCATATAACCTTGGTCAGTTGAAAAACATGGCTTTTATGTCCATGGCATAGAATGGATATTTTAAAAATTTTGTAAATACCTTTTTATTTGAATGAATTCTACATACCTTAACTTGACTATTGTAAAAAAGTGAATTTTAAGTGCTTCTGTAGAACTATTTCAAAGAATTCATTGCCCAGATCTATTTGCCAGATATGGCAAAGATAATTCAGTTTATATTGAATTCTGTGGCCGCGGCAATATTGCTTTCGGTAGCATGTCAGACTTATAATCAGCTAGGGTGTTCCAGGTTTGGTCCTGGGTTTGCGGCAAATGTGCTTTCCGACATTTGTGGAGGCTCGGAAAGGATGTAGTTATTGTGTACTTGTGAGAAATACTAGGAATCTATGGTTAGATATATATGAAGTATTGTGCTGTCTTAGAGGCAATGTAATTGTAACTACTCATCTAATCACCCTTTTTGTCCATTATACTTAAGAAACATGCCTAAATGTTTGTGTAGTCACCAAAATGACACCTTTATAAAGGATGGTTACTCTAGTAGAATAGATGACACAAGATTGTAAGTGATTTAGCATCCATTTGTTACTCTTGTTTGTAACCGATTACCATATAATTTCACTTACCACCCTGAAGAAATATGATTAAGGAAAATTTGAAGCAAGAGGAGCAATTGGCTTGTAACAAGCAATTTCGCCTTTTTGCCAAATATTTTCTACCTTATTTTGTGCTTATTTCCAATTTGAGTAGACTTTGCAAAATTTCCTGCACCTTAATTCCATCGGTTTTTACATTATCTAACATTTGTCTGGTAATTGGTTAATCCATTCCTACACAAGAAAATTTGACAATGGTCCAATAATTGAAAGAAGTTGCAGATGATAATCTAAACTCAATGAAACTTTAGATATTTCATACTCCTGGTTATAAAATATTGTGGAAAATGAAGAAATTGCTTGTTACAAGCAATTTCTTTATTTTACACAATGTTAACCAATTGTTTTTTTAAGTGTTGTCAAAAAGCGCCATTGTGTGGGATTGGGTTAAAAGTTGTTTTCCTTTACGATGCTGTCCGGTGATCTTGCGCATCTTAGAAGATAACTTCCATAATGCGCAAGATCACCGGACGCTCAAGATCACCGGACACGCAAGATCACCGGACACGAATGTATCAAGGTGCTACCGTTTTTTGAGAGGCGTAAAACCTCTAATTGTCACGGTTAAAATTCGTTGAATAACTTCACACACTTAATAATGTCACATATGCCTTATTTTTAATCAACACGTTGACAGAATACGGTAGAAACAGTCATAGTGACATCGTCATTTCTTAAGGATTGACTGCGTTTCGTCTTCGTGTTTTCTAAGATGGAAGATTGATAACAGAATAAGATTACGAAATATTAGATGTTATTGATCTTACAAAAACAATCATGATATTTTATTTTGCCATGGGACGACCTTTTAAAAAGATTATTGGTTCACTGGAAGTTATATTGAACGACTGTAGTGAAGCCGTATCGGAGTGGGTTTTTCTATAATAACGTTTTATTATGGTATATTACGGTTCACATACAAATTAAATGTTCTAAAATTGATATTTCTTACAGTATTACCAACGAATAGGCCTATTTTCCTATTAAAATCGACGTTTTGCCCATTCTTAAGAATGGGCAAAGCCTTGATTTTACCATCTGCCCATTCTTAAGAATGGGCATTCTCAAGAATGGGCACGACATATACACATCACTGTTTCGGTGATATGTTGTATACACATCACTGATACAGTGATATGTTGTATACACATCACTGTTACAGTGATATGTTGTATACACATCACTGTTTCTATTGAAATAGATATCAATGGTCAATATAGCGCATTCGAGTTTCAAATATTGAACCGTAGTATATATTCAAATGTATTGAAATCATTGGTAAAATTACCGTCTTCGAGTCGCTATTTTGAACAGCGGTGTACCGTATTTAAGTTTTACAGATTTTTGTTTGTAAACAAGTGTTATTAAATCCCCGGTGAAGCATAATATTAACTCGTTCGAGATTGTTGTTTTTCAATTATTGGGTCACGTATCAGAAAACATAGCATGTTTCTTTGTTAATCTGCAGTCCAATAAACAGCGTGTCAAATGAAATAAGAACGTGGGTGTAGACCAATTACCGTTATTTTGTCGTGAACGATAATAGCTTCCATATGCGGCGAGGAACGGGACTTGTTGCTATGGTAGCAAGGAAACCACATTAAAGGAAAAACCCGATATGTGATAGGCCATATGACACTGTGAATGAGACAAAACTAGTGACCACGACTCATAAAGTTATGAAGACGGAAATATGAAATCAAAGTACTGAAAGTACTGTAAGCTAGCAAAGCATTGTTTTGTTATGTAATATTCTTTGCCTTTTGTAGGATAGAAAACATTGTGGACACAGAAGAAATTGCTTGTTACAAGCAATTTCTTCTGTGTCCACAATGTTTTCAAAAGTCTTTTGTTGGGGGATTCTTAAAAAGCGGGATTGAATGGGAATGGGTTGTGTAGCATGGTCTTGAAGGTGTACTCTACAATTTGAATAAAGGCAATTCATGTGGCCGGTCATTTTGAACACAACATGTTCGAGTAGACACAATAACTACTTTTTTGGCGTAGACATTCAGTGGATTTAGTGGTTAAGCTTACAGTGGCAGTTTGCACTCGTTTGAACTCTGACACGACCTCAAAATTGTGTCTGTAAACTTAAGCTATCAAAGCTGACGCTTTGCTAGCTAAAAAGGCAAATATGTATGTGACCTATTATAGGTTCAAAGAGAACAATTCTTCCTTTTATCACAATATTTTCTTCCACAAAGTATGGTTTCATCTATATTGCACCCGATTTTCATTATCGTCTGCAACTTCTTTCAATTATGGGCCAGTCTGAATTTAAAAGAAAAAAACCCGGAAAGGGTTATGCAAAAGGTTCCGACCATTGTCAGAATGTGCAGTCTGTGTACACTGGCGAGGGTTTGAACTTTCGCTCCGTCCAGGATGTCCTTGGTGTCACAGATTGCACTTATACATGATATGAAAAGAGGTGGATGACATGCTGAGGGAGAAAGAGAGAGAAAGAGAGGGAGAGAGGAGAGAGAGGGAGGGACAAAAGAAATAATTGAAAACCAGAAAGCAAGTACATGAAAGAACGAGATTAACTCTCTCGTGTACAATCCCTGGTTTTTACGTCCTTTTGATTTTAAGCTTTAGAAAACATTGCGGGAAAAGAAAAAATCGGAGCAATTTCTTCTTTTCCCACAATATTTTCTGCCCTTTAAGTTTATTACTTTTCATATTGCACTCACCTTTAATTGTCGTTTACAACTGCTTTGAATTTGGACAAGTCTAAAATTATTAAAAACAAGAAAGAGTTAAAGTAAGTGTGTGATAGAGAGAGAGAGGGGGGAGACAGATAGATAGAGGGAGAGAGAGAGGTTGCATAGAGAACAACTGTAATAGTCCAGCATAGCTTCCCCGTGTCGACACTTCAGAAATAAGACTAAAATGCATTTAATCTAATAAATTGACGGATCGCTGGCCTCGCCCCCTGAGCTCCTACATGAAGTTCCACCCACGCAGTGAAATTTAGACCAGTCCAAATTGAAAGGAGTTGCAGGCGACAACTTAAGGTTTTTGAAATTTTAGATTCTCTCAACTGTCTGGATAGAAAACATTGTATATAGAAATTGTTTGTAACAAGCAATCTCTTCATTTTACACAATGTTTCACAATATTATTGCTTTTTCTTGGGGGTTGGGGTGGGGTGGGGGGTTCTAAAGCGTCACTGTATGGGATTGGGCTTAATATTAAAGTGAATGTTTTGTAAATTTGATGATTAGTAACATGTAACGAAAAGTTCAATAGTTTTGGCCATCTAAACGTCGTGAAATAAAGCCCTTTTGTACCCTTTCCTGTTCAAAAAACTTAAAAGAAAAATAGACGAAATTGCATTGAAAATGATTCTTTGGATGACTGCCGCTATTCGTCAATCTAGGCGTCAAAAACAATAAACCTGAGTACCCCCATCTCTACAGAGTTTTTGACTCCGAACCCGCTGCAAGTCTTTTTCTGTGCCTTTTACCAAGCAGGGAGCGGCAATCTTCCTTTCCGACTATTTGTCTCCCACCAATGGGTCGATAATCGTAGACCTATGTGGGATAGCAGCTGGAGGCTAGGAAAGGATGTGATGGCGGTACTGGTGTGAGAAATACCAGGAATCCATTGTTAGGTGCTCCAGCCGCCGCGATATAACTGAAAGATTGTTGAAAGCGGCGTAAAACCCCATTCAAACAAACAAACAAAACCAAGCAGGGAAAATATTGTTGATCATTGAGATCTCGGCTGACAAAAATTAACCATTTTTTTTTAAAAAATTGTAAGCCCCTAGATTGCCCGTAGAGTTACGCACGGGTAGCGACATGGCAAAGTCGTCTTAAGCACATCCATCGCACGATGAAATGTTTTGATAATATGAACGGACCTCATTTCGCTGTACAGTCAATATTGCACAAGCGATCCCCTCTGTTAAGAAGCCAGCATTAAATTCCCCTTTCCAAATATAACAAGTCTTCATTATTGGAGTTTTTCTAATCAAATAATGTAAACTTAATCGTATGATCGTGGATCTCATTATAATCGGCTCATTGAGTCGATTCTACTGAGTTCCATCAACATTGGATTTAGCGAGAATGATTACAATTATTTCTATATCTTGTCGAACCGACTATTCATACACGCCACAAAAGAGTATTCAGCGACCACATTTTGGTCGCCCGTTGAATGGTCGCTTTATACAAGATCAAACGTATACTCTTCACATAGATCCTCCGTCTTTAGGAGATTTAAACTGCTATTCATCTACCAACACCATACTGATTAAAACCCGTTACCAAAAAAATGCTCTTAATTCAAAGAACTGCAAGCACTGGAAGCCCTTACAGAGTGCTAGTATTTCTTTTGAAAATTAGTCTCATAAATAACGCTGACCGAAAAGGGACAAACCGGTAGTGAGGATTAAGATCAGACTGCAATCATGTACAGGCAAATCTTTGTTAATTCCTCGCGCAAAAATTTAAATATTCCGGGTTCAGTATGAAAGGGGTTATTTTTAGCTTAATGTAATAAGGATATTAAATCATGCCCGCCGCGATATGACTGAAATGCTGTTAAAGAGGCGTTAAACAATTTAATCAATTAAATCACGAACTTTTTTTATCGAGGTATACAAAATCCTTACCTGCTCTACCGTATGATTCCGCTTTGCGAAAAAACTTGTACATGTGCAAATGAATTTATGCTCTTCCTTAACCCTTGTCATGCTGAACCCGGATTATTTCGCTTTTGCCAGGAGATGTAGACCAATATCAGTCTGCACATAAGTGCAGTCTGATCTGATCTACACGTCCTGCTTGTAATTTTCCTGCCAGACTCATTTATGAAATTGATTTCTAAAAGAAATATTGATTTTTGAACAACAAGTTCTACCAGTGCTTTCAGTCCTTTGATTTTACGGCAATTCAGTGAGGAAATTTATACAGCAAGGGTTAAAAGTTTTAGATGATACAATAATTGCGCAGATGTGGGAGAAGATATTTCATGATTTTTTTCTTGTTTATTTTATTTGTTCTAAAAGGAGTGAGCTAATTTTGAATAAATTTGAAATCTATCTTATTTATGAATTTTAGAGATGAATGTTAAAAAATATGAAAAAGTAAATTCTATAATCAAATTATATAAAATTTATCGTACTTTAACCATTTAATTGCATGTGACCAGTTTGAAAGAAATCGGGTATTACAGAACTATATAGGTTGTTACTCTAATTTCAGACTTGATTGCCAGTCGGTCGTCATACTACTGTTTCATGTACATGTGGTGTATTTGGGCCGGAGACCAAAGTACCGAATACATTCATTGATTTCAGTGTGGTCACTTCCTCTCAATAGAAGAGCACATTTTTTATCGCTTTAACAGTAATATGAGACATGCGAAATAGGCCGAAAGAATTGTGACCTTTCATGCCATTGACCCCAGCTCTGATCCCAGTGGAACCGGGTAAGTAAACTTGGAATCATGATAAATCGGATTGTGTTCTAGAAAAAAATTGTTCTCAATTCCCGGTACATTGATAGTTTGTCATATGTTTAACATGTGGGAACCTAGATAAAAGAAAGAGAAAAAAAACATCTATCGAAATGCATTAATGCTTGTTTTTATATACATCGTAACATTTTAGATCGGACCAAATTCAAAGTAGTTAGAGACGATACTTTCCGGTTGATTCAGAGGGAAATGGGTTGACGGTATTGCTTATAACCAGGTCATTTTATTCCTTAGAATAAACACCCGATTAGCTCAGTTGGTTGAGCATTTGACTTCAAACTTCAAGATCACGGGTCGAGCCCTGTGCTGACCATATCAATTAACAAACTAACTGTCTTTCGGATGAAACGATAAACCGAGACCCCTATCCATAGAGAACCAGCTGTAAGCAGTTTCGTCCTATATTTTTGCACGACCCCCCCCCCCTTTAACGATTAACTGGCCTCTGGGGAACGTCGTTCATACGGACATGTGCTACTGTAGAGACGACAAATATATAGAACTAAACACACCTAAGAATACATAATTGCGTTTGAGACAAATAAATAAGACGAATAATGATCATCGCAAGTTTGTGAAATGGTGAATAATATAATTCGATTTATTTCCAAACCCGATACAACGATCAGGTAACGGATAACCCCTAACGGGTAAATCAGAGCTTTTTACAGATGTAGTAACGGGTTACTCTTAAATAATTGTTTTTTTTTTGTTGTTGTTTTGTTTTGTTTTTTTAGATGTAATAACGGGTTACTCTTGAATCAGAGCTTTTATCAGATGAAGTCAGAGCTAATTACCGATATACTAACTGGTTACACTTGAATCATAGCTTATTTCAGATGTAGAGCCGCCGTCATAGCGCAGTTGGTAGCGCGTCGGACTTTCAATCAATAGAGGTCCCGGGTTCGATTCCCGACGGCGGCACTCATCCATTCCGACTATTTGTCTCTCATCAATGGGTCGATAATCGTAGACCTATGTGGGATAGCAGCTGGAGGCTAGGAAAGGATGTGATGGTAGTACTGGTGTGAGAAATACCAGGATTCCATTGTTAGGTGCTCCAGCCGCCGCGATATGACTGAAAGATTGTTGAAAGCGGCGTAAAAACCCCATTCAAACATTCAAATTATTTCAGATGTATTAACGGATTACTCTTGAATCAAAGCTTTTTTCAGATGTAGTAACGGGTTACTCTTGAATCGGAGCTTATTGCAGGTGCAGTAACGGGTTATTCTTGAATCAGCGCTTATTCCAGATATATTAACGGGTAACTCTTGAATTAAAGTAGTAACGGGTTACTGTTCAATCAGAACTTATATCAGATGTAGCTACGATCTTGCTTATATTTGCTGCAAATTCGTCTTACTTCAAATGTCTTAACCATTTCCTACACAACCCCGCTTTTCGTCACCTTCTCCAAGAATATAGCTTTTGCAAATATTGTTACAAGCAATTTTTGCATTATTAACAACGTTACTCTTCAAAAGACAAAGTGGATTTTTTTTTAATTCCATCACTCATAAGTTGATGACTGCAACATGTTTGAACATAAAACCAGTACAAAATTTTGTCGTCTGATAATGGATTAAGGGTTCCCAATCGATAAAGCCATTATTATAAATGATGTTGTCTAATTATTGGTCAATTTTCAAGTATTGTTAGAGTATGTGCTGATTACATTTAATAACTTTCGTGTTATTTGTTCCGTGATTTTATGGAGGTTTCTTCATAAATAAACCACGGCGTGCAGAAATCGAGTTTCACCGTAGTAGCAATACAGATTCAACGTAATCAGTGAAAGAAAGGTCAGACCCTACCGGATTTTCGGCCTTATTTATTCTTTATAAAATTAGCAATGTTGCTGTTGCTGTAGCAGATTACAAAACATGAGTTGACATATGACCTCCTCAGTACTTCATCCTCATTCATAGGTCTGTCTTTTGAGACCAAAATACATATGTCATGAATGATGCATTTTTTACTATTCTAGCAATTGTAGAAGCACCGTCTTTTTTCCACATAGGAAAAGGTCAGTTAGTTTGTACTTCCGTAAGTAAATTCCAGAGAGGTCACTCCGAAACATTAACAGCAAGGGCGTTCGTTAAAACGCCGGTAAAAACCCTACAGTCCTCCCGAGTATTTAGACGTTAAGCCTAATAAACACATGGCCTAAATGCTCTGGAGGACTGTCGGGTTTTTTAACGGCATTTTAATAGTAAATGCGCCGTAATCACAAACTCGTGCAGTGTCCGTGCGTAGATTTACGAAATCCGTAAGATACCCACAAGATATTCCACATGCCGAAGACCTTGCGATCTTGTTCGAGAAAAGGTTTTTTCTTAAAAAAAATATATGACTGTAAGAAGGCCGTAGCATGAAGACACGCTATAGAGGTAAGGCAATATTGAAGTTCGGTTGTGAGGCCGTAGCTCGCATACACGCCGTAAAGGCAAGACAAGATCGCAGTACGGTTGTGAGGCCGTAGAACGTAGACATGTTGTAAAGGTAAAGCCTGTCTCACACAGATCACGGTTAGGCACACGGTTCCACTACGGTATACTCGGTTATACACGGGTTGACTGGTACGAGTATTGAGCTCCAACCGTGCCTAGGGATGAGTTGGTACGATTTAGACTCGAATGTAGCACGTACGAACAAAGCACGGTAATACATGTACTCGGTCAAGCAAGGTTTGAACACGATTTGCAAACGATTTTCATACGATTGTTGAACTGTTCCAAGTACGGTCTAGTACGGTCTATTACGGCCTAGTACGATTAAACACGATTTTTACTCGATTAACTGGACATTTACAGGGTTTACATAAGGCCCCATCGACTTTTGTTCAAGTTATGCTCGAATTATCAAACATTCTTGTATGTTTGATATAAATTGACTCGTTTTGATGGCTTGGCTTAATAATTTTTGGACCTTTCAACAGAGAAGTTAGAAAAATGGCAGATGACAGAATAAGGGATTTAGAAATAATGATAAGACTAATAGACATTGGGATTATTTTGGCCAGAAGTCGTGAGGGGAGACAAGAACAAGCCATCAGAAGTAGAAGAAGAAGGAGGCATGGCCCTTTTTGTATTCTCGCTGGGAGAATCTTCCTTGGTGGAGATTCTTTTGGGACCTTCTTCTTCTTTGGAGGCATTATGTAGCAAGTACTCTGTTGTTTCAAGATGGCAGCAGGTAGTTGTGTTTTCTGTTGTGTTTGAGTGCTGTATGATCATACACGAGCTTTGTACAGACGTAGAGACCGTGTCTGGTCATACTTGACCATGTATAATTCATACTTGAACCGTATTGGTCGTATGGCGATCGTATGAAACCGTATTGGTCGTATTGCGATCGTATAAAAGCATGTGTACACTCTTGTGAATCGTACGTTGATCGTGTGACATTCGAGTGTTAATCCGGGTGTTGGATGTAGGACTTTGGAACGGTTTCACACGATTCCATACGATTTATATACGATATTGACACGGTTAGGCTCACTCGTGGAGTGGACTTCATGTGCGGTTGTATATACGGTCTCGTACGGTCTCACACGGACACTCACGGTCTTGTACGATCGCTAATACGATTAATACGATCATACACGAACATGGCACCCGTGCCAGTTTTTTAAAAGTTTTAAAATCATACACGGATTGCACGGATACACTCGAATGGCCCGAATGTAACTCGAATAAGGCCACGGTTGGTTCGGTTGTATGTACGGTTTACACGGGTGGCCAACCGTATTAGCCGTGTGTTCTGTGTGAGACAGGCTTAAGACAAGATCGCAGGACGGTCGTGAGGCTAAAGCTCGTAGACACGGTATTAAGGTAAAGCAAGATCGCAGTACGGTTGTGAGGCTGTAGCTCGTAGACGCGCCGTAAAAGTAAGGCAATATTGCAGTTCGGTTGTAAGGCCGTAGCTCGTAGGCACGCCGTAAAAGTAAGACAAGATCGCAGTACGGCTGTAAGGCCGTAGCTCGTAGACACGCCGTAAAAGTAAGGCAAGATCGCTGTACGGTTGTGAGGCTTAAAACCGTCGACAGGCCATAAAGTTAAGGCAAGATCGCAGTATGGTTATCGTAAGGTAGTCTTGATATGTTTTGGTACTTGTTCCTGTTCCGTATCATACTTCAGTCTTTACTCTAGGCGCATGAAGTATGAAAAGCAATCGTGCGGTCTTTACAAGGTCTTAATAATCCATATCACGGTCTGCAAATAAATTTCCCGTGACCGAGCAATTGATGAATCATGACTGTCAGTAAAAATCTAGTGACCAATCAATTCTTACATTTAGACCGGAAGTGAACTTTGAACTCCATCATCGGTCGACTGTTATTTTAAGCATTTTAGGCGGATATCAAATTGCGTTATTTGTATTATTACATGTTACAAAAAAGAAAGACTTTTTAACGGAACTGCTTTGTGCGCAAGTGTACAAAATATTCCGCGAGTCCGTGAGTACTCGTTCAATTGTCGAACGGACGCACATGTTGTCTTTTCAAGTACGATAACTGCTAGTGAATAGAATTAACGTCCCTTCCCACTTATTCAAAGCGTAATTACGACGTTCAAGCCGCCGACCAACAATTTTACATTTTGTTAAAATTAGCTGCCCTTAAATTTTGCGAAATAACGGCTTTCAATATCTCGATTGAGCTTCCTGTTGGATCTCAGTGGGCGGAGCCAGGGATCTGTAAATTTACTATGGGGTATATTGTGTACTGTTTTAGTGGTAAACGATGGAAATAATCTTGTTTTTGTGATTTAAATGATTATATCTTTTTAGAAGTTCTTTTCTACTCTTAAGTCTCGTAGAACAAAATGTTAAATATTGTGAATAGTATTACTATACTTTATTCCAGTAGTCAATACCAGATTACGGAGATGGCCGAGTGATCTTACGGATAACGAGAATAGAAATAAATACGCAGATGAGACTACGCTATCACGCTGAGTAATACATTTTTTCAGATCGATTTATCGCGTGCGCGTGTTTCCCCGGGAAAAAACTCTATCGAAGATGTTCTACGAAAGCTTCGTAACTAAAGCTTAGAATAAGCTGTAGTTACGAGGTTTTCGTAGAACGCCGACGATATACTCGCAACTTGATTACTTTAGAAGCGAAATAAGGAAAGATAGTAGGTCTAAATTTATATAGATACGTTTGACACTTCACCAGTTTGTCGGTGAAATTATACCATGATAATCCACCAAGAAAGCTAGATAATCCACAGGAAACCAATAGAGAATACGAGACAACTACGGATTGATTACGAAATTACGACGAAACGATTTCTCTACGACTAGGACGGCACGCAATTACGTTACACGACAATACGAGATGGCAGTGAGGAAACAAGAGGATATAACGCTTACTGGTGAGAACGCGAGAATACGACACAAAGGTGACGAAATTACGAGCGACGACGAGAATAAGTTCACACAGTATGTATTTCATTTTATATATCGCCGCTACCGTAGCATATGCCAAAATGAGCAACTTCCCCAGAAGACAATAGTTACGGGGGATAGCTGAAGGATAGAGGACGAAACTACCCAGAGCCCCGCCTGGTTCTTTAACGTGCTCAATGCCTACCACGAGACCTCGGTTTAACGTCTCACCCGACAGACACTTAGTTATAATGGCCAGCCTAGGGCTTGAACACGCAATCTTGGGGTTTTAAGTCAGATTCTCTATCAACTGAGTTAATTTGGTTGACTCGTCCACAAAGAACGTATCCTCTTATACATGTACTCGTTTGTTCGCAATAGCACTATCATCCTCACGATGGATGGGATATCGAGATCATTTTTTTTCACGAATTTCGTTAGATAAGGAGAACGTTCACAATCTTTGGTACAACAATATGTATTACTATAGGACCTGGAGTATAAATACAAGCCTGCCAAAGAAAAGCGCCATTGTCCTAGCGATATTTTGGAGTTGTCCTTGCTGCTGGTTGGTGACAAAATATCCGAACCTGTAGTTAGGAAATCGATAAATCGTGGTTGTCAATCAAAGAATCAATCGACCAAACAAATCATGTATCTAGACGTAAACGTTGAACTCCAACACAAGCCGAAATTTTCGTGAAGCTTTCTTGTTGGTTTTGCGGCTTAGATGTATTAACTACAGCTTGAATAAGCTGTAGTTACGGCTGTAGTTACGGCGTTCAGGTCGCCAAACCAACCATTTTACATTTTTTTTGCATGTTACTGGCCATACATTATGCAAAATGACACCGTTTCCTATCGAAATCGAACTTCCTATTTGAGTCAGTGGGCAGGGCCAGAGATACGTCAATTGTTGTTTTCCATCTAGGATAGATGGCTTAACCCTTTGTAAATGTATATTTAACCCATTCCCAATCAGTGTCGCTTTTAAACGCCCCAAGAAAAAAAACCTTTGGAAAACATAGTTACAAGCAATTTCTTCATTTTTCAACAATGTTTTCTACCCAAAAAGACGAAAAAAAATCCATCAGCTTGAAATTGTCGTCTGCAGCTTTTTTTCAATTTGGACTAACCTAAAATTTTGTTGTGTTGGAATTGGTTAATCCATTCCTGCATAACCCCGTTTGTATTCTGCTGAAGAGAAGGTCAGGAACATATTGTAAAAAATGAAGAAACTGTTTATTGCATGTTTAAATTTCATCGTCCACAAGTCCTTTCAATTTTGACCACTGTAAAATGTTATCGTCTGCTAATGGGTTAAAACATCTAGAAGGTTTTATTATTATCATCATTATAACAATTATCATCAATAACTTAACCCTTTCCAGTTCAATCACTGGTTTATACTCCCCTGTGAATTTATACCTGAGAAAACATTGCTGAAAAGAAGAAATTGCTTGAAACACAAAATTTTCTACCCTACTGGATGGTCATTTTTCAAATTAAATCCTCTTTCAATTTTCGAATGAAAAACCTTTGAATCCGGACAGATCTAAAATTTAGCAAAACAGGGAAGTGTTAAATCAGACCCTTAGCCTAGCAGAGGCCAAACCATACGCCAAATTTCCCAATCGTACACGTGACGAATCGCACGTGAATTCCATAGTGTCTCTTACACTGATATGTGACAGACATTTGAGAAAAGGGTATCAGCAGATATCAAATCGCTCGCGGGAAGAACGCCTCTGCAGCACTAGATGACTGTGTGATAATAACCATTCGTATCTATTCAAATTTTAATTAACGCATTTCACCGGTTTATTCATATCGAGGTCACAATCTCATTGGGCTTCTGTTGTTGTTCTGTTTGTTTAGTGAAATCCACTACCAGACAACAAAAGTTTAGACTGGTCCAAATTCAAAGATGTTGCAGATGACCAATTTTAGGTGATTGATTATTTTTTATCTTTTTTTTTTTTTTTTACTTTTGGAGTAGAAAACATTGTCGTAAATGAAGAAATTTCTCTTAGCAAACAATTTCTTCATTATCCACGATGTTTTTCAAAGCTTTTTTCTTGCGTCCAAAAGCGTCATTATGTGGGAATTGGTTAAAATGCGGCAAGTTATTACATAACGTATGCCTAAAATGCACGGGTTGACCATTTGTTTTACGGAATCGTGCATGGTCCATTTTTCGTTGGATTGGTAAATATACATCGATCGATGGCCAAACCCACGTTCCTCCAATATTGCAGATCGGCGTAATAAACGGATTTATTTTGTGAAAAATGTCGTCAAGAATATGACGAACTTCCAACAAAATATGCCTGTTTCAAATGTACGTCTGTCGTAGTCATTTTTCGCGAACGTGTTTAAATGTAAGATTTCATTGGCATAAGGTTTGAACCCATTTCCACACATTGACGCTTTTAAAAGTCCCTCAACATGAAAAGTTTAGAAAACATTGTGGGAAACGAAGAAATGTATTCATTTACCACAATGTTTTCTATCCAGAAAGTTTGTAAAATCTAAAATTTCATAAATTTAAAATTTTCGCCTGTAAGTCCTTTTAATTTGGACCAGTCTTAAATTTTGCCATCGGGTAATTTTTTAGTAACAATCTTTAAACAAAGCAATTGCCTATTAAACTCACTCGCCATCTTTCACTTAGAAGCAAACAAAACAACGATAAAATTGAAAATTATTATTAAAACATAGACACGTACGTTATTTCGAAATTATATTAAATCACTTTTTACCGAATTGCAGATTTCAGAATGTCATATCGTCGTTGCGCGAGCAAAGGATTGTAACTACAGCGTTATTAAAGCTGTAGTTACGACATGTGGTGGCGAAACGATGATATCTTTATTGTCTCAATGAGTAGTCTACATTTGATATTGATGCATCGTAGGTTCCGCCCACTAAATTATGACAGGAATTGCGAGTAAAATAATTAACAACGTTATGTTGCAATATTTTTTGTCAGTAACTAATAAAAAAAAAAAAAAAAAATAGAATGGCGGCGACATAAACAGTGTTGGATTTCAAAGTTCACTATACTTGCATTCTTGATTTGACTGGCATATTCAAATTTTTAATTGACGATCGCTGTCAATGAAGGAATGAATCGATCAATCAAATCATTTATTCACCTTTGAACTCCAGCATTGGCCGCCATTTGTGAGAAAAGGTTTTGTTGGTTTGGCTACTTAAACGTAGTTACTACATCTTATAAACTTATTAAAACTTGTAGTTTCGACATTTACCTCGCCGACAAACCATTTTACTTTTATATTTCATGCAAGGTGCCATAAAGTTTGCAAAATAACGCCGTTCAAAATCGAAGCGAAACTTCCTGCTGTAGACACTGAGCGGAGCCAGTGGAGTAAGTGGGTGGAGTAAGCGATTGGTTTATTACTTTACGTGAAAAACCTCGTTGGCCACTGGTATCTATGAGGCCGCTGAACAAAATGAGCGTAAAAGGAAATAGTATATACATCTTGTATTTGCTTTGAGCTGCGGAGCAAATTTTTGATATTTCACGAGACCGAAGGTCGAAGGGAACATCTAAATTTCCCTCGCCACGAGAGGCAAATACAAGATGTTGTATCGCAATTGTAATATAATATTCCATTTATTAAATACCTAATTTTTCATCAAATAAATTCGATGAATAATAAAACAAATCTGAATTTCTACAAGTATTTCGCTTCTGCTTTACCAATCCGATTTTGTATGAGTTTAATGTGTATATTTTACAAATTTTACATCAATAGGTATATGATAAATGATAATGTTGACCAAGACCAGATTTCGCGCAGGCGTAACAAGAGTAACTTGGAAAATCGGCCCGACGTCGGGATTTTTCGGGCGATATCGTGAAGTTTCGTAGGTTCATGTATTGCTAGCGGAAAATGATGATGTAATGAATTCGCCATAGAAACGCAAAAAAGGGTAACGTTCTGTGAAACCGAAACACAACGACGTCATCCGAGGGGTCCGATTTCAAATGCCTCGTATGCGTTGTCTGAAATTAAAATAGTATTTCCCCCTTAAACTATTCTCATGTAATCCTTCATTTTTACGCCCCTGGACAAAACGTTTTTGAAAACCTTCTGTAAAATGAATAAATTACTTTTATTAAACAATTTCTTCAATATCAACAATGTTTTCTATACCCCTACAGACAATCAAATTTAAAAGTTAACTAACTATCATTTGTCGTCTGCAGATTCTTTGAATTAGGACCAGATTAAAATCTTGTCAGTAGGTAAAGGATTAATATTTACTTATTTCGAACTATTACACCTTATTCTAAATCAAATCGTGGTTCCGACATCTTATCTCAATATTCCATTTCCTGAATCTCCGTTAAACTAAATTTCACGTGACGCAGAATTAATATTTGATTACCGAAACGGTGGCACATACGAAAGTCTTCATATCATGGCATGATTTATTCTACTGTTGTTGTTGTTGTTATCTTTCAAGAAAGATTGCGACGTGGGGTATTGACAAATTGCTTCCCATAAGCGATTTGTTTATTTTCAACAATGTTTCGGTAGGCTTTTCTCTCCTGTTCCGTTCTAAAAAGAGTAATTGTTTGGGAATGTGTTAATTAGTTGCAATATACTTGAATCATTTAAATCAATTTTGAAAGTAAAGGATAGACAAAAGCCCTATAGCATACTAAAATTGTTTACTCGAAAACCCGAAGGATATCTGTGCAGTGATCTATGCGGTTTTAATTGAAGTATCGTTTTAAACCCGCTATACGATAACTTTTAAGTCCAATATAATATCGGCCCATTTCATCCGGTTATAGCGAAAACAAAGTAAGGCTGGTTCAAATTGAAAGAAGTTGCAAACGACACTTCAAAGTGTGACAAATTTGAAAAGTATACGGACTAAATAAAGAGAAAACATTGTTAGAAAAAAAGAGAAATTGCTTGTTGCACGCAATTTCTCCTTTTCTCACACAAAGTTTACAATAACTATATTTCTTCGGGGTCGTCAAAAGGCGGGATTGTGCGGCAATTGGTTAACCCATTCCCACATAGCGACACCTTTGGACGCCCTTCAAGAAAAACAATTGGGAAAACATTGTGTAAAATGAAAAAAAAATCTTTTTACACAAGCAATGTTTTCATTTTACACAATGTTTTCTACCAAGAAAGTTGAATAAATTTAAAATTTCATAAACTTTTAACTGTCCTCTGCAACCCCGTTCAATTTGGACCAGTCTAAAATATTGTTGTGTTGGAGTGGGTTAAAGAAGGCATTTCAAAGGAATAAACAGAATAAAGTTTGGCAACGCTCTTCCAACTACCAATGTTTCTCCGACGACCAAATAACAAAGTTATGAAATTAATAGATACCTCAAATTTCCATGAGTCGGTTTATTCCAGCGAATCAGTCAAATTCCGACAAGCGTCAAGGTTGATTCAAAGCCGTTCTGGCTTATCGTACCGTACATATGTTCACTAATTGTCATCGATGTATAACAATAAAGGCAGGGGTTTCATTTCCTCCGTCCACAATCACAGAAGTACGGGGGGAATCGATAATATCTACACAAGATATCCTCAACAAGTCGTGGTATTGTGCGTCTATACGAGACCGTCACACGGATTTATGGGGGTTCATTGGCTAAATTAATGGTCTTTACTTCTCTTTCTAGTCATACCTTTATCTATTTAACCTCCTTATATTGGAGATGTATATCAAGATCTAAAGTGCAGCTTCTTTTCCTTTAATTTACTTAAGAGATGAAGAGAATATTTTTGTTTTCATGGAGGTATGAACCGAAAAAACAAATCACACTGTATGAATTCGCGAAGCGGATTCAAACTTAAGTGTGATTAGGTATTTCGGTTCATACCTCCATGAAAACAAAAAATATTCTCTTCATTTCTAATAATTTAATAACATCGAGCGAAAAAGGCAAAAACTTAAAAAAAATGTGATACCTTTTTGTATGGGACTATTTTGTGCGGAAGCATACAAAACCGCTGCTTGCTCAAAATTTTGTACATGGAGTTATGAATATTTTTTTTGACCAATAAGAACGCTCGTTTTTTTATAAACGAACCTAAAAATTGAATTATTTATTAAGCACTACCTATTTAACCGATGAAGAGAATATATGGAGGTATGAACCGAAAAAAATTAATCACTCTGTATGAATACGCAAAACGGATTCATGCTCAAGTGTGATAAGACTTTTCGATTCATACCTTCATGAAAACAAAAAAATATTCTCTTCATATTTTGTAATTTAATAGCATCGAAAGAAAAAAGCAAAATCTTAACAAATTTTGATACTTTTATGTATGGAACTATTTTGTGCGGATGCATACAAAAAAGCTCAAAATTTTGTTCATGGGGGTATGAATTTTTTTTCTCTTGACAAATCAGAGCGCCTGTATTTGATAAACGAGACTAAGAATTAAATTATTAAGAAAATATTATTAGTTTTCTTTGAGGATTCCTATATTAGTGTGGTTAAGTTTCGAAGTTCATTTAAGAGATGAAGAGAATATTTTTTTGTTTTCATTGAGGTATGAACCGAAATACCTTATCACACTGTATGAATACGCGAAGCGGATTCATACATTGTGTGATTATGTTTTTCGGTTCATACCTCCATGAAAACAAAAAATATTCTCTTCATTTCTTATAATTTAATGGTATAGAGCGGAAAAAGGAAAAACCCGACATCTTTTGATACCTTTTTGCATGGGACTATTTTGTGCGGAAGCATACAAAATCACTGCGTGCTCAAAATTTTGTTCATGGAGGTATGAATTAAATTTTTCGACAAATCAGAACGCTCATTTTGGTTAATAATGGTTAATACTCCAATGGAAACAAAAATGTGTTTCTACATTTCTTATAATCTAATTCCATCAATCAAATAAAGCAAATATTTCACTAGTTTTAGGAGTCTACTTTGTATGCCAGCATGTAAAATAGTTGCGAACTCAAAATGTTCCTTGCGGAAGAAAAAAAAATGTTCAGCCAATCAACTCGCTTGAATCTTGATAGATGAAACTAAAATCACTTTATAGATCGGTGCATTACAACAATATTTTCGATTTATTTCAAACAGTTAGATTTTATTTTAAATAGAATGTAATATTAGTGTTCCGAGTCTATTAAACTCATCAGTTTAAGTCTCGCTTTTAGCTAGCAAAGCGTCAGCTTTGATAGCTTAATTTAACAGACAAAATTTTGATTCTCCTCAGAGTTCAAAGAGTGCAAACTACCACTGGAGGCTTACCACTAAATCTGCTGAATGCCTACTCCATAAAAAGTAGTTCTTGTGCGTTTAAGGAATATTGCAAATGTGCCTTCAAGTTCATTTCATAGGTATTTTCAGCTCACTTGAGTATATCGTGTTCAAAATGAGTCTGATCAGAGTCTTTACTATGCGCATTGCTTTGTCTGGCCAATGAATTAACTTTATTCAAATTGTAGAGAGCTTCTTCGAAGCATGCTATTTAACCCATTCCCACTTAAAACAGCTTTTTAAGCATCTCTAGTAAAAAACTTTGAAAATCATTAGGTAATAAAAACATTGCTTGTAAAAAAGCAATTTCATCAATGCCCACAATGTTTTCGACTCTACATGACAAAGATTTTCTACATTCAACCAACTTGAAATTGTGCTCTGCAACTTCTTTCAATTTAAACTAGTCTAAGATTTTGTTAAGTTGTAATGGGTTAACTCTTGGGTTACTTTAACCTCGTTTATTTTTCATGATCACCTTTGACAAAGAAACCATGCTTTGCAATCATATAGTACTTTAATACTTTGATCATCTACCCTTTTACAAATACATTTAGTTATTGTTATTATTTGGAAAAGAAAATAGAGCTGTTGTTTTATGGAAACATCGGGACGAATTTCTATTCAAGTTTAGATTGACTGAAAGCCGTTCCATAAAAAGAGGTCTGTCTTAATTAGACCATTCCCACTCAATGATGCGCAAGCAATTTCATCATTATACAAAATATTTTCTACCCCTAAAAGTAAAAAAACTTAAATTGTATCAACCAAAATTTGTCATCTGCAACACCTTTAAATTTGGACGAGTATAAAATCGTGTCATTTGGTAATGAGTCAAGTTTATTAACCTGTGCACAACATTACCCGCAAGTACGCACGTGAATTATATGAAGACTCAGATCATCCCGTGCATCCCAACAGGTTGGTGAAAGTCTTCACTTTGCGCTCTGTAGATAGGTACCGACCCAGATTTCCTTAATGAATTTATAGGATGTCATTTCCGATCTGCGTCTACACTTCCCGGATCATCGCTGTCCTTCAAAAGATAAATTCGTCGTTTTGCGTGCAAAATGAATAAAGCTTGAATAAATCTGTAGTTACGACATTTTGTGAACCCAACGACGAAATGACAAATCGTTTTATAAAACCAGAAATGAAAAGATAAACATTTATTTATACATACTAGCATTTGTAGCTGAATCATCGAAGCTAAAGCTTATTAAGAAGGGAGACGTAGGCTGAAATCAATCGTCATTACGCGCACGTTTCAAACTGACCAATCGCTGGCCCGCCAAGTTACCAAGTTGGCCTCGCCCTTAGACGACGACTGGAAGTACCGCTTCGATTTTGATCGGCGCTGTTTTACAAAGTTCATAGCGAGTTGACGCGTTCAAACTGATACAGTCAAAAGGCTCACTTGACAAGTAGCATAAAATGCACCGAGATAAATCTTCGACGAGACAAAAATAACCTGTATAAAGTGATATATTCCAGAGGCATTGACACGATATCGTGATCTTTTTTGTATATAAATTTTTCGCTGAATTCATCGTCCAAAAGTACATCTTGGCAATTTTGACTAAAAACATCAGGGTCTATAACCTGAGACCACCACCATTAACCCATTCCCACTCAATTCCTCCTTTTTACGCCCCTCCAGAAAAAAAGCTATGGAAAACATTATGGATAATGAAGAAATTGCTTGCAACATGCAATTTCTTCATTATTCACAATGTTTTCTATTCAAAAAGACGAAATAATTTAAAATTCCATCAATTTTAAATTGTCGTCTGCAGCTTCTTTCAATTTGGACCAGTCTTAAATGTTGCCGTGTTGGAATGGGTTAATGTTGATTGACCAATCGCGGCTGTCAATCAAGAAGCAGTCGACCAATTAAATCATTCATTTAGACCGGAAAGGAGTTTGGCCGGTATTTTTGTGAGGCTTTTTTGTTAGTTTGGCGACCAATCTGATTAAAACCGGATCCACCACAATAGCCGATTGGGACATAAGGTCATTCTGACAAATTGTGCATTTGACAGCTTAAATATAAAACGTCATACAAACTACGAGTGTTATATCATTTAACAATATATAAACTAAATTAAGTAAATTGTATCCAATACAGTAGGAGTTGCTTTATTTCCGCATACAAGTTTATGATGTTTGTTGTTTGACGTTAAAAGAAAATAAAAAACAATAACGACTTTGGTTTAGAATATTCGGATGATGAACCTGTCGATATGATCGCATAAAACATTAACTTAGATAGTGTCCGTGACATAGCACCCCAGAAAACATGGGATAATAGGAAAAAATACTTCAAACCACATGTTCTCCCAATTCCTTCGATAAGGTTACTCAAAAGAAGATAATTATGTATATATCTCATTATCAAATTTTGCATTTACCAATTTAGCAACTTGTATTTGGCCTAAAAAAATTCAAGTTAAACTGTTTATATGTAGGTCTACCATTCGAGCTAAAATGCATTAATTCACTAGGAGATGAAAATTGAAGAGCGTATTTCTTTTTATTTTCATTGACGTATCAAATTAGAACATTAATACGCTATTTTACCCATTACCACACAATCCCGCCTTTATATCGAGGGCTAAGAGCAAAAACATAGTATGGCTCTATACAATGTATAGAGCCATACTATGTTTTTGCTCTAAGCCCTCGATATGCCTATACAGCGTTTGAAAACATTGCGCGAGAAGAAGCTTGCTACAAGCAATTTCTTCTTTTCTTACAATGATCCTACGTCCTATAGCTTTTTTTTAAAAAAATCAAACCTTGTGGTGTTGTCTGCAACCTCTTTCAATTTGGACCAGTCTATTTTTTATGTGAATGGGTTAAGCCGCTTCAAACGGAATTGGGGTATGGTATTAAGTTAAAATCCCTATTGTAAACAAACATATGTTCAGATTTTTTGAAAATTAAAGAAATTAAAAATTGAAAAATATATACTGCTTTAAAAAAAAACAGCTATTGTCACGCCTTTGTGTCTTTCATGCAACCATCCGTAAGCCTTACTTTAAGACCCTTTTCTCAGTACTGCAAGGATTTCAACCAAAAAGGGGCGCGTCTTTGGTGACAATTTATCAGATTCCCGAAAAAGAAAATTCAATCAGATAGAAAAAAAGCAACATGTCTTTTACGAAAGAGCCTAATTTCCATATACATTATGTACTGCATAACGTAAACACACCGAAAATCTATTCGGAAATCGAAGGACGAATTTCAAGAAATGAAAGATTTATCTGCAAAAAGACCTGTCAAAATCTGAAAATATTTGAGCCTGTGCGTGACATTTCCAACAATTTCGCACGTCCGTAACTTGCACATATTGAGCACCCTGGACAGCCATTTGAGGCAATTAGCACATTCGCTGATTGTTTAAATAAGCTTTGGGTCAGTATATTTCTACAGAGCGCAGAGTGAAGACTTTGATCAGACTGTGCGGATGCACAGACTGATCTGAGTCTTAACTTGTCGCACATGTGTAATGGTTGGAAATGTCACGCACGCGCTCATTTGGTAAAAAGTCTCTCGAAGTGCGCTATTTATGTTATACATGACGTCATCAGTGTATTTGGTCCGGCTTAGCTGACGTCCAGTGGCCCGAATGTATCCGATGCAGGGCTTAACCCTTTCCTGTCCAGTCGCTGGTATTTACGTCAATGAGATTTCATACTTTAGAAATTATTGTGTGAAAAAAATTTCTTCCTTTCTCACACCATTTTCTACCTCATAGGATGGTTTCTTGTTATATTGCATTCACTTTTCGGCGTCTGCAACGTGTTTCTAAATGAACAAGTCTAAAATTTCGTGAGGAAAAAAAAAATAACAGGAAAGGGTTAGGAATCCTTTAATTTTGGATATGGAGCACGCGGTCTCGTTTATTATATTTTGTTTTTGTTGATTTCATTTCAAGACATGTTGCAGAAAGAAACTGGCCTTTGAGGCAAATGTTCAATTAAGTATCTTCCTTTTATGTTAAATATGGTATTTCTTGTCCTCGTGAAGCAATATCCATTAACCAATGTGTTTCTATATCGGGAATGAAATTATGGACCAGGAAAATGGAACAGTCCTTTTTTAACACAAGACGACAACGTTTTAACCCTTTCCTGTTCAAACACGGGATTTTGCGTCTTTGTGATTTTACACTTGAGAAAACATTGTGGAAAAAGAAGAAATTGCTTGCAACAAGCAATTTCTTCTTTTCCTACAATATTTTCTATCACATAGGATGGTTTCATTTTAAGTTGCATCCAATTTTCTTTGTCGTCTGCAACTTCCTTCTATTTGGACCAGTCTAAAAATCTAAAAAACGGGAAAGGGTTAAACCAGTCCAAAATCACTGACAACATTCAAATTAACGGATCGCAACTGTCATTCAAAGAGTTAATCGACCAATCCTTTAGACTGGAAGTGTAGGTTGAACCCAAACACTTGCACAAATTAATAAAAATCATTTTTGTTGTTGTTCTGTCGACTTAAAAGTCGTACCTACAGCTTATTCAGGTTAAGACGTTTAGATCACCGGCTAACTGTTTTACTTTTAGACTTTAGATTTTATGTAAGATAGTTCCGGCTGATTATCCCTCAATGATGTACAGAAATCTGACGAATTTTCATCTTCTGACTATATAATGCCAACTTGCGACCCCATTTTTGACATCTCTCAAGAAAAACAAGTCTTTAAAAACACTGTAAAAATTGAAGAAATTTCTTGTCACAAGCAATTTCTACATTATACGTTTTGCTATCTAGCAAAAGGATAACGATTTTTGAAATTTCATCATCTCGAAATTTTCGTCTTCAACTTATTTAAATTGGCCCAGTCTAAAATTTATTATCTGGTAAAAGGGATTTTAATGTGTCTTAATGAGATTATTCCAGAATAGTGGCGCTGACAGTGCATAGGAAGCTTCTGATCTTGTTCTCAAAACCCCATTCAAACAAAAAAAATCTCACGCCCAGTCTTCATGGGGAAGCCTTGCTCATTTTACTATTTAACCCGTTATCACTCAAACCTACAGTTTTACCGGTAAAAAGATAATATTATTGTAGAAAACCATGTGTAAAAAGGAGAATGTACTTGTAACAGGCAATTCTTGCTTTCCCCACAATGTATTCTACTCGCTCTGGCACTAGTATTTTAATCTGTCACGACCTTTGAACACCCGCTTCCAACGTTGACTTGTCTTTGAATATGTCGTTTGGTAATTGAATAGAACGTGACATGAAAACAAAAACGTTTTCTGGTATTGAACATTTTGTGGACAAGCAATATTTCTTTTCGTATAATGTTTTCTTTTTAACTATTCAAAAGTCCATGGTATTTCGATGACACATGACTCGCTTCCTCTAAGATGAAAAAGCATGTAGTAGGCTTTGGTTCACTTGATACGATCAGGACTTTTTAAACGCGAAATTATGACGAAGGAAACAAGGGTAAAACATTGACATTTCGAAAGTTAAAATCTAAAACCTGACAAGTACATATGGAATATCAACAACGATTTGATTCAATAAACCAATTCCCACACAATCCGTCTTTTTTCACGCACCTGATGAAAAAGGCTTTGAAAACATTGTGGATAATGAAGAAATTCCTTGTAACAAGCAATTCCTTATTGTCGACAGTGTTTTCTGCTCTGAAAGACGAAAAATTTATTAAGTTTCAATTACCTTTAATGTAGCTTGCACATTAGTTCAATTTGAACCAGTCTAAATTCCTGTCAAGTGGTACTAGTTTAAAAAAGGTTTTGCGTGGTTCTTGTCTGAAACTTACGAGTCGTTCGACAAGAGATTCTGAACTTCAGACATGTGTGTTCTTACAGATATACTGTCGAATGGTTAAATGTAGGAGAAAGGGCAGGTTACTAGGGTATTTCGAAGTAGAAAATGTCAACGAAAGATAAATCATAGAATCAATAGGGACTCGGAAATAAAATGACCTGTCAATGAGCCAGATCAAGATCAAACAGAATTATCCTTAACATCGTCTCACCTTGACCGATAACAAGATGACAAACTTTTAACTTAGTTTAGACTTCAATGACGGATGAATACTTTCTAGAAAAGAAGTATATCGATCAACAAAATTGTTCATTGATACCGGAAGCGAACTTTGGGCTCCACCTATATTAAGCATTTTTGTTGGTTTGGAGAGAAGCTTATGGTAGTTACGCCATATTACTGATCATGTTCTTTGCCAAATTATGCAGTTTTGATATCGAGATGAAACTTCCTGTCGGAGACAAGTGGTCGAGGATAGTGATCCGTCAGTTCGGAAGACTGGAATGAGTACTACGGACTTTTTATCAATTTTTGAATGAATATTAAACACTTTCCTGTCTAATCCCTGATTTTTTACGTCCCTGTGTTTTTATACTTGAGAAAACATTGTTGAAAAAGAAGAAATTGCTTGTAACAAGCAATTTCTTTTTTTTTTTCTTTTTTTTTCTCTCAATATTTTTTATCCTACTGAATGATTTTTTTCTTCAAATAAATTCTACTTTAAATTGTCTCCTTATTGAATTTGATATTGTTCTTTCAACTTTCTTGGTAGAATTTTTTTGGTTTAATTTCACATATCTTTATTGTATATTCATTTACTTCAATTTTTAACATTAAAGTTACAGGGAACTAATACAGTTTCCCGCCATCTGTCACATTTTGTCTATGGATACAACGGCGATGTAAACAAAGATCAAAGTGACCTCTGAATGGTCCATATAATATTAAGACGCATATTGGCATATTCATACAGTGTGGTTATTTTTCGGTTCATACCTCCATTAAAGCAAACATATAAAATCTTCATCTCTGAAATAATTTTACCAAGAACAGTCAAATTATCAACATGTTTAACTCACTATTTCGGTAGATTTGGCTGTTTTCTTTTACTGTGCGTTACTAAACGTCGTCTAGGTGGGACAAAAGATACTTGTAACATCAATAGATTTGTCATGTGATTCACGTGCAAAATGGCGCGTTTAGAAATTTTCTTCCCAAAATATCATATTTTATCAGTTTTGCATTAAAGAAATCGATTAAAAGTTTGTTTTTCGCGTATGATCGATTTATCTTTCATTTCGTGAACAAAAATAGCATATTTGCCCTCGTAAATCGATCTTACACTGAAGGAACAATTGACAAATCACGGCTGTCAATCAAGGAATAAACCGACCAATCAAATAATTCATTTAGCTCGGACAATCAACTTTTCAACTTCGACATTTGCCGCCGTTTCGTTAACGGTAAAAGCTGGTTTGGCGACTTAAACGTCGTAACTACAGCTTATTCAAGCTGACGTTCAGGTCACCAACCAACCATTTTACTTTATTGTTACATGCTACTAGCCATTGATTTTGCAAAATAACGCCGTAAAAATCGAAGCGGAACCTCCTGTCGGAGTTAATGGGCGGGGCCAGCGATTGGTTATTTTTCCTCTATATACCCGTTTCCAGGCGAACTTACCTAATAAGATTTGATTTTTTTCACAAATTTTAGGGAAAAAATTCAATCTACTTAGCTGAATTGAAAAAAAAGCTAGTATCTTAAAAAAGGCAAAGTTAGAAATAGTTTTCAACCCATTATTAGACGACGCAAATTCAGACCGGTATAGAATTAAAGACGATACAGACTACAGATTTTTATTAATGGATTTTTAATTTGTCTATAGGGGTAAAAATACTGTAGATAATGAAGAAATTGGTTTCACAATGTTTTTCATTGTTTAACTCTTGAGAGGGGGGGGGGGAGAAGAATCTGGTTCTGTTTGTAACAATTCATGTAGAAGCAATGCAAGTCTATGGCAAAGCTGCACGTGATATATAAGTAACGAGATATCCTTACGACACGTGCTAAGCTCCCTTATATATCTTTTATCAAATCAATGGAAAGATCTCGCTTTTCAAAGTAAAAAGACAATTGTGACGTAATCAAAACACTTTCATGCGAAGAAATCTCCTCCACTTTAAGTTTGCATTGGCTAACGGTCTTAGCGTTATCGTTACACCTTTCTTGCAGCGGCCAGTCAATGTGAAATAAACCAGACACACATTAATTTTTAATTAACGGTCAGTAGACGACCACCTCAATAAAGGGATAGAAATATGCCGTCTGTAGTTTTAATCGATGGATGATTCCGTTTTCATCTGTTATTCTCAAACAATTATGACCCGGATTAACCAATTACCAGACGACAAAAGTTTGGACTGATGTATATAAATTGAAAGAAGCAACATATATACATTCAAATGTTTTGGAGCTGCAAAGAAGGGGATAAACACCGTACACCTGATTACAGCAATTTCTCCCTTTTCACATTTTTCCTAAATTTAATTTTTCACGAATGTAAAAAGGCGGGATTGTGTGGGAGTGAATTAAGCCTCGCAGAACTTTGACTGTTTAACAAAATAATTAACGACATCATAAATCAATTTTTTTTTTCTTTCTTTTTTTAATCAGAATTATTTTTTAGCTAATGAGTGGAATATGTATGCCGACATTACTTAACATACTTTTTTTTCAAAATCGGACTAATGATAAAACATAAACATGATTAGAAAAAAGGGAATTATTTAGTAAACCAACGGTCAACGAGCCTCCGAAACGTTTTAACGAAGGGGAGTTTTAACGCGTGGTTAAGAGGTAAAGTATTGGATTCACGATCAAAAGGTCCAGAGTTCGATTCTTTTGAGCATCTGTCGACATTAAGTCTATTATTTGCCCACATAAATGGTGCGGGTACTGCTGTTTCTCCAGGAAGCAGAATCGAGGCTTGAAAAGCTTGTTTCCCATTCGATGTAAAAAAATAGGTTAAATTCTTATCCAATTTCTGCTCAGCTGTAGTTACGTGGTTTCATTAGCCCACCAAATGGATATGGAATGAATGTTAAATAAAAGCGAGTTTTATTCTATTTAAAAAAAATGCCAATGGCTTAATCACCGATTTTGATCCAACGTAAAATAAAAATGATAATAAAAGTAAAACATATCGTCTGAAATTCATGAGGAAAATGAATAAATAAGAATGTAAAATATTTATTTATACTCAATGGTAAATTAATAATTGTTTGTAATTGTACACGGCGGGCTATTTGACAATTTGAAAGTTCTGTGTAAATAGTGGCTTTACTTAATAGGATGTTTAAAATGAGTCCCAAAGGAGATGGAGAAGTGTGAGTTGCTAATTATTGGTTCCCCGTAACACTCAAATAGTCAAATTCAAATTGTAGTTCGCCGCCGTCATAGCGCAGTCGGTAGCGCGCCAGACTCCTAATCTTCAATCATAGGTGTCATGGGTTCGATCCCCGGCGGCGGCAAATATTCTTTCCGACAATTGTCTCTCACCAATGGGTTGATAATCGTAAACCTAAGTGGGATAGCAGCTGGAGGCTAGGAAAGGATGCAGTGGTAGTACTGGTGTGAGAAATACCAGGAATCCATTGTTAGGTGCTCCAGCCGTCGCGGTATGACTGAAATACTGTTAAAAGCGGCGTTTAACCCCATTCAATCAATCAATCAATCAATCAAATTGTAGTTCAAACTTTATGGTCTTGGTTTATTTATAGTAAGGATGCATCTTATTAATTCTGATTCAATCTATTAAAAAGAGTATCAAATATCGCAGTTGTGCAACCAAAATGTCGCAAATACAGCTTTTATTCAACCCGTGTTTACTATATTTTGGTCGCATTCTGACAATACCATATCCTCCTTGACAAAAAAGTAACTGTATACTTGTGCATAAAGAAAAGAAATCATTGGAGGTGAAATGGGCTGCATAAGCTCTGAGATCCAGATCTTGAATAGAGGTAGGATTAGCGATCAACATAGAATCTGAAAAAAGAACAAAGATTCGACCACGGTCAACCTTTATAGTTGGCACAGTCTGATCAGATCGAAACATTTAGCAACTCATTTCTTGTATCTTTTTTTCCGGAACGATTCACATTTCTCCATATTATCTGAAATTACGGGACAACTGAACACTTTGCACTTTATTTATTCTATTTTGAAAATAAAGATATTAATAATACGAAGAAAAAAGTTTGGTCTTGCGCACGTGAAAGAGGAAATGCAATCCAAACTGAAAATATAGTTAGCATAGTCAGGTAGGTGGAAAAACTCGGTAAAAAATATAAATTTTGATACCTGAAAGCCCGCACAGTGTGACCATGGACGACGTTTAAAGGGCGAAGTCCCGATAATTATGTCAGTATGGCGCATCACAAAAACGGACCATCTCGGAAGAGCAAAAAGTTTCGTTCGTATTCTGACCTACCATTCCGGGTACGCAGGCTGACCATAGTGCAGACTTTTCTCTTTTCAATATTTCAGTCATAGAAAGGGCATTCTACCTTGATATACATTCAATTTTGAAAAGGAAACAATTATGATTGGCTTGTGGAAGGTTTCGAGGCCTAGTTATAGTTTACGGGCAAGCTATATATGTATATCTACTTCCTAATTGTGATTCAAAATCACCTTACTTTTAACCGAAATCAATATTGTTTGATTGTCTTCGCAGTTAGGTAGATAAGCGAATTGACAAAATCAGACAAAACAGAGGGATAATAGCCAAAGAATAATAGTTTGTGAACATGTGGGGCCTACATATAATTCAAATCGTAGTCATAATAGAAGATAGGTTATTTTAAGTGCTTTACTTTGTAAGATATGTTGTCTTGGACATGAATTATGAACAGGCAACATTTTGGATGAAGATCTTAATGTCGTATCTGCGGGTTGAATGCACTGTAGTTAAAACGTTTAGGTCGTCAAACCAACAAAAAGCAAAGTTCACTCCCGTCATAAATGGACGATTTCATCGGTAATCCATATTTGATTGATAGACGCGGTCCGTCACTTTACAACCCTCCTTGTACTGAATTGGTTTTCCATGCCTCTTTAAACCCTTTACCAGATGTCATTGAAAGAAGTTGTAGGCAGTACATGAATATATCATGTAAGAATAACCATTTCGACATGTCGACTAAGACAGGCGAACACTTGAAGATGTTAAACATTGAGAAAGAATCGAGAAGGGACCTAGTCATTTCGGACAGCAAAGTTGGTTCCCATGGTAACTCAAATACGACTGTCATTTTGATAGTGATGTATGTTTGTATGATCATTAAATTCTGATGTCTAAAGCATCTGGTTTTGTTTGCACAGAGTGCAGAGATAGTTCTAATGCATGTTACTTAGCGAAAGTCGTTCATTTCGCGTTCTTATTTTAATCTCAAACTGAAATCCTTTGAAATAAAAAACTATTTCCAACAATTTCCGGCTGTAGTTCTTTGGTGTAATCGTTCAATCATTTAATGATGAATATCAGCCATGAGAGATGAAATGCCTCAGAGAAATTTATTATTATTGTTGTTGTTGGGGGGGAGGGGTTAGCGCCAATTTTGATAGTATTTCAGTCATGTCGAGGCAGCTGAAGCACCTAACCATAGATTCCTGATATTTCCCACACCAGTACTAATACTAAATCCTTTCTGAGCCTCCAGCTGATCATCCCATTTAGGTTTACGATCAATCAACCATTGGTGGGAGACTAATGTCGGAAAGGATATTCGCCTCGACCAGGGATCGAACCCGGGACCCCTTGACTAGGAGTCATACGCGCTAACACTGCCCTATGGACGTGGTCAAAAAGAAAAAGTGGATATGGTGTAAGAGAGAGCAGGCTGAAAGTATGTGTTTGTGGCGGGGCTTAATATAGCTTTGAACTATCGTAGGGAAACTCACTTCCAAATCAGAGATAGAGAGAGGGCGAGAGAGACAGAGAGAGAGAGAGGGCGAGAGAGAGAGAGAGAGAGAGAGAGAGAGAGAGAGAGAGAGAGAGAGAGAGAGAGAGAGAGGCAGACATAGAGAAAAGCAAAGAAATAAACTTATAATATTAATCGTTGGAGGACGACCAAAACTTTGTTCTGGTTCGATCCTAGATGCAGCGGGAAATTTTGGAAGCAGTGTAAGTTTTATCTAAGAAAAATAATTGTCTTTTTATCCATGATTTTTTTCGTCCCCCAATCTTTTAAAGCCCCGGTGACATTTTGGCTCGAACAGAATAATTAGAAAAATGCTTCATATTTTTACGTCTTATCCAAGCATTAGATAAAAAAGTATCTACAAGTTTAATTTTGAATTCAAAAACTTTGAAATATAACATGAAATATGCTGAGCGGCAAATAGGCATTAAATATTCGGGCCAAAGTAAAAGTTACTTGGACTTTATACTAACCGAGTTGTTATGATTGGAAGTAATTTATGTTATACTCGTATACATAAGAGCGTGAAAACGAAACACATTTTGTCAAATTTTACTCTGTTTGATTATCAATGTACATTGCCCCAACTTCCAGGTGCCTAGAAAATGGGTATTTAATGGTCAGACACTCATTAGTTTTGCGTATGCCAGTGCAATAGGACAGCCTTAGAGATGTTTCCATGGTAACGGGGCTCTATGGTAGCATTCTTTGATTACCAAGCTACTGGAGATATTTACACATTTTTTTCCTAACCATGTAAAAACTTTTTCCGCATGCATGTCCTTGAATCTGTCTGCATTTTAACTAGCATGTATCCTCTTTGACCAAGTTAAAATCGTAACTAGCATATATCCTCTTCAGCCAACTTAACAATGTAACTACAGCTGCTCTGAGACAAAGTGAGAGAGACAGACAGACGGTTAGAAAAATAGATCGGATCCAGCACAAACCATCCACATAGGTGGTATTTCAAAATTGAGTGTATATCAAGGTAGAATAACCAATCTACAATTGTAATTAGGCGATAGGGAGAAGTCTCGATCCTGGTAAGCCTGCGCACTCCCCACAGTACCTCTTAATGCGATGGAAACTGTTTGCGAGATTATCCATTTTTGTCTTCAAAATTCATCAAACCAGCATAAATTTGCCGGCGGCGGATCTCAGGACTCACGGCGAATTTGAAGTTACGTGTATGGTCTCCCCGCGCAGACTGACCGGAGATGAATACTTTTAACTTTCGCCGTGTTTTCTTTAATTGCTGTTGTTGTTGTTAAACCTCACGAACTCATTTTACATTTGGACTTCATTATTAGAAAATATAGAGATGTCTGAATCGTCACAGGAAAAAAGTAGTTGCGAAAGTTTACGATCTGATTAGACTGAGCGAACTATGACGGCTGATGGTTGTCTTCTTTAACCGTGATTTATTATATGACCCCTCATCTTTCAAAGGTAGGATGAAAACTATTTAGTAAAAGAACGGCACCCCGGATGGTTATAGTTTGAAGTACTATATTTATGAATGATACATTCGCAATATCGCAAAATTCACAATATGTGTCTTACTTGTTCATGACTGAAATAAGAGCTTGAAACCCAAACACATTTTCTGTAGGTTCCACTATATCCCCAAACCCCAGTCATTCTTTGTGAATGCTCCAACTTCCAGCTGCCTGGAAAATTGGTAATTAATGGTCATTATTTTTGTGTATATCAGAGTAAAGTGCCAGTCCAAGATGAGTTTCTATGGTAACATTCCTTGATCGCAAAACTAAATATTCTCGTTTTCTCTAATATATTAACCTTTCAGTCTGTCTATCTGTATGTTTATCTGTCTTAACAGAAAAATCAAGATACTTGCCATTGAATTATATATTCTTTATAGAAATACAACATACCACTTAAATGAATGTCACAAAATACTCTCTCTCTCTCTCTCTCTCCCTCTCTCTCTCTCTCTCTCTCTTTCTCTTTTCTCTCTCTCTGTCTCTCTCTCTGTCTCTCTCTCTCTCTGTCTCTGTCTGTCTCTCTCTCTCTCTCTCTCTCTCTCTCTCTCTCTCTCTCTCTCTCTTTCTCTTTCTCTCGTGGGAACGAATAACTTGGATAGTGAAGACGTTTCTTTTGATGTTTTCTTTCCATAAGTTCTACAAAAGTATCTCTGTTTGCACATGTAATAGATGTACATAATTCAGAAAAAAGCGATCTTTTTAGCCGTGTCGTCACAGATGGTGCATTGGGTTTTCATGGCAAATCGGATTTAAGTGTTCCACATTTGCTCCACATTTGCTTTATTGCGTTCTTAACACTTTAGAATTGATCTGCAGACAAACAACTGTTCAAATTAGTACAATAACATGTAATACATAACAAAGCGTAATAAATTAAAATAAAATGACAATTACACTTTGTCTCACTAACTTAAGTGATTTATCAAATGGAAGTGACAACAAAGGATTTATAAGAAACTGTTAGCATTTATTTTGGGAAAAGTCAATAGATAGAAATGATGATGAAAGATTGTAGCTAGTCTCACTGATACTTATATTTTAGTTGAAAAGTTTCTTTTCTCTAGCTGTTATCTTTTCCTGTTTTGCTGATCAGTTTGTGAGACGTAAGGGAAGTAATTTCAAGGAATGAAATGTATTTGCATGATTGATGTATCTTAGTTACTTCAAACCTAAGCAATTACTGACAGCCTGGAAGACAGGCTAGTTTGTGACCAACATGACGAAAACTAAATGCATTTTCTCTACTGGTTATCAAGTTTTCCGTTAAAGAAATCTGATATTTAAGGAAGTTAATTACTCAAAGAAGAATGCATAAAGAAAAAAAAGGGCTTTATCCCCTTTATCATTTAAGCAACAATCCTAAAGGTCCCTTTTCCCATGTTTCATGTCGGATCCACTCAATTTCCAAAAGAAAGTTACCTTATGACCCTGCAATCATTCTGTATATATTTCATCAGAATCTGACAATAATTGTGGATTTTATCACATACAGGATTGTTTTGAATGAAAATCAATAAGGCCCCTTTTCCTGTGTTTTCTGATGGATCAATTTCATTCCAAAAGGAACTTTCCTTACAACCCTACAATTGTCCTGTGAAATTTAAAAGACAATTTGTCGATGATTGTGATCTTCATCACATACACAAGAATGTTTTGAATGATAATCTGTAAGTCCCCTTTTCCTGTGTTTCGAATGCCACAATTATTCCATGCATCTTTGAAGAGAATCCAATAAAACTGTTGACTTTATTGTGTTCACAAAGATATTAAATTCAAGTTCTCATAAGGTCCCTTTTCCCATGATATTTTACTGTTGGTTTTATCATTCTGCGAAAGTTAAAAGTGAATCCGATGAAATATTGGGAATTCATTATGTTTACTAGAATATTTAAAAAAAAAGATCATATGGACCCTTTTTACATGATACTTGATGGATTGTACCCAGTACTGAAAAGAACCATTTAAGTGATTGTACAATCATTCTGTGAAATTTTGAAGTGAATCCGGTGAAATCAAGGGACATCATTGTGTTAACCAGAATATTTAAAAAAAAGTTTTTCATAAGGCCCCTTTTTATGTGACACTTGCTATAATCAGATCCACTGTCAATTTCAACAATTGGAATGATGGTACAATCAATCTGTGTATTCTGTGGAATTTATTGTGTTAATGAGTTTATAGTGAAATCTTCATAGGGCCCCTTTTCTCATGATACTTTGCAGAACAAACCAAATTTTTTTATTAAAAGTTTCATAAGGCCCCCTTTTCCTGTGTTTCTTGACCGATCATACCAAATTTCGAATGGAACAGTCCTTATGTTAGTACAATCATTCTGTGAAAGTTTTAAGGGAATCCGATGAAAACTGTTGACCCCAGGGTGTTAAAGAGGATTTCTTAAAAGATTTTTCGATCAAATTTTCAAAAGGCCCCTTTTCCCGTGTTTCTTGATGGATCTGACAAAATTCCCAAAGGAACAATCCTTATGATGGTACAATCATTCTATGAAAGTTTAAGTACAATCTGATGAAAACTGTGGACTTTATAGTGTTAACGAGGATTTTTTTAATTAAATTATTTAAAAGGCCCCTTTTCCCGTGTTTCTTGACAGATCATACCTATTTTCGAAAGGAACGTTCCTTATGATGGTACAATCATTCTGAGAACGTTTGAAGAGAATCCGCTGAAAACTGTGGACTCTATCGCGTAAACGAGGATTCTTAATGGAAATTTTAATTAAATTTTCATAAGACCCCTTTTCCCGTGTTTCTTGACGAATCATACCCATTTTCGACAGGAACGATCCTTATGATGGTACAACCATTCTGTGAAAGTTTGAAGGGAATCCAATGAAAACTGTGGACTTTATCGCGTAAACAAGGAAATGTTGAACGGACGGACGACGGACGCACGGACGCCGGACGGGAAAAGCAATTACTATAGCTCTAGTGGCCTTCGGCCAGTAGAGCTAAAAACTGATTTATGCGATAGACCAATCTATGTTTTCTGGCAATTTCTCATTAATTTACCTTTGTTTATTGAATCCTATTAAAAATATATATATAAAAAAAAAGAAAGAAAAAAATCGGAAATGCTTTTCTTTAAAGTGTACGTGTTCAAAGAAAATATTTCGGCTATTTTCATACCAGTCACTTCCAACCAGAAATTTCCCGAAGATAGTAATTGTAAATGAAATTTTTTTGTTCATCTATGACGAATCCCTGTTTTCTGGCTATTTCTCATTAAACTACCCTTGTATATTGAATCGTATTAAAAAAGCGGGAAATGTTTTTCTTTTAAAATAGTTCGGCTATTTTCATATCAGTCACTTCCTACCAGAAATTTCCTGAAGAAAGTAGCTGTAAATGAATTTTCTATGTTCATTTATACAAACTGGCCCTCATTTCACCCCATGGTACAAGCTAGTTTCTTCGTGGCCCATGATGTAATGTTGAGTAACTTGAATAAAACTTCTGGTTTTCTAAAGGAACTTAAATCATTAGCTATCTACAAAGCGAAAAGTGAGGGCTCTGGTCAGACGGTGCGGCATCTTATCGTACCAATAGTGTCGAACGTTCTACTTTTCTAAAAGATATCTAAAGTATTAGAGGAAAAGATTATCTCGATATCCCTTCACTAATGAGGATGACGGTGTGGATGCACATGGATATCTGAGCCTTTATTTGGCGTTCATGTGAAATGGGTGGAAAGGCAACGCACAGACTCACATAAATTATATACGAATTGATTTAAGAAATTAGAGCTGATATTCGATGCCCCACTGAACGGTCAATAAAACTATTGTCGGTGGATTATCATCCTTAGAGTGAAGAGATATCAAGATCATCTTTTCTCTAATATAGATAAGTAGAAGGTTCGCTGTCCTTTATACAAGATGGTGGGTTAAGTAAACAGGTACCAGACTTACGACACTTACTTGATTTTAGCCCGAGGGATGAAGAATCTCAAGAGTATTGTTTGCAAAACCTAATGGCCCTAGACTTTTATCTTAACCCTGTGTATTCCTACAGAACTACATTTGAATGGAAAAATAATTCTTTGGTATGATGGTTAAGATAGATATTATAATATAAGATATAGCTCGTCCATTGTATACACGGGTCCAATCGTGATTTCTTTGCTTTTAACACTTTCATATATCGTCGTTGGACAATCAATGATCAAGCTGTTGATACGAGGTTTTGGTTGCCAAACGACGAAACAGAAGGACTGTCGTTATTATTTATAACAAATGAAGCTTTTCATCATTAACTATCAACTTGAGCAACTCACATTTCACCTTAACCTATAAAAATATCCATCTTGTACTATATTTGTCCTCAGTATGAAAACTTCTTTTATGTATTCTTCACTAAATTAATCTTTCAATCAATTCTAAGCATAGGAACAAGTTAATGCATTCATTGAACTAGTTCTAATGAAATATTTCTTTTGGGGGGGGGTCGGGTTTTTTCCGGATATTTAAATATGTATCATAAATAGATAGATTATGAAATTCATCTTTGATTGCGTGTGTATTGCGTATCAAAAATTCTTTGATCATTTTTGTCCGATTAATTTTATGTCTCCCTGATTTAATTCGACAAAATGTTACGAAACTCTGAACTTTTTAATAGAAGTATAGTAGACCATTTCAATAGCTTTCAAATGAGTATTTTGGTGAAAATCGTCAACCAACCTTGGTTTAAAGATTTCACAAGAAATCTTACGATTGACACAGAATGTGCAAGGTGGCCAGGTTTAAAACTTCTTGTGACAGTCCTGTAGACCACCCGAAAGCCCTATGAGACAAATATTTAAGATATGCCATATTCAGCAGAGGTCAATTAGGTTCGTAATTAGTGCAGCCTGATGATAAACTCATCTCAGTTCTAATCTCTGTCTGTCTGTCTCTATCATATTTTTTGTTTGAGCTTAGTTACAGACCACATCGATAATCAAAATAAACTAATAATAGTATAGTAATAATAAGGCAAATATTGTAAGAATCATTATAATAATGTTTATCGCGCTAGACCTGGATTGAGATGGGTTATGGTAGAGAAATTATCTTAGTCGAAAGTGCTACATACCTGACTTAGAACCAGACTTCGGTTAACGGCCCTTTTACGACCCTGCAGGTAATTAAAATTGAATCAATTATTTCGAGAAGGCATCTAGCTATTTGCTGCCGACTTTTAATGAGGTGTTAACGGACAAATAGCTAGATAGGATCTTTTGGCTGCAGTTTCTTAAAGTGGACTTTTGGTACTTACTTTTCTTGGCATGAATCTTTCAACGCCATACAGAAACGTTTTTTTAACCCTTTCCCGTTTTTTGGAAATTTTAGACTGGTCCAAATTGAAAGAGGTTGCAGACGACAATGAAAACTGGATGCTATTTCAAATGAAACCATCCTATGTGGTAGAAAACATTGTGAAAAAAGGAGAAATTGCTTGTTACAAGCAATTTCTTCTTTTTCCACAATGTTTTCTCGAGTATAAAATCACAGGAACGTAAAATCCCGTATTTGAACGGGAAAGGGTTAAGCAAGTTTTTCAAGATGAAAGATAAATCTTTTAACTCCCCTCAAGAAAAAGTCTCGGAAACTATTGTGGAAAATGAGGAAATTGCTTGTATTAAACAATTTCTTCATTATCCCCAATGTTTTCTATCCTATAGAACGAATTTTAAAAGTCAATCAACTTGAAATTGTTGTCTGCAGCTTTTTTCAGTTTGGACAAGTCTTAATTCATACTATGTTAGACTGATTCTTCATCCTCACCGATAAAACCATTGGCTGTTCATCACCAGATTTGACGGTTCCCTGTCCAAACAATTTACTGTGCTGGCCACACACACTAACTCCGACAGGAAGGTCTAGTTCTTTATTGAACGGTGTTGTATTCCAAAGTCAATAGCCAGAATCATGTAATCAAAAAGGGTTGGTTTGCGACCTATACGTCGATACTGCATGTCGGAAGTATTGGCTGTTTTCCCACAATGCTTTCCTTAATATTTTTCTTTGTTGCGTCAAAGCGAATGAATATTTGTTCATTCATTGATTTCAATCAAAGAAATATAAATTCATCGAAATGAATATCACTAACTAGATGGTTGTCCCAGGAAAACTGCTGTCGAGCCCGCAAAGTTTTGTATGCATCATGCTCCGGTCAAGCAAAATTTTAGAGTTTGACCTTGAGCTTTGACCTTGAACTTGTTGCTATCCAAAAAATTCTTTCAATAGCACATCTACTCATGGTGGAAAATAATTGCGCCAATTTATTTTGAAAACCATACATAATTGTAGGAGAAAATGCTCTTGACAATCACAGTTTCAGTGTTTGACCTTGAGCTGTAACCTTGACATTAGAACTCTCCTCAAAATTCTTTCATATGGCACATCTACTTATGATGGAGAATTATTGTGCCATTTTCCTTAAAATCCATCCATGAATGTAGGAGTAATTGTCCGGATTAACACAATTTTAGTGTTTGACCTTGAGCCGTGACCTTGACATTAGAACTATCCCGAAAATTCTTTCAAATGGCACATCTACTTATGATGGAGAATTATTGTGCCATTTTTTTTTTTTTTTTTTTTTTTTTTGAAACCCATCCATAATTGTAGGAGTTATTGTCCGGACAAACACAATTTTAGTGTTTGACCTTGAGCTGTGACCTTGGCATTAGAACCATCTCAAAAATTCTTTCAAATGGCACATCTACTCATGATGATTTATTAAGGAGTAATTGTTCGGACAAATTCGAACGGACGGACGGACTAGCTCACGTACTAACGCTCTAACGCACTATCGCACATACACCGACTTGTCAAAGAGACAACTATGTCTCGCTCACCGCAAGCGGGCTCGACAAAAACTTATTCACAATGAATTAAGTCGAAACGCGTCCGGATTTTGAACCCGCAACCTATCACTTCTATCCAATCATGAGTACATAGCCTTGCCATTTAGCTTTGAAGACCATTTTAGTCGGTGATTATGGTTTAAGACCAGTGTATTTTGTGACAACCGATTTGTCAGTTTTGACGAAGGGGTGAAAATAGGAATTCCAATAGGATGCGTTAATGACGAAGTTGTTTCCCTTCTGTTCCTTGCAAAAGTAAAACAAAGTTATTAAAATTGTCTGTCTTGCAATATTAACGCATCTATTCACCTTGCTCGACTAAAAGCAATGCGGGGTTTCTTTTTCTTTCTTTTTTTTCATAGTTTTTGTTGTTGTCATTTATTGGTGTATCTACAGCGGCATATTTTTTCCGTTTTCTTTTTTACTTAAATGTTTAATGAATATAAGTAATGTTTTGTCTAACCAACGTGACGATCTAGTGAACAGTGAAATGCAAATATTTTCCGGATAAAAGCCGTAAAATGTTGGATACTCCTTTATTCATTAAAGTTTTCTTTTTTTTAATGTATTAAGGATAAAAAGAAACATTATTTGCTGTATACCTTGAGACTTTCATTTTTTTATCAATCCCGCTTTTCACGTCTCTAAAGTTGAAAAAAAAGCTATAAATGAATAAACAATCGAAAATAACAAAAATGATATTATAATAATAACAGTTTTAACATTTCACAAATTTAAAATGTCTTCTGCAACTTCTTTTAACTTGGACCTGTCTGTAATTTTATCGTCTGGTAATGGTAATGGTAGAGAAATAAGAGAGAGAGAGAGTCAGACAGACACACAGAGAGAGGAAGAGAAAGGTCTTCTACTTCTTTTTAGTTCTTTATGCGTTGACATGAAGGCCATTTTGATTTGTTTATATTTGTCGAACATTTTATCTTCTCCAAATAAAGATATTATCATTATTGTTATTATCATTAATGTGTATGTTTTAAAGTTTGAGAGAAACAGACTTGCCCTTTAAGCTGAACTATTTAGGTTGGAAAAGTTGAATATCTAAATGTCAAGTATCATATATGGTTTGGAATCACATTAACCGGATAATAATTTGTATATAGAATGAGCAAATAATTCTCTATATTCATACACTGTATCAACGACTCATATTTACCGTTGGAATTGACCAATCGTTGGCCCCCGCCTACTTACTCCATTTTCAAGCCCATCGACTCTGAAAGAAGGAAGTCCTGCTTCGATTTTAAACGGCGTTATTTTACAAAATTAATGGCAAGTAGCATGTAACAAAAAGGTAGAATAGTTGGTTGGCGACCTAAACGTCGTATTTTCGGCTTGAGAAGGCTGTAGTTACGGCATTTAAGTCACAAACAAAAAAAAAAGGAAGAAAAAATAGATCTATTCCGGGCTGAATAAATAATTTGATTGCCCGATTGATTCCTTGATTGACAGCCGCGATTGGTCAATTATGATGCATGTGATTACGTCATTTTACAAATTACGTCATTTTACAAATTACGTCATATACGTTCGCATAAAAAGAAAAAACAACAACAACAACACACCAATCGTTGAGTTAAGCTATTTCATTGACTTATCACAAAGGTTAAAATCTTATTATAAGTAGAATAACATAGTATCAAATCATATTCCTGAGAATTTGTTGTTGTTGTTGTTATCTGTTATCAATGAATCGTTTAACAAGCTCAGTATTTCACGACACCTCACTAAGTATCCTCCATTCATTCCCATACGATCCCACTTTTATTCACATCTCTTAACGTTTTCCTGTTCAATCCCTGGAATTCAAAATCGAGAAGATAGATTAGAAAAGAAGAAATTGCTTGTAACAATCAATTTCTTCTTTTTCTAAAACATTTTTCTACACTACTAAATATTGTTGTTGTTGTTGTTCTTTAAATTAAGTGCAAATTAAATTTACGTCTGCATAACCTTTTGATTTGGACAGGTCTATAATTTTGCGAAACAGGAAAGGGTTAAGAAAAAAAGGCTTTGTAGAATATTGTGAAAAATTAAGAAAATGCTTGTGTACAAATATCCACAATATTAAATCAGCTAGACTCCACCAGCTTCTTTGATTTTTGGAGCTGTGTACACTTCTGTCGTCTGATAAAGGGTTAATCAAGTCAAGTCTATGATATTGCGCTTTTTATCTTCAGCCGACACCAGTTCTGTCACATATGACTCCTTAGTATCAATTGGACGTCCTTTTCTCACCATGTTTGGAATCAAAAAGAGGCAGGCCGTGACTGCAATAATACCAGACAACCAGAACTCGTATTTGTAATCTTGCGTCAAGTCGTAGACGAAACCTGTTTAAATAAGAGGGAAGTGGATTAAACCATTACTAAATGAATCAATTCTAGAATATCATATAAATAAAACCAGAACACCAACGCCCTAATAAGATAAAATGCGCCTTTTTGCGTATAAAACGGATTTTCACTTAAAAAAACTGTACACAAAACTTGATAGTTTCTAGATAATTGGTAAACAAGGGAAAAAAATAAATGAAATCGCACCGGTTGTATTCTAATTGACGGAACAAAGCTGTCAATAAAAAATATTCATTTTGGCTCAAAGAAAAATATTGACCTCCGATAATTATAGAAAAAAATTAGTATGGAATAATAAAACGGACGCTGTTGTCATGACGACGAGTTCCTTTCCTGACCATACCAATGTTTCAGCGCGAAACGGTTGTAACTGCCTATATGTTTATAGGCAGTTACAACTGTTTCGCGCTGAACCATCGATATGTTTTACAAAAATAACATCGAACGATGTCTCAATCTGCCGAACCGGAGGTCAGTGGACGTGGCAAGCGATCCGTCTTTAATAAACCAATTGACCAATCAAATCATTCATTCAGAGGTTTTTATTCGACTTCGATGTTTATCTCAAGCAGTTTTGTTGGAATCGCGGCCTAAACGTCGTAACTACGCCTTATTGAAGCTGTGATTAAGACGTTCTAGTTGTCGACCAACCTTTATTTTTATTTTTTTGTCTCAAAACTGATTACATATTTCGCAAAATAGTGATTTTCTTAGTTAAAAGAAGTTTTTACTACAATTTTTAATGTTCACTCCTTTAACCGAACTTAGAAAAAATGGCATAGATTTGGGAATAGAAAGAGAAAACGTTTTAATTAGCTTATGAAAACTCTGCTTGCCCATTACCAGACTGCAAAATTTTAGACTAGTCCAAATTGATAGGCGACAACAATTAAAAGTTTACGAAATTTTAGATTTTCTCAACTTTATGGATAGAAAAGAAAGGAATTACCTGTTGAAAGCAGTTTCTTCATTTTACACATTTTTCCCAATTGCTTTTTATGGGCGTCTAAAAGCGTCATTGTGTGGGAATGGGTTAGGAAGGACTAAATGCGATGATCGGAAGTAATAATACCCATTAGCTTTATTTGGGTAAAAGTGAAAGCCATTGGTCGAGAAATCGAAAGACTGTTTTATTTCATTAATAGTTTAGTTAACAAAAAAAAATGCACACTTTTCTAATGAAAAAGCAAAGTAGGCACTTATTTAAAAAAAGATATACATGTTTTTTCGTGTTGTAGTTTTTATCATATAAATTTGACATTAAATCCATTCCAACACGACAAAATTTTAGACTGGTCCAAATCAATAGAAGCTGAAGATGACAATTTCAAGTTGATGGAATTTTATTTTTTTATCATTTTGGATAGAAAACATTATGGATAATGAAGAAATTACTTGTCACAAGTATTTCTTCATTATCCATAATGTTTTCCAAGGATTTTTATTGAGCGGCGTAAAAGGGAGGGATAGTTTGGGAATAAGTTACCGATACTTACCTGCAATCGGCCCAGATGATATTGCACCGACTGTTTTAAACGTAAAGGCCAAAGCTGCCACATCAACAAACTCATCCTGTTCGACGACATCACGTAGCACCAGCAAATTTAATCCTCCAAATACGATAAACGTAAACCCAATTGCGGCTAAGCAAAGAAATATAGTCCACAAAACGTTCAGAAATGAAATACCGAACAAAAGCACGCCCCCTGCAAACAGCGTCATTGTGTAGAGTTTGATAACGTCGATTTTGCAAGGTATAGCATAAATGACTCTTGACACTAGATTACTTATACCAAGTACTAAGAGACCAAGACTCGACGTCTCTAGACTAAATCCTTTGGACGTCAAAAGCATTGGTAAATGGACGTACACGGTGGATTCTGGAATCACGGCAAAGTAAAAGTGTATACACGTTAACGTCACGTGCGGTTTTAGGATCAGGGAATATCTGATACTTTTAGAAGTGACATGTCTAGACGCAATAGGAAATAACAAGCAGGCTAACATACAACCGTTCAGTGAGAATCCTGCCTGAAGTAACAAAGCTCCTCTCCAACCGTACTCCTCTATAAAATCTGAAAGAAATGTACAAATGAAAGAAAGAAATATACACACGAAAGAAATATACAAATGAAAGAAATATACACGTGAAAGAAATATACAGACGAACAGTTTTTTAGCAAGGGCTATACCAAACGATTGACCGACAACGTCTTTCAAATACAGAACCAGTAAAATCATTCATTTAGATCGGAAGTAAATTTTTCAATCCGACATTGACCGACATTTATATGAAGTGTTTTGTTGGTATGACGACTTAAACGTCGTAACTACAGCTTGTTCAAGCTGTAGTTACGACGAATAGGTCGCCAACCATCCATTTCGCTTTTTTGTTTAATGCCACTGACCATAATTTTGGCGAAAATCGCCATTTAGTGTCGTTTTTCAACTGCATGTATGTCTATACCATACTTAAACAAAATCACTCTGTCTGACAGAGACTCAAACCTTGTAGTGCTCGAATATTCCAGTTTCGGTAGACAATGTTGATAATGTACCTACGTTCAGTCTGAACTTAGTCAACACCACCTGTCTATCACATTCAAGCCAGTGTTGTTTATTTCATTGAATTCCAAAAGAAATATTTGCACACAAAAAGGCTGTCTAGTGCTCTGTCTAGTGCTCTCAGCCCTTTGAATGAAATTCAGTTCTTAACCCTTACTTGTACAATCACTGGTTTTTACGTCCCTGTGATTTTATACCTGAGAAAACATTGTGGGAAAAGAAGAAATTGCTTGTAACAAGCAATTTCTTCTTTTTCAACAATATTTTCTACCCCTTTGGTTGGTTACTTTTCATATTGCATCCGGTTTTAGTTGTAATCTGCAACTATTTTCAAATTGGACAGGTCTAAAATTTTGAAAAACAGGAAAGGGTTAAACTACGGATTTTATTCGGCATGACCAGGGTTAAACTCCTTTACAATACGAGTATAATGATGTCCATGTCTTTAATCCTAGGACCGCCGTCATAGCGCAGTTGGTAGCGCGTCAGACTGTCAATCTAGAGGTCCCGGGTTCGACGGCACTCATCCTTTCCGACTATTTGTCTCTCACCAATGGGTCGATAATCGTAGACTTATATGGGATAGCAGCTGGAGGCTAGGAAAGGATGTAATGGTAGTACTGGTGTGAGAAATACCAGGATTCCATTGTTAGGTGCTCAAGCCGCCGCGATATAACTGAGAGATTGTTGAAAGCGGCGTAAAACCCCATTCAAACAAACAAAGTCTTCAATCCTAGACGTATCAAAACAAAGAGATCAACGAAGAGAGACTTATTCTACAAAAAGGCATGCGTTTTGATGCCAAAGTCAAAGTAACATTTAGATACGTGTTGCGATACGTTTATGTCAACCATGAGAATTTTCACATAATGTTCAGACGAATTCGGCCGAATCTGCCACTTTTGAGTGTAATATATTCGTATATTTACATAACATTACAGTACGTGTAATATTTTTTTAAACAACACTCATGATTGAGGTAATATAATGTGTTGAGACCCGTGTATGTCAAACGTGGGATTACGTCACATAATGATTAAATATCACGTGTGAGTGCATTATATTCACAAATACATGTACTACACGTACATGTACAGCATTTAGTTTAGGATTCGGTTATTAATTAGTTAATAATGTGCTGTGTCATATGAGAATATTTCGCATTAGAGTTAGATTTAACAGAAAATGTCACGTGTGAGTGTATTATATTCGTGTTTTCACAAATATAACAGTGATATATTCGTTTGAATTAAAGTATGTCGTTTTAAAGTATGTCTTACGTGATATATTCTAGTCATATTAGGCGGAATTTATCCATTTGATGAAATCCTGTCACTCTCGGCTTAAAACATAAAAAAGTCTAATTGGATACTCGCGTCTTTATTGACGGTTCCACGACAACGCCCCTGCACTCCGACATGGCAGCAAAACTAAGGTATTGACGATTTTATGTTGTAAATTGTGTTGTCTGGGACATAAATCAAAGAAAGGTGGTTAGTTGGCGACCTAACTATCATAACTACAACTTAAATAAGCTGTAGTTACAGTTGCAAAGCAGACAAAGTTCTTTACCCATTTCCAAAAAGTGATGCTTTTTGACGCCCCGGAAAAAAACTTTGGAGTACCTTGTGGACAATGAAGAAATTGCTTGTTGCAATCAATTTTTTGTTACCCACACTGTTTTTTACCCCAAAAGTCCAAAAAATCCAATATTCCACATACTAAAGTCTATCATCCTCAACATCTTCGAATTTGGACCCGTCTAAAACATGTTCGTCTAGAAATTGGTTAGCATACATGCAACGCTTCAAAGTTCACTTCCAGTATGACTGATCGATTTAATTTGTCAATCGATTGTATGATTAGCAGGTTCGATCAGCCATTTGCATTGTACAAACCTGTGAAGACTATGGAATATATGGAAACTCCGATTCCAACACCGACTGAGGCGAGGTTCTGTGCTGATCTTATATACCGGTCAAAGTAAGCGTTTACGGCCGTATAAAATCCACAAACTTGTAGACCGTTACCTATACCTGGAAAAGATGGAAATATTTTATTGACATGATTCGATAACCATAATATGCGATAGTATTGTACATTAGCAATACAATACGATTTATTTTATCAAACATTAATACTATGTTTACATCAAGCAAAAATTGTGTCGAAAATGCAGGGTATCAACAATTGTACAGAGACAAAAATGACAGATATATCAAAAGAACAATATCATGCTATGTGAATGATATGTGCATAAGTGCATAATTTGTAAATTTTGAAAGGTTTCTCGTTACATTTTTACATCGAGTTGTCAACAGATTTTTTGATCGATTAGGTATGATAATACTGCTTAATGTATTTCTGCGTTAGTTTGAATGCTTTGAGAAAATAGATAGAGAAAGAAAATTGTTTTTGATCTTACACAGGAACAAAATACAAAATACAAAAAAAATGAAAATTAGCTCTTCTCTGACAATATTCAATATCTTAACTTCTAAGTCATGACGCTCTGGTGCATTATAAAGTCCTGATTAAGACAATAGTCTAAATTAATAACTGTTTTTCATTGTTTGTTTGATCAGTCAAATAGGGATGTGTCTTTTCCTCCTTAGTATCACTTCATATCATTAGCATCTATTCATTTTCCAAAATATCTTTTTTAAATTTCATAAACTTGAGATTGTTGCCTGTAAATAATTTCGACCAGTCTAAAATGTTGTCGTCTGCTAATGGGTTAAGACTTAGTATGACAAAGCTTTGATGCTTTAGCAGGATTCTGCGAGCATTAACGGACCGTTATTATGCCTATAAATCTCTGAAAAGGCAGTTTGTCTGATAACATGAACTACATTAGTTTGTAGAATAAATGGCCAAGCACATAAGTAAATCAGCGAATCGTTGGCAGGCGGCTTAAACGTCTAAGCTGTAGTTTGAATTAGATGTAGCTGCGACGTTTAAGTGACCGGTCGATGTAAAAATATCAAATCATGGTCGGAGGTCAACATCTGATCTGAATTATCTTTTATTGAAAGTGGCGATCCGTAATGTATTCTCCGCACGCAGGAAAAATATTTTCTTGCGTGCGGAGAATGCATTACGGATCGCCACTGTCAAAATTAAAAGATTATACACTTTTTCAATCGAGTATGTCACAAAAAAAGTTCTACCTACATCCGCAGATACCGAAGAATAGGAACAGTAAATAATAATTGGTTGACACTATGCACATCGCAAACCCGAAACTGCTCAACAAGGACCCGCTGAAAGAACAGGCTCTGAATCCAAATCGTTTGATAATGGGTCCACCAATAGACGCTGTAGACGAGAGAAAGTTTGTACGTTGCATTGAGACAGGTAAATCCATTCCCACACGAGAAAATTTTAGACTGGTCCAAATTGAAAGAAGATGCAGACGACAACTTTAAGGTGATGGCATTCTAAAATTCCTTTTCTTTTAGGGTAGAAAACATTGTGGACATTGAAGAAATTGCTTGAGACAAGCAATTTCTTGTATGTCCACAATGGTTTCCAAGGCTTTTTTGTTGGGGGCGTAAAAAGGAGGGCTTGTGTGGGAATGGGTTAAGAGACTGCATATGTATGTGTATACGTGCATCAGCTTTAGCTCTAAACCTATTACCACACAGCAAAATTTTAGACTAGTACAAATTGAAAGAAGTTGCAGACGATAAAATTTAGTTGGTGCAATATAGAGGAACTTCGTCTTGTAGAATAGAAACATGGACATTGAGGAAATTGCTTATTTCCTAGCAACTTCGTCTTCGTCTGAAATGTTTTCCAATGCCCTTTCTCTTAAGGGGTTTCGATATTCCCCATTGTGTAGGAATAGGTTAAAGCTAATTTTATTCTTAGACTAGAAATACTTTGCTATTTATGCGGAATACCGTTAGGACAATCTCAATTTTCTGTAGGTCTATACACAAAATTTTATTGGCCCTGATGGTTGTTTGAATTAGTTCTGCTTAAAAAACGATTCAGATGTACGAATTCAGTCGGTATATCAAACATTTGCGGGGCACTTAGGCGTTGAAACATTGTTTAAATCTCTGCAAATGTTACAGACCTCAAAAATGTGAATTAAATCTATAAAGTACGATGTCAAAGGATGAAACTCATTATTCCGCTATCAGACGACTAAATTTAAGACTGATCAAAATCAGAGGGAGTTGGAGACGACAATGTAATGTGTTTGAAATTTTAGATATTTTCAACCTTCTGGGTAAAAAATATAATGAAGAATGAAGATATTGCCTGTTGCAAGCATTTTTGTTTTCATTTTCTAAAATGTTTTCCTTTTTCTTGGGGGGCGTAAAAATCGTCATTGTGTGGAAACGGGTTAATATAGCAACGTAGACCATTTTCCTCTAGCCGTTCGATCTTGCCTTACTCGATAATTTACAAATGGTTAACCAGTATTTACATTGTTGTTGTTTTACATTAATTTGTCCTTTAAATCGTCCTTGTATCAAAAGATGTTTCACAATTGAAAGTATACCCTATCATATATTTTTTTTATATATACCTACCGATTTCTCTTATAAGATACATTCATAGGACCGCGACAAACAGTCTCATGAAATATCAAAATTTCCTTACTCAGCTCGACTCAAATACAAGGTTTTGTATCAATGCTATATTCTGTTAAATGTGGTGTTAAACTCCAATCAAACAATCAATCAATCAATGCTATCCCTTTATATACAATGAACCTTTAGGGAAACTGACTTTTAATACTAGATGCAAATATCGCTAAGATTAACGATTTTATGGTAATATGGTTTTAAAAACATATTAACATTGCCAATTTATTTCATGTTTAGAACTTATAAGGATTCCGATTTGTTATAATATGAGTGTCATGAGTGTGTGCTTCCTTTGTGTGCCAGAGTTCCTTATTGACCCTCTCAGAAAACTGGTAGACTTGCCAGGATAAAGTTTAAAATTACAACTTACTACCGAGAAACCACCCAACAAAAGACATGGAACACAGCCAAGAGGTCGCCACGTTTGACACATCAAATGTAGACTGGAAATAAGCATAGTATAACCCGGATGTTTGCACACCACCACCAATCACCTGAAGTGATACCAAAAATCTTTTTTACAGACTGAAAAGAAAACTTAACGCTGCTAAATAAATGGATCGCTTGATACGCCCTCTGAGCTCCAACTGGAAGTTCCATTTCGAAATTAAACGGCGAGGTTTTTTTGTTGGTTTTTTTTTTGTGTGTGTGTTGCTTTCGTGTATGTTCTTTTTTTAATAGCCTGAAAAATAAAAGAGAAACGGTTGTTTTGCGACTTTATTGGCGTAACTACAGCTTGAATAAGCTGTTGTTACTGATTTTAAGTCTCCAAACTTACAAATGCTACACATCTTTTCCGGCCAATGTTGAAGTTCAAAGTTCACGTCCGTTCTAAATGTAGGATTTGATTGTTCTATCAACTGTTTGGTCGACAGACACGGTCCGTAAATCATATCTTTGGATAGGCCTGTCATATGCGAATTAATGTAACCATTTCCAGTACAATTCCTGATCTTTACGTTCCTGTGATATCAGATTAGAGTAAACATTATCGAAAAAGAAGAATTTGCTTGTAACAAACGATTGGTCATTTCTAGATGCAGAAAGTCTTTCAAGAACAGTCTTGTATGGAATTGCTATTGTCACCTCATATTACGATGTTTAATCGTCAGAATGTAACTTTTCCAAATAAATGAATTTTATCCACAGTCAAAACTGTCGATCAAGTTTCTTAAGTCGCCGTCATGGCGCAGTCAGTAGAGCGTCAGACTCCTAATCTCCAATCATGGGATGTCATGGGTTCGATCCCCGGCGGCGGCACATATTCTTTCCGACATTTGTCTCTCACCAATGGCTGGATAATCGTAAACCAACGTAGGATATCAGCTGGAGGCTAGGAAAGGATGAAATGGTAGTACTGGTGTGAGATATACAAAGAATCCATTGTTAGGTGCTCAAGCTGCCGCGATATAACTGAAATAATGTTAAAAGCGCCGTTAAACCCCATTCAATCAATCAATTCTTTTGGTGTCAATGGACGCAAATGAAAATAGTTTTTGATTGGAATCAAAATCTTGCTTTATTGAATCGCTAGACATGATTTATCGGCTAAAATGGTGAGCCACACACCTTTATGGGGTCTCTAAAAAATGCTTTTAATTTCAGTAAATACCTTATCCTGTAAATAAAAACGTTATGCTTATCTCGGTTTTACAACATATGTAAAACTTCAGAATGTCCATAACTATGACGAATAACAGTCACATTATTTTCTTATCGGTGATTGTTTGCGATCATTCTTTCTAAAGCTATCTTAGATTTTTGATATTAGCCAGTAACGGTTGTGCATCACAATGAGAATGAAATAATGATGACTATCCATCACAATGAATGGTGACGGCTAGCCATCACATACTGAACTGAAAAAAAAGTCGTCGCTGTCGTTCTAAAACGTCGTAACTACAGCTTGATTCAAGCTGTAGTTAGGACGTTTTAGAACGATAGCGACGAAGTATAGAATAAGGGAAATCTACACAATATACGCAAAGAACGGATATTGTTCAATCAACCGAGGTAGTCATCTTTGGGTCACCTATAGTAAGGAAAGAATATGCATTCTACTTCCGGTAATTCTGAATGTTGACCTCCGAGTCTATGTCAAGCATCTTTGTTAGTTTGGCGACATAATCGTCGTAACTACGATTTTTTCAAGAACGTCCTCCAACGTTTTACTTTATGTGTGATTTCTCGTTCATAGGTTAGTAGGCGTTGTCAGCGACTAGTCAACTGTAGAGGTCAATGAAAAGCGACCTACAATAGACTCTGTGGTTCATAGAAATAGTTGAAATTTGATCGGATGTTTATTGACAATAGTATTGATGGTGTATTTGCAATAATGAAAATCGATCAATATATATTGAATCAATAGTATTGTCAATAATATCAGTACATGTATAAAATGCGCCCACTTACTCCTTTGACTATGCCCACTGACTCCACAGGAAGTCCCGATTCGCTTTTAAACGGCGTTCATAGCAAGTACCATGTAACAAAAAAATGAATTGGTTGGTTTGCGACCTAAACGTCGTAACTACAGCCTGAATAAGCTGTAGTTACGGCGTTTATGTCCCCTAACAACAAAAATGTTTCACACAAATGGCGGCCAATGTTTGATCTCAATTCCGGGCTGAATGAATGATTTGATTGGTCGATATGTTCATTGAATGACAACCTCGATTGGTCAGTTTCGAGGGCTAAGGACAATACTGTCGTAAGTGCTTGTACTCTTATAGGCACTCACTTAGGATAATGTGGCCCTTTACCCTCGATTGACCCTTTCCTGTTTTACAAAATTGTAGCCCCACCAATTTGAAAGAAGCTGCAGATGACAATTAAAATTGAGTGGAATTTGAACCAACCTGCTGGGTAGAAAATTTGTCAGAAAAGAAGAAGTTGTTTGTGACAAGCAAGTTCTCATTGTTCCACTATGTTTTTTCGAGTATAAAATCACAGGGACATAAAAAAACGGGGTTGTACAGGAAAGGGTTAAATAATGAGCTTACCTGTGATAAGAAAGCTGCTCCACAAACAACTATTGACCATGGTCCATCTCTCCTCAACTGGCCCATAATTACTCCTCTCTCATAGTCTGGCTAGGTTATATCCTTCACATATAAATAATTTTCTAACAAGACTCAAGCGTTTTGATTAGCTGAATGTTTTCTTTTCATACTTCCATGAACAGAATTTTGAACACGCATCTATATATTCTTTGCTTGCAAACAAAGTAGACCCATTAAATGTTACTTAAAACTAGTAAAATATTTGCTTTGTTTAGCTTGGTGACATTAAGTTATAAAAAATGAACCATTATTATCATTATTATTATGATTATTATTATTGATGTATGACTCTAATACTGAATGTCACCAATGTATGATTCCGCTCTAAGTATTGAACAGGGGATTAACCCTTGTCATGCTGTTTAAATTACCTTACTGAATTGCTGTAAAATCAAAGGGCTGAAAGCACTGATAGAATTTTTCATTCAAAAATTAATATTTCTTTTAGAAATCAATTCCATAAACAACTCTTGACAAGAAAAGTACGAGCAGGAGGTGTAGACCAAGATCAGACTGCACTTATGTGCAGGCTGATCTTTGTCTACACCTCCTGCCAAAACCGGAATATTCCGGGTTCAGCATGACAAGGGTTAAGATATATAAATCTTTATTTCTTAAATATCTACACTGTAATTTTTAGGTTTGAAAAAAAAAAAAGAAAAAGAAAACTAGTTGCATTGTATGACATAGCGAAGCGTGTTTATATAAAGTTGTGTGTTTTTTGTGTGTGTCATACCTCGGTGAAAACAAAAAATATCCTCTACATTTCTTATAATTTCAGTGCCCATTTTTAGATATCAGTAATACGCTACTACCTGTAGGTATATGTATTTGACATCTTTGACCTAAAAGTGAATACATGATCTTTAAAGCACTTGACCTTAATGTCATCGTGATATAACACGCTGTCGAATGCTTTCAGTCCGTAAAATAGAGCATATATCATTTATCATAAGAATCTGTTTAAAATCTGTTACGTTCTTATTAAATGAGAGCATGGTTTAACTTATTTTTACGAGAAATTAACCCATTATATTTCGGTATGTTTAAAATGTGGTTAACTACCTTGCGATCTAAACTTTTGAAAACAGAGGACAAAGTTCTAGACTAGTCCAAATTTCAAAGGAGTTGCAGACGACAAAGTTTTGCTAGTGAGATTTCAAAAATCTCTGTCTCGTGTCTTATTGGGAAGAAAACGTTGTGGATTATGAAGAAATTGCAATGGGCTTTATTATCATTTTTTTTTTTGGGGGGGGTCTATAACCGTCTAGCGGAATTGGTTAAAACATGGCCTGATTATCAAAGCTGGTCTTCGGGATGATAAATTTATAAACTGTTTAAACAAAAGCATCGCCAGGTTTAGTTGTTGGTACTTTGTTGTGAAAAATCTAAGTTAAAAAAGGGAACATAGTTTTCTCCCAACATACACCATGGATTACCCTTTTGATATGTAGGGTCACTCATACCAGGTATGATATTAACCCATTCTCACACAATGACGCTTTTTGACGTCCCTCAAGAAAAACGATTGGAAAACATCAAGTAAAATGAAGAAATTGCTGGTAACAAGCAACTTTTTTTTTTCTTTTTCCACAAAGTTTTCGATCCAGAAAGTTGAAATATTCTAAAATTCGATTAACAATGAGTTGTCATCTGCAACTGCTTAACCCTTAACCCTGTCATGCTGAATAAATTACCTTACTGAAATACTGGCAAATCAAAGGACTGAAAGCACTGATAGAACTAATCGTTAAAAATCATTATTTCTTTTAGAAATCAACTTCATAAACAACTCTGACAGTAAAAGTACAAACAGGAGGTGTAGACTAAGATCAGCCTGCACATAAGTGCAGTCTGATCTTAGTCTACACCTCCTGCCAAAACCGGAATATTCCGGGTTCAGCATGACAAGGGTTAAATTATGTCGTCTGGTAATGGATAATTAGTATAATAATCAAAATAATAATAATAATAATAATAACGACAACTAAAACAATGTCTTTTTTCAATAATACTGTTTTGGGTTTCAAATACATTTGAGCCTATGCGATACATTTCCAAACATTTCGCATGCACGTGCGTGACTCGCACGCATTGAGCACCCTGGACAGCCATTCGGGGCAATTGGAACATTTGCTGATTGTTTAAAGAAGCTTTGGGTGAGTATCTATCTACAGAGCGCAGAGTAAAGACTCTTATCAGACTGTTCGGATGCACAGGCTAATCTGAGTCTTTACTTGGCGCACATGTGTAATGGTTGGCAATGTCACGCGAGCGCTCATATCTTAGGTAATATTCCGAGATAAGACTAAAGCTTACTACGCCAATGACGGTAAGATCGACACTGCCTTTACAAAGGTCACGACAATACATGTACCTTTTTTTTTCGTTCCAACTGATTGATTAGCTGGATGTCGACGCTACTTCCAACAGCTGATGCATCTAACCATAGCTTCTGTCGTTTCCCACAGTATAACCACGGTGTACGATCAGAGTCACCAGCGGTTCGTGATCTTATCATTCGCCCATTGGTTGGACTGAAATGATGCATGTTGCAATGACCTTTTTTTCAAATTTAGGAAAAATGATGGCCGAGCTAAGATTCGAACTCACGACCCCAGGATTGATACCCCTGTGCGTTTAAGACTCAGCTAACCGGATTCGGCCCTTTTTCCTAGCATCGTTGCTATAGCACCGTGAATGACGTAAGTCACAAAATTTGTCATTGTCTTATTTCCACACGAGCAAGCAAGTCATTCTAAATTATTTGTTTTACTTCACAGTACAACTGTAGATAGAAAGCGCTCAATCCATTAAATTTGATAGAATATCGTTTGTACAAAAATTGTACAAAACCAGGGTATCGTCAAACCTTCACAACTTGCTCAAACTAAGCATTAATACATTGTGAACGTAGTAAGCAGTTACGTATGCTAGATATTCTCTTAACGACTCAAAACTTCAACCAGGCCTGTTAGGAATACCAAATATATATAAAGGATTCAACTCAGAATCCCAGCCCTGCCTGTTTCAGAAGCTTCTTAAAAGTACTTCTCTGTTTACAACTTTTACACTCGTGCATATTCGTCACATATCAACATTAGTATCCTTGACCCATCTTTTCTATAAAACAAGGCGGCTTCGGATTACAGGCATATTTCTTTCAAACAATTTTGCTCGTTTGTCGAAATGTATCACTTTCAATTTTTATCAGTAAAACACAAATCCCAGATAACCGACTCATTCCTTTTATACAGGGAGCAATGGAAAATTAGAAAGCAAATACACTTTTGGCTTTTAGTTGTTAATTATGATGATTCCTGAGCTCTTTTAAGCTACCCTTCCCAAAAGTCACGACCTCCGGATTGTGAGCCGTGGGGTTTTCATAAAATAGATGGATAAAGGTTACAAATGATGATATGTCTGACGAATATCCACAACAAAAATTGTAAATAAAGACGTGTACTTTTTCGAGGTGTTTGAAATGGGCAGGGATGAGATATGATGAATTCTGAGTTGTATCCCTTGTACATACATAAACAGAGACAGAGAGAGAGGAGAGAGAGAGAGAGAGAGAGAGACAGAGAGAGAGAGAGAGAGAGAGAGGGGGTAAAGAGAGAGAGAGAGAGAGAGAGAGGGGTAAAGAGAGAGAGAGAGAGGGGGGGGAAAGAGAGAAAGACCTGGTTTGACTTTTGGGTCTTTTTAGATTATATCTAGCGTATTTTTCTGCTCTGTGTGATTGTGAAAGGATTACACATTTAGTCAACCGTAAAATGTCAGTAAATGTAATAATACATTAAGTTCTTAATCATTTATGCATGGAAAGATAAATCATTACATTCGATTAAAATGTAGTGAACCACCCTTGATCCATAATGTCAGCTTGATATTTTATGCAACATTTGTGCTATGTTTTCTAAAGTTTGGTTAAGTTACTATTAACATGCAATATTCTACACGCGGGTCCCCCATTCAAAGCTTTTTTTCCTTGAGGGCGTCTAAAAACGCCATTGAGTGGGTTATAGGTAACATTGAAAATCGTTTAAAAGTTGGCATACAAAAGTTAAAAGTTTGCATACCGTTTATTTATTTATTGCAACAGAAAACTCGTTCAGGGGCAAGCTTTCTGAGTAAAAGGATAAAACTATTTAATTTTTGCTCATTTAGGTATTTTTTACAGTTAATCAACAGTAGTCTTTGAAAAGAACTCTTTATTCGTTCGATTCGTACTGCATTAGTCTAATGGCCGTTAGATTGAATGGAAAGACAATATATTGATGGATTGAAAAGGGTGTAACACCACTTTTAACAGTTTTTCAGTCATATCGCGGCGGCAGGATCACTGGTAATTCTCACACCAGTACTAACACTTCTTCATTTCCAAGCCTCCAGCTGCTTATCCCACTTATGTTTCCGATTATCCACCCATTGGGTCGGAGACGTATGTCGGAAAAGATATTCGCCGCGGCCGAGGATCGAACCAGGGACCCCATGACTAGGAGGCTACGCGATACCAACTGCGCTATGGCCGCGGCGTGGAGTGACAATAGCACTCTGTTCTATTCACACCCTCTTGTAAATTGAAATGAATTTAGAACTTAAACAAGTTAATATAAGTTTTAAAGCATCTTTTGTTCTTTTACCTCAGTTCCAACGAAGTTTTCTATCTAATGAGATGGTTATTTCTCAAATTACAGCCGTTGTGATTTGTGTTCTGCTTGATTGATTGATTGATTGAATTGGGTTAAACGCTGCTTTTCAGTCATATCGCGCGGCTTGAGCACCTAACAATGGATTTCTGGTATTTCTCACACAAGTACTACCACTACATCCTCTTCTAGCCTCCAGCTTCTATCCATCTTAGGTTTACGATTATCCAGCCATTGGTGAGAGACAAATGTCGGAAAGGATATGTGACGCCGCCGGGGATCGAACCCATGACATTCCATGATTGAAGATTAGGAGTCTGACGCGCTACCGACTGCTCTATGACGGCGGCCTTGTGTTCTGCATGTTCATTCAACTTGAACCAGTCTAATTTTTTGTCGTTTGATTAAGGAAACTTGTTTCGCACCGGCTTAATGAGTCTGGTAGACGGACAAGATTTGCCAATCTTGGACTTAAAACTTTTGCAAATTTTAAAACGAATTTAGATGCTAATTATGCACCTTAAGAATAGTTCAGATGTGCAGCAAACAGACGGTAGGTTGGGCATGTCACGTGATGACCTGTATACCTTTTCGGAAAATGGAATGAATGTGAAAAAAAACTTTACTTTGAAGGAGAGAGTTTTTATAACGAAAATTGTTTTAGAGATTGAGCTTGCGAAATTTTTGATTTGCCCTCGAAATAGAGAAGGCAGGAAGAACTTATTAAAACAAACAAAGTTGTCAACGGAACCTCTTATGGAATAGTTTTCTTCTTTTTCGTGCAATATAAGGCATCTTTGGCACATATATCCGATCCGAGAGTAGAATTTTAAAACTTTTTATGCTGAATCGGGGAAATCAAATCATGACATGATGTATAGACAGATATCAGTCAGCATATATAGTTGGTTCAGCGCGAAACAGTTGTTACTGTCTATAAACATATAGGCAGTTACAACTGTTTCGCACTGAACCACCGATATTTGAAGTCTAATCTAAGTCTACACTAACTGCTTGTTCACGTATAATCTCTGGTTTTTGTGTCCCTTTTGATATTATTCTTGAAAAAACTTTCTGGGAAAAAATGGTTGAGACACGGATTTTTTTAATTGTACTTACTTTATTATACGTTATGCTACCCCTTTGAATTCGGATACGTTCAAATTAAAAAAAAACAGTAATGGGTTAACTCACTTTTAATACTTCCAGTGATTTCAAGTGTTTGATTTTAATGCAAAACCGAAAAGAATTTGATTTAGCGCCACAAGGGTAAGCTGGGTCATGGTTAATTACCGTTTAGAAAAAAACAAAACAAAACTGGAATTTTGCAGTAGAAATGCTCATGAATAAATTAAGGCAACGTTTGTGAGCGATTACTTTCGATCAAAATGCTGTAACCACAGCTGGAAAAACTGTAGTTACGAGTTTGTTTTTTTGTTTGTTTTGATTTTGTTTTTTGTCTATGCGGGATGAGCTCCTAATCTGTTTGGAATATTATAGTTAAAACACGGTTCACCGACATGAAAACCTAAACAGAAATTGGCAACTGGGGCACATTGCAATCCAGATTTGTGAAAAAGTGAAATGATTTAATTAGTTATTGAAATTTTTCCATGCTTGTTAGATTTAAAGTACATGTATATGAAGCGTGATTTTTTCAATAGCCAATCGACCAATCGCTGGCCCGCCAACTTTCTCTATTCGCCGCGTCCATTGACCCCAACAAGAAATTCTACTTCGATTTCAGACGGCATTATTTTGCAAGCCATTAGTATGTAACAAAAAAGTAGAAATGTTGGTTAACGACCTAAACGTTGTTACTACAGCTTATTCAAGCTGTGGTTAAAACGTTTAAGTCGCCAAACCAACAAAAGTGCTTCACACTAATGGCGGTCTATATTTGAGTTCAAACCTAACCCCCCCGACGGCGGCACTCATCCTTTCAGACTATTTGTCTCTCACCAATGGGTCGATAATCGTAGACCTATGTGGGATAGCAGCTGGAGGCTAGGAAAGGGTGTAATGGTAGTACTGGTGTGAGAAATACCAGGATTCCATTGTTAGGTGCTCCAGCCGCCGCGATATAACTGAAAAATTGTTGAAAGCGGCGTAAAACCCCATTCAAACAAACAAAGCAAACCTAACCCCGGTCTAAATGAATGAATTTGATTGGTCCATTCTTTCTATGATTGACAGCTGCGATTGGTCAATTGAGGCTGTGCATAAGCTAACTTACCGCTATATCAATAAAATGTCTTTGGAAGTATCACAAAATCCCGAACATATTATCTTACCTAAAATGGTTCAACTATCCGATACATTTATACATTTCCCCACATTAGAAATAATTCAAATGCTTTATGCACCATGTTCTCAAAACATAATATATATCCATTTACACAGTATAGATCGATGAACAAACATCTGTGGTTCAACTAGTTGTACCCTTTGTTATACATCTTAGTTTACACATGGATATTAAAAAAATTCCTTGTGAGCAATTTATACCTTTTGATATTAATAGTTGTCAACTGTATTACCGTAAACTGGTTCATTTGAGCTAATCTACCTGTTAAGTATGACGCGTTCGTCGGTGTGCGAGCAAAGGTGGTAACTGCAGCTTTAATAAAGCTGTAGTTACGAGATTTTTTCTCGCACACCGACGAAGGCGTGAGCGCGACCTGTTCTGAATACTTTTACTGCGATTTCCACCATGCTTTTTGGACTGGTCAACATACGTGTGAATTTCTGGTAAGTTTAATTTATCTTAATCCATTACCAGACGATAAAATTTGGCGCAATTTGAGTTGGCGTCTGTACCTTCTTTCTATTTAGACCGGTCCCTATTTTTTTTTTCATCTGGTAAACGGGTTTAACTTTCAAAGAATGATTTAGATATTGTGTCTAGATTATTATCTGTAAAGGATTAATTCAGAAAAAGTAACTAACATTTATAAATGATATTTTAGCCTCGAAACGAACACAAAACGAAAATCAGTTCTCTCTGCGAATCTTTCGAAGTAAACAATGCGCTTGATTGTGGTCGGTGCTTCGATTTGTCAATTGATAATTCGGAGACCACGTGTTAAAAAATCACCTGCTAGTGGAAGCCGTTACTGCGGACATCAAATTAAACCAGATTATACGGTGGACAAAGTTTGGGCTGATTGAATTAGCGAACCGTCGGTGAGCGAGCAAAATGTTGTAACTACAGCTTTAGTTTTACTTTTTCCGATAGTTGTCTCTCACCAATGGGTGGATAATCGTAAACCTAAGTGGGATCGCAGCTTTATTTCCCATAGTTTTATGGTTATCCCTATCCTTTGGTCAATAATCGTAATCACATCAGTACTACCACTACATCCTTTCCTAGCCTCATGCAGCTGCCATCCCACTAAGGTTTACGATTATCTACCAATTGGTGAGAGACAAATGTCGGAAAGGATATGTGCCGCCGCCGGGGATAGAACCCATGACATCCAATGATTGAAGATAAGGAGAGAGACGGGCTACCGACTGCGCTATGACGGCGGCAAAGAGAAATTAGAGGATTTGAAGTCAGATTGAATAGAACTTTTGCAGAGATTCCCACCAGGAAAAAAATTTAAAATAAAAATTCCGTTATGAGGCTGACTTTTGGTTTGGCAGAATCGGCCATTCGGATGAAAGTTTATTATAATGTTAATTATATGTCCATATTTATCGAGTGACTTTCGGTTTGGCCCAGTAACAAGTCGGCTGTTTGGCCCAATTATTCGGCCTAGCGCCATACGATAGGCCTTGGATCCGTTAAAAGTCCAATAGAAAATCACACGGAAAAAAGGTAAATACAATCACAATTGGATTTAGGGCTTTATCATCTCATTACCACATGACAAAACTTTAGACTGGTCCAAATTAAGAGAAGTTGCAGACCATAATATTTAATTAGTTGACTTAAGAAAGAATTTGCATTTAAGGGTTGAAAACATTGTTGAAAAATGAAGAAATTGCTTGTGACAAGCAATTTCTTCATTTGCAACAATTTTTCCCCATGCTGCTTTCACGAGGGGCGTCAAAATGTGTCATCGTGCGGGAAAGGGATTAGCAAATACATGTACATGTAAAACACCTTATGGTTATACACAGTTCTCGCGTTCCCCTCCATCGGATATGTGCAATTCAATTAATATTTCAACACTAGAAAAGTTGATGCATGAACGATTTAAGTCGTGCTATAAACGTTTAGATTTACAGCGTAGTCGATATTACATAATACGTGTGCTCTTCACTTAACCCATTATCACACAATTACGCTTTCTGACGACCCGAAGAAACCCCATCACAGAAACTTTGTGAAGAACAAATTGTAACAAGCAATTTCCCATCTTCTTACGATGTTTCCTATGATATTTGGCACTTATTTTCGCATTTTAGTGCAGTTTGAAATGTCGTTATGACGTTATGCAGTTACGACAGTTTGAAAGCACACCTCCGCTATATTTTTTAAATCTTTCTACATGATCTACAACACCGTCAAGGTCGGGCTATCTCGTTATTTCATAATATTATTCCACAGTTTTATTCGTCTATGCTCCAATCAAATGTTAACGTGTTTTAACCCTTGTCATGCTGAATTAAAATCCTGTAAATGTCTTGAGAATCAAAGGACTAACAGCATTGGAAAGTCTTATTGAGTGTCAATATTTCTTTTGAAAATTGATTATTTAAATATTTCTGGCTTAAAGGGTACAAACAGGTGGTGTAGACCAAGATCAGACTGTAGTTATGTGCAGACTGATCTTACTTATACCTCCTGGCTAAACAGGAATATTCCGGGTTCAGCATGACAATGGTTAAGTAAACATCTACCCGAATGGATAGATATCGAAGGGAAAAAAGGTATGTACGATCGAGATCATTTTCATAATTTAAAGGGTTTGGATATAAATTGATTGAATGAATGGGGTTTAACTCCACCTCAAAAAGTATTTCAGTCATATCGCGGCGGCTGGAGCACCTAGCCATGGGTTCCTGGTATTTCTCAAATACTCATACCAGTATTACAACTTAATCCTTTCCGAGCCTCCAGCTGTTCATCCCACTTAGGTTTACGATTATCCACCAATGATTGTGGTAACTATAAAACTATGGGAAATAAAGTAGAACATCTTATTCGTAATAACAAAAATCTACAATAACGCAGTTAATAAAAGTACTAGCAAGGGTCTTTGGAAAAAACTTAGAAAGGTACAAAACAATTCAACTTGGATAACGTTTCATACCCATTACCTTTGGAAATAATATTCAACAGAGAGCATATCCGCGGAATACATCATATCCCGAATGAATTTAACGATCATTTCATCAACATAGCATACATCGTAAAAAAGTCACAGAAAGAAAGCTGCTCGGATTGACGAAATAAGCGTCAAAGTTCTGAAATCGCGTGGTGTTCACATAGTTTTACCATTAACTTCTATTATTAACAACAGTATTGCCAAAGATATACTCCCAAATGTATTTAAAGAAGTATGTGGTCTACCTTAACAAAAAGGGTCTGAAAAAGAAGATCCAATTTACTACCGCCGAATATCAATATTGCCGATTATTATCATTATTATCATTTTTTTTAATGAACTTCGTTTATATGAGCAACTATTTCCATTCCTGCATAAAAATTACATATTAACGATAGACAATACATACACATAGACATAAAACATAAATGTTATCAAAGCCACTCTAAAAAGAGTAATATAACAGACACCAAAGAAGCAAATAACATGTATACAGACATTTGAATCTGATTTTGTTCACAAAAAATTAAATATTGCATTACCAGAAACGTATAGTCGTAAGAAATCATGCACGCCCACACGCGTACACACACACACACACACACGCACACACACACACACACACACACACACACACAAACACACACAAACAAGCACGAAAACGCAATTTCACATGAATGGTCAAAAGAAATTGATCCCGGGAAGAGTGTCGGTTCGGTTTTCGTCGATTTGAAAAAGAAGGCTTTTGATTTGGTAGATCATAACATTTTGTATATAAGCTCAGATTACATAATTTCTCGGAAAAATCTTTAGCTCTATTTAAATCTTATTTGTCCGACAGGAAACAGTACATGGGGCATAATATTTATTCTTCTCCGCAACCAATATCTGGTGGTGTCCATAAGGCTCTATTTCTGTTTAATCTATATAAATGTCATGAGTTTTCATGTTAGAGTGTCCAGGCTAGACCTGTATGCAGATGATTAGACACAATATAAGTCTGGCATAAACTATGGCGAAATACAAACCAATCTACAAAATAGCTTAAATTCTATAGTGGAATAGTGTTCTAATAACAATATGGTTTTTTAATGACAATATGCTTGTTAATGCGAATAAAACAGAGTGTATGCTTCCTGGACCCAAACAAAGAATAAAAAGATTAAACTAGATTTAAAAATAGATGAAATTGGCATTGATAGTTTTGAATCCAATAAGATTTTAGGTGTGCACGTTGACAAACTCCACATATTGACAAAACTAGTTTGAAAATGAATAGTAAAATCACTATCCTACAACGAATTTCGACTTATCTGTCGTTTGATATGAAACAATTGTTTTACAATTGTTAGATTTTACCTATCTTTGATGTTTGCTGTACAGCTTAGTGGAAAAGTGCTAATTGTAGTATGAGCTGCCCGTGTTATACTAGACCTTTTACAACAACACGGTCGATTGAACTTTCCTCTTCTAATTGCGGATTGGAATTAGTAATTGTTTTCTTGGTCTTTGATCGATCTGATTGTTTGCATCTGTTTTGTCAAAAATCAGTCAACTACACAATAAGTAGTATCCTCGAGTTGGCACAAAATCGCATTCACTAGTCTCGAGCCCGTGTATTGCCAGGTAGGATTTAATTGTGTACCAATCTTTCCCCATCTTCTATTATTATCATATTTCATTTTCAACAATTATTTATTAACTTGTTTATATATTTTATAATTAGTCTCTGTAAAAGAAGAAATAAAGAGAATATATATATACAACGAACGTGATTTCTTTAGTAATAACACTAACTACAATTTACGACCAATTACTCAGCATGACACACAACTTACTCAAAGTTTAATACATTGTACGAGAAAAACTCATTTTCATACTACAATATGAGTGTGTGGAACAAAATTCCTTTTTCAGTTAGAGATGCAATATCTTTATCCAGTTTAAAAATCGGTTCAAACAATATTTGCTATTAAAACAAATCTAAAGTCTCTGCAGAAAATACTAAGTGACCTTAAAGTTGTATCATTTCGTAGATCTACTAATCTTTATGATATATTGTAAATCTTCCCCTCTTTTTTTATGTTCTTATTTTTTTTAATCAAACTCAAAATGCATGCCTGTATCATTCATCATAATCATTGTAATCTTTACGGTAATCATTTTCACATTGAAGAAGGGAACATTCCAAAAAAGAGTATTCAGGTATTCTAATTTGAAAATGTTTTAATGTTCTACCCTCTTAAAATAAAGCTATTATTTTAATTTCATTATTATTAAGATCATTTCCTTTCGATGTCTAATAAATGCCAACAGTCACTCGAAAAGGGAGTTAACTACTCAACAAGTCTCAGATTTTGCTTTGATTAATTCCCTGGAAAAATTGTCATTCACCAATACAGACGACAAAAAATTAGACGATTTTTCAAGGCGCATTCAGTTTGGAAGACAATAGTCAAATATAAAAATTATTTGAAAACGATAAAATATTTGTAGCAAGCAATTTCTCCTTTTTCCATAATCTTTTCCTCAATATAATTCATGAAGGCTTTAAAAGTCGGGATTTTGTGGTAATTGATTAAGAATCAACCAAAATGCACTAAATGGGAAGCCTTTAAGCAGAAATCAAGCAGGAATCCAAAACAACCATCCTCAATTTGAGATGTCGATTTTAACAGAATTCCGATATGCCAACCATAGAATACCAGGATATGATTTCAATGTCAAAGTTTCTTTTTTCACAACAACAGGCCAAACTCCACACCTTTCCGCTGTTTTCAACGCACCCCATAAGGTGACATTCCAGACAAAAAACAACACACCTTTCCACGATTTCTTTCAGAACACCTTGTGTAACCTCTACTAGCTGCAATTTCTTTTGCGAATCTTTATTTTCATAGAATTCCCAAAGTCCAAAGTTTGGGTAAACCCCTCAAAACCTTGACGATTTCCTTCCCCAAAATTTGAGAGGGCTTAGGCCTCCATATTCAGTGACATATAGATCTTGCATAGTTTAACCCATTCCCACACAAGCCCTCCTTTTTACGCCCCTCAAGAAAAAAGCTTTGGAAAACATTGTGGAAAATGAAGAAATTGCTTGTATCAAGCAATTTCTTCATTATCCAAAACGTTTTCTATCCAAAAAGGTGAAAAAAAATTGAAATTCCATCAACTTGAAATTGCCGTCTGCATCTTCTTTCAATTTGGACCAGTCTAAAATTTTGTCAAGTGGGAATGGGTTAACAAAAAAGAGATGGTCAACGAAACTAACGGATACCTGGTCATGCTATCTAAACTCCGACAATCCTACTGAGATACCGGACCGTTCTAAATTGCAATGGAAAGAAACCAATTTCACTATAACTATCGAAAGCTTGGGTCATATTGTCGTTGGGCGACCGAAAACCTCGTAGCTATAGCTTAGATAAGCTGTATAATGTAGTTCTGAGGTCTTAGTCGCCGACCGATGATTTGCAAGTACTCCCATACGGAACAGAACACACAGAAATGTTATTTTTAGCTAGCAAAACGTCAGCTTTGATTGCTTGAGTTTACAGACAAATTTTGAGGTCTTCTTAGATTTCAACGAGTGCAAACTGCCACTGGAGGCTAAACCTTTCAATCCATTGAATGCCTCGGCCATTAAAAATACAATGTAGTTCTTATTTCTGGAATATTGCAAAATCTGCCACTGATTTTTATGGCCACATGAATTAACTTTATACAAATTGTAGAAAACTCCTTCAAAAAGCATTTCAAGAAAATAGCTCTGGAAAACATTGTGGACAACGAAGAAATTGCTTGTACCAAGGAATTTCTTCATTGCCCATACTGTTTTCTACCCAACAAGGCAAAGACTTTCTAAATTCCAAATGGTAACCTTTGACAAAGAAGATTACATAATAAAATCATGCTTTGCTAGCTTACAGTACTTTCAGTGCTTTGATTTGACATGTACGAGTACAACGTACATAGTCATAATACATCCAATTGTACATAAATACGAAACCATCTGATTACGAGAAGAGCGAGCTGACCACGCAGATTATGAACTAGAAAGAAGTCTAACGGAGTAAAGGTCCATGTGAAAAAAACTTCTTTCACCCTTTGCTGTTTTGTTTGAATGGGGTTTTACGCCGTTTTCAACAATCTTTCAGTTATATCGCGGCGGCTGGAGTACCTTACAATGGATTCCTGGTATTTCTCACACCACTACTGCCTTCACATCCTTTCCTAACCTCCAGCTGCTATCCCACCTAGGTCTACGATTATCAACCCATTGGTGGGAGACAAATAGTCGGAAAGGATGGATGCCGCCGTCGGGGTTCGCCTACCCGGGACCGCTAGATTGACAGTTCGACGCGCTACCAACTTCGCTATGACGGCGGCTCTCCTTTGCTGTTTTAAACCTGTCCAAATTCAAAGGATTTTCAGATGAAATCTAAAGTGGATTTAATTAGAAGAATAACAGTCTGTAGGGTAGAAAATATTGTTGAAAAACTACAATGTTTTCTAGATTAAAAAATCGCAGGGAAGTAAAACATAGATTGAACTGGAAAGGGTTAACACAAATATTTAAAAATTGAAAAGACCCAGGAGTGGCCAACAAGGGATCGAATTTCAAGAATGCTTATATAGTAAGGTAGAATGTTACGGAAAATCGTTAGAAGGGGGAAGAGCAAAGAACCTTGTCAGCCAGTCCATAGCATTTACACTACCCTATAGCTTATGAAATTTGATTATTTATTTTTTTTTATTTTAGGGTAGAAATCATTGTGGATAATGAAGAAATTGCTTTTCAAAAGCAATTTCTTCATTTTCCACAATGTTTTTAAACTTTTTTTTCTTGTCGGCGTCTAAAAGCGTCACTGAGTGAGAATGGGTTAAAGTTGTAGTTTTTTCCGAAAATGTTTGCTAGCAATTCTACCGAAAAAAAGTGTGTTTCATTTTTTCGCTTGATTTAATTCTAGACTGAATTTAGATATTAGCTAGTGCGAAGCCTCATTTGCCTGGGTCGTGTCATTACAATAACGTCAAAAATTCTAACAATCACGTAACAGTATTTTTTTTTTTCCTTTTTTTATAGAGAGTGTAGCCTAATTGACTAGGCAGTCGACCTTTAGACCTTTAGGTCGTTTACGAGTGATTTAACTGTTTCACATTAAGTCTAATCTTTACACCCCACCTCACACCTAATATGGTGAAATGTTTTTTTTTAATTACATTAGTAGAATACTTACCCCCGTAAGCCTTCGGGTAAAGCTAGGTCGATGTGACTTACATATAGGGTGATACAAATTATATGGAAGGTTAAAAATTCAATGCTGTTTCAAATTCCAGTGATAGATTGATTGATTAACTGAGTTATTGGAGTTTAACACCACTTTTAGTCATATTGCGGCTGCTGTAGCACCTAACCATGGATTTCTGGTTTTTCTCACAACAGTACTACAACAACAACCTTTTCGAGCCCCCTGCTCGTCATATTTAGGTTTACCATTATCATCCCATTGTTGGGAGACAAATGTCAAAATGGATATTCGTCGCGACCGGTTCCCAGTTCCTTAAGCTTTACTGACATACTGTTTTACAAAATTTTAGACCTGTCCAATTTCTAAGGTTTTGCAAACGAAAATTTGAAGTGGATACAATTAAAAAAATAACCATTCTGTAGGGTAGAAATTATTGTGGAAAAAGAAGAAATGGCTTGTTACAAGCAATTTCTTCTTATTCTACAATGTTTTCTCAATTATAAAATCACAGGGATATAAAAACCAGAGATTGAACAGTTAACGGAAAGCTGGTATACGTCCACTTGCCACCTAGAACATGGTTCGACTGAGATACCAAACAACGTTAGTTTACAAAGTAAATGATCGAAAACATAAAACTTTGGTTGGCGACCTAAATGTTCTACTAGAATTTGATTCAGCTGTCGTTATGGCTCTTAAGTTTTTAGAACATTGATTGCTGATTGAATGGGGCTTTAAACAATGTTTCAGTCATATCGCGGCGGCAGGAGCATCTAACCATGCATTCCTGGTTTTTCTCACACCAGTTCTACCACTAAATACTTTCCGAGCCTCAATTGCTCATCCCACTTATGTTTACGATTATCGAATCTAGACCAACAAAAATGCATGACATGAATGTCCGAGGTCAATACTAATTTATGAATGAATTATTTAATTGGCCAATCGATTTTCTAGTTGACAGTGGTTATCCGTCAGTAAGCAGACCCGTTAACATGTCTGTTTGGTTCTGATACTTCAACTGCATCAGCTTTTTTCACTGACTTCGATAGTTATAATGAAAGTTCAGAGTTTATTCCAATCTGAACCATATCAAACTGTGAGCGTATTTAATGCATGCTAAAAGTTCATATATTTACCCTTGTCATGCTGAATAAGCCATTTACATAAATGCATTTACATGTTAAAATTTAGAGGTGGTAAAAAATCAAAGACCTTAGAGCCCAGAAAGCCTAAGTTTTGAGTAAACTGATCTTAAAAGGAACTTAACGGTTAAGCAGGAGGTCTGGACAAAGATCAGAGTGCACATATGTGCAGACTGATCTTTGACTAGACCTCCTTCCAAAATAGAATATCCCGAGGTTCAGATAAGGATAAAGTCTTGAACCGCCTCTGCCTTTTTCACGTTTTAACAGTAATTCTACCACAACCAATCGGCTATAACGATGAAACAAACACTTACTGATACAGTATTTTCAAAATGCTATGAATAAACCTATGAAATTGTCCTTATTCATAGCATTTCTAGCTGTCTGTCCTCGTCATCTTTGTAAGCCATTTATGTCGCGAAACTTGATACTGCGTACTTATTTTCGAAAAGACGAACAAAAAACATAAGGTGGTTTAAGCAATAAAACATCGTAAATACAGCTTGTGAAAGCCGTTTTACGATGTTTTGGAACACAGCGACAATAATTTAGCTTAAGATTTGTCAGAGAGAGCTTAACTAGTAATCCTAAAACTAAAAGGCTATTTAACGAATTTTTCGTACAGATATTTTAGACTACCCTGTATTCATTTGTGTTTTATGACGCGAAAGGGAATATCAAGTTATTAGGTAAAGTGCGTATCTAGAAAAAAAAGATAAAATAAAATAAAAACAAAACAATCTGGGTCACCATCTCGAAAATGAATATATGTTAAAGTAGAATGACCATTCTAAATCCAGAAAATCTACCAAGCACAAAAATGTGTTCTAAAGGTCAACTTGCACAAAATGGTTTTCATTTTACCCAAAATACGTTTTTAATGCACAATTTATCCATCAGGTAAAATTGGTCCCCAAGAAAAGACTGAAAAATATCCAAGCAGCAAACTGCGCAGTCCAACCAGGGTCGAAACTTTTTGCCATGTAAAGATTTCCTGAATGAAGAAAAACCGACTGGTAAAAAACACCTCGAAAATCTAAGATAAGGAAGATATCTCGTGAAATCTGAAAGTAGAAGTCCTAATTAGGAAGGCTGAGTAGGCTAATATGGGTCTACATAATCTTATTTTTAAATATTTTCAGGAAATGCTCGTCTATATAGCTTATATTATTGATGGATCGTTGACCTTGGCATTGACCCCAAACATGACAAATCGGCCGAAATAATAAACGACATTTCTCGTAGTTTGTAGAATAGATGGTGAAGGTCGTAACATAGAATTTTAAACGTTAGTTGGCGACCTAAACGTCTTGACTACAGCTTGAATTAGCTGTCGTTACGACATTTATATCGCTAAAACCATCAACAATGCTATTCATAAATGTCGAAATTCTCATTCCGGTCTAGATGAGTAATTTGATTGGTCAATCAATATTTAATTAACAACGGCGATTTTTCTATTCATCGTGAAAAATATGAAAAAAAATGTCCTTACTCAAAGGCTTTTCTTTTTTCCATCTTATCTGTTCTTTTGTTGCTTGACACAAATTTACCCTTATAATGCTGAGTAAAAATTCTCTTCAAAATTGCGTTAAGATCAAAGGGCTGAAAGACTGAATGTTCTGATTTTTAAGATAATATCTGTTTTGAAATTTTATCTTGTAAACAACTCTTGCTCTTTAGGGACAAGCAGATTGTATAGACTAAGATCAGACTGCATGCAGGCTGATCTTTGTCTATACATCTTGGCAAAACAGGAATATTCTGGGTTCAGCATGACACCGGTTAAAATGAAAGCAACAGCCTGCATATGTATGCTGTCGGTTGCGGTAAATAACAGATGGATCGCTGCAGTAATTCAAGATCTCCGAGATAATGCCAAAAAGATTTTGGTAGTGTGACTTAAACGTAGCAACTTATGCACATGATTCTTGAACAAAACAATGCTTTGCTAGACTAAAGTACTTTCAGTACTTTGATTATCTTTCTCGAGAATCTTTCTCAGAAATCAAGTATACTGAATATTGGGGCGCTTGACAAATAGAAAAAAACATGCTCAAGCTGGTAAGCAAAACTTTAAGATCTCCTATCACTAATATCACATACAGCTTCAAAGAGGTCTTGGCCCTTTACTGATTTTCAAAATTTAAGCCTTTTACAAATTCAAAGGGGAAGCAGACGACATTATGAAATATGTTCATTTCAAAACTTAATCTTGCTTTATGATATAAAACATTGTGAAAAATAAAAAAAAATGCTTGTTACACAAGTAAAAAGTCACAGAGACTTTCAAGTCATGGATTGTTCGGGAAAGGGTTAAAGCATTATGTTCATGACAGTCATTTCCTACACGATAAATATATTTGCAAAAAAAAAAAAATATCATACTTTTAAACAATTCTTCGATTGTTTTCCTTTGGTTGATTTTTATGCTGTTTATTTATATAGAATTAATATAAGAGTATTGCGTCAGCAGGCGACTAAAACCTCTCAAATCTAACTTGTTAAAGCTGTAGTTACAAGATTTTGCTTGTCCACACGGAGAATTAGATCCTTTGAAATGATACAGCAATACCCTGTTGACATCTGATATTTCTCGTTAAATAGTTACCATGACCACAATAATGGTTTTTGTTTTTCCCCTCTGATATTGATTTGTAAAATTCAAACCTTCAGAGACGAATAAATGTGACCAGTCACATGAAAAAGCGACGTTTCAGATCATCGTAAAATGCCGATCCTGATCGGATTGCGCGGATTGTGCATTCTAACCGGGTCTGAAACTGTTTACCTTCAGACGATTTACGGATTTAGAATGCTCATTCTGTTTCTATGCACCCGTTTCAGAAATACCAGACGGCATAATTTCAGACTGGTCCAATTTGAAGCAAGTTGCGGACGATAATTTAAAGTTTAAATTTCAGATTTTATCTCCAGTATGGTAGAAAACATCGTGACAAATGAAGAAATTGCTTGAATAAAGCAATTTCTTCAGTTTCCACAATGTTTTCACAATTGCAAATCTTGAGAGGCGTCAAAAAGCGTCATTATGTGGATATTGGTTTAAAATACCGATCCTTATTAATCAGTGCTGGAGCAGATCGCTTTTTTAAGCGCAAGTTATTAGCCGAACGCCGTCCCCGCCCACTGACAACACTGAGATCCGAAAGGAAGTTCCGCTTCGATATTAAGTGGATTTAATTTGTAAGTTTTATGGCCAGTGGCATATAATGAAAAAGTAAAATCGTTGGTTAGCGACTTAAACGTCGTAACTATAGCTATAATAAGCCACAGTTACGACGTATAAGTCGCTAAACCAACAAAAATGTTTCACACAAATGTCGGCCAATATCGGAGTCCAGAGTTCACTTCAAGTCTAAATAAATGCTTTGATTAGTCCATTGATTCTTTGGTTGAGAATCGCTATCAGCCAATCATCAATCGAGCTTTGAAGAAATCGCTTGTTACAAACACTTTTATTAACCCTTGTCATGCTGCATAAACTACCTTATTGAACTGCTGTAAAATCAAAGGACTGAGGGCACTGATAGAACTTGCTGTTCAAATATCAATACAACTTTTAGAAATCAATTTCATAAACAACTCTGGCATGCCAAGTACAAGCAGGAGGTGTAGACCAAGATCAGACTGCACTTATGTGCAGGCTGATCATGGTCTACACCTCCTGCCAAAACCGGAATATTCCGGGTTCAGCATGACAAGGGTTAATTATCCATAATGTTTTCTACCCCAAAAGAAAGAGATTTTTGAAATTTCATCAACAAAAAAATTATCGTCTACAACTTCTATTTCTTCAATTCGGACTAGTCTAACATTTTGTCGTCTGGAAATGGGCTTAATAAGCTCCTGGCTTATGTTTACAAATAAATAATAAACAGATGAAAAATGTTACGCCACAAATTGTTTTAGGGGTAAAATTTGACAGCAAGTCATGCTGAAAATTTCAAATTAAAAATTATGCTCAAAATATTATCATGGCTTTACCTTCTTAAACTATTACTATTTTCAAAAAAGATTAGCATTGGTCAATTGGAAAATCGAGTGCAATTTGAAACGTAACCAGCCTTAGAGGCAGAATATAGAGTGGGAAAGAAAGAAATTACTTGTTAAAAACAATTTCTTATCTTAAAGTATAAAATCATATTGGTGTAAAAACCAGGGATTGTATGGGAAAGGTCTAAAAAATGAACAGCTTTCTCACTGTTAACTGAAATAGATGTTATACAATGCTTATATTACGCCATATTCTGACTATGGATGAATTTAGTCAATTGGGTGAATTCAAACCTTCGTTAAGTCTCAGAATCAGTAAAATACATCTAATAATAAAAATGCAGCAAGAATAATCTTAACCCATTCTCAGACGGCAAAATTTAAGAATTGTCCAAATTGAAACGAGTTGCAGTCGACAATTTAAAGTTTATGAAATTTTAGATTTTTTCTACTTTCTTGGTAGATAACATCGTGTAGAATAAAGAAATTGCTTGTTACGACAAAAAGAGTTATTGTATGGGGATGGGTTAAATAAACCCCAAAGATCTGTTTATTAAAAAATCCTATAGTCTTAGATTGAATAACTTAAAAAAAGATTAGATGCAAATACTTGACAATTCTCATTGTTTACAAAACTATTCGTGGGCAGGCCCAATCGTATATATCTGAAGTTAGTAGTAATTCATTCTGTGATTGATTGAATGGGGTTAAACGCCGCTTTTAACAGTATTTCAGTTATATCGCGGCGGTTGGAGCACCTAACAATGGATTCCTGGTATTTCTCGCACCAGTACTACCACTACATCTTTTCCTAGCCTCCAGCTGCTATCCCACTAAGGTTTACGATTATCCACCCATTGGTGAGAGACAAATGTCGGAAAGAATATGTGCCGCCGGGGGATCGAACCCATAACATCCCATGATTGAAATTCATTCTATGAACAATTCAACATTCATCTATCTCACAAATGCATCTTCAAAACAGATCTTGCGAAAAGAATTATAAACCTTCGCAGCAAATATTGAGCCTTAAGCATATAAATACACTGCATATAAACGGAGAAAAAAATGGAGAGGTATTCATTTAATGTACAAGGTAAAGAAACGATTGCTAACGCAAAAACAATGTTTCACTGAATTGCTTATTCAATCTCATCGGTCGCGTGTTTCAAGAGGAATGCGATTGCAAACGTTTGTCACCCTGCACGCGTTCATGAATATTTAACGGCTATGATTTTGCGCAGCTAAAGTTAAACACTTAATTTACTATTCTGCATCTTTTAGGACTCTTGTTAACCAATCACCAGACATTAAAACTATAGACTGGTCCAAATTGAAAGGAGTTGCAGACAAAAAAATTAAATTAGTTAAATGTTAGTGTTTTTTTTTTTTTTTTTTTTACTATTCTGGGTAGTAAAAATTTTGGAAAATGAAGAAATTGCTTGTTGCGAGCAATTTAGCAATTTCTTTATTTTACACAATATTTTCGCAATTTTTAGGGGCTTCAAAGCGTCATCGAGTGGCAAATTAGGGAGGCTGTTCAAAGGTTCACGAAGATTAACTTCTGATAGACTGGTACCACTGTCGACCGGCTTTGTTAAAGTCGACGGCGGTACCGGTCTAAACTTCTGATGGCTACCCAGTAACACAGCCTTGCTTTTATCGACTTCATCAAAATATTCTGAATAATCGAACTGAAAGAATCTGTACAGCTTGTGTAAACTGAACAAATAAGTGATTTTTTTCAGTAGAAAACATCGAAATATAAAGAACAATCTCTTCTGAGAAGCAATTTATGGATAAGCGTTACCCATCAAAAGTGGATCGACCAATCAAATATTTCATTTAGACCGTACATTTTTGTGATTTGCGACTAGAAAGTTGTAACTACAACCCATCATATCACTCACTTCCCCCTCTCTCTCTCTCTCTTTTTCTCTCTCTCTATATATATATCTATCATTCCATCCATCCACCATTCCGTCCATTCATCCATCATCCATCCATCCATCCAACCAACTATCTATCTATCTATCTATCTATCTATCTATCTATCTATCTATCTATCTATCTATCTATCTATCTATCTATCTATCTATCTATCTGTCTAACTTTCTATCTATCTATCTATATCTATCTATCTATCTATCTATCTATCTATCTATCTATCTATCCCCATGTCTCTCATCCTCTTAGTCCTCCACTCATTCATTCTGTTTATCTTGTCTCTATCCGCTTGAAGCATATTCAATCATTCTGTTCGCTTTAAGAGGGGCGGTTAATAAAAAATGATAAAAGGAAAAGAAAATATTGTCATAACAACCTCTGTTCAGCAATCCGTGTTGATCAGATGTTATAAATCATTCGAATAGATATTGAATCGTATATGTTACCTTGACAACAGACTATTTTTTGATATTCGATGTCATTCTCCTGTCAGGAGATATTATACATTCAGGATTAGTAGCAAAAACAATCTAATAAATCTTATCATAAGATACAAGAATGCTTCGCAAAATGTTTAGAGTTTGTTTTCATGTCCAAAATAAACACACAAAAAACGTTAAATTCTGAAAATGAGAAAATCGCAGTTCCTGACGAAGGCCTGAGCACGCCGTCAAAAAGCGATCGAATTTGACAAAAATAGAAAACATACAAGTCACTCGAAATATAAATTGTTCTTTATATGTTTCTTTGATGAATTGACGAAATTCCCTCCCTTTTTAACCTTTAGCTGAAATATTATTGTTTGAGCAGAATATTGTAAGAAGTTTGCAAGCATAATTATTTGTTTTGGCAAAGACCAAGCAAAGATGTTTTGATAAAGAAAAGGTAAATAGATGATTTAAAGTCCTTGTCTATGCCCAAAGTGGTCAATCGCGGTTGCCAATCAAATAGCCAGTCGACCAATGAAATCATTCATTGAGACAAGAAATGATTTTGATCTCCAACTTTGGTCGCATTTTTCGTTAACCTTTTTTTTGTTGGTTTGCGACTTAAAAATCGTAACTACAGCGTATTCAAGCTGTAGTTACGACGTTTAGGTCGCCAACCAACTATACAGGCATTTTTTACATGCTACTGGTCATGACTTTTTCGAAATAACGCCGTTTAAATCGAAGCGGGGTTTCCAGTCGGAGTCAGAGTCGGGGCTAACGAAGCAAGTTGGCGGAGCCGTCGATAGGTCAAATTACACTTTTTTTGTGTAAAAGATCGAGGAACTTAGAACGTATCCATCGTTAATACAAACAAACAACTATTTACCAAATAAAATCATACGGGAAACAGACGCGAAATGAATGTCTGGCATTCGTGTTAGTTTTGGGACTTAATCCAATACAAGACGACACAATTTTAGAACGGTCCAAATTGAAAGAAGTTGCATACGACAATTTAAAGTCGATTTAATTCTAAAAGTCGTTTTCTTTCTAGGAAGAAACCAACGTGGTAAATGAAGAAATTGCTTGTTATTTTTCTTGAGTGTCGTTAAAAGACTGGATTGTGTGGGTCAGCCCTTTTCCGTTTTGTTTTTTTTTTTGAAATTTTAGACTAGTCCTAATCCAAAAAAGTCGTAGACAACAAAGAAAATCGGATGCAGTTTGATTTGAAACCATCCTATGGGGTAGAAAATATTGTGTAAAAAGGAGAAATTGCTTGTCACAAGCAATTTCTTCTTTTTTCACAATGTTTTCTCAAGTATTAAATCATGGCAGCGTTTAACTCCGAAATTGGCCGTCATTGATGGGCAGGATTACTATGTTGTTTTTGCGACCTGAACGTCGTAAGTATAGCTTATTCAAGCTGCAGTTACGACGTTTTGCTCGCCAACCAACCATTTATATTATATAACATACTACTGGCTATGAATTTTGCCGTCTAAAATCCAAACGAAACTTCCCGTCGGACTCAATGGGCGGGGCTAACGGAGCAAGAGGGCGGTGCCAGCAATTTGTCAATTGACAATCGTAACACTTGTAAAACATTTCCGATTACTGATCTTTATATCTAATTTAATTTTTCTCTATCAAAATTTAAGCGTTTTACTTGGCTGATTTGTTTCCGTACAACTAAATTTCTGCACGCAACTATTTTGTATGCTTTCGCGAAAAGTATACTCGTTAGATTTTGTTCAAAACTAATAAAATCTGTGCTTTGTTGTGCTTGATTGCATTCAATTTTAAGAAAGGAAGACAATTCTTTTCTTTGAGGTATTAACCGAAAAAAACTTAAACTAATGTACAAATCCGATCTGTGTATTCATACAGTAAGATTGTATTTTGAAGCTCATACCTAAATGAGAACAACAACAACAGCAATAAATATCTTCATGATAAGTCTGTTCAATATTGAACTGCCTTATTGTTAATATCTATATTATCATTATCGTTTTTTCATTACTGTTATCATAATTCTGTGACGCTTAAACATCTACAATTCACCAATCGCTGGTCCTGCCAATTACCCCGTTGGCCATGACAGGCAGTTCTGCTTCGATTTTTAAAGGCATTGTAAAATGTATGACTAGTAGCATGCAACGAAAATGAGAATAGTTGGTTGACGACCTTATTGACTGAATGGGGTTTAACGCCACTTCTTAACAATATTTCAGTCATAACGCGGCGGCTGGAGCACCTAACGATGAATTCCTGGTATTTCTCTAACCAGTACTACCACTACATCCTTTCCTAGCCTCCAGCTGCTATCCAACTTAGGTTTACGATTATCCACCCATTGGTGAGAGGCAGATGCCGGAAAGGATATGTGTCCCCGCCGGGGATCGAACCCATGACATCCAAAGATTGAAGATTGGGAGTCTTATGCGCTACCTACTGCGCAATGTTGGCGGCGGTTGACAACCTAAACGTAGTAACTACAGCTTGAATAAGCTGTTGTTACGACGTTTAAGTCGCCAAACAAACAAGAAAGGCCAATGTCGGATCTCAAAACTCATTTCTAGCCTAAAATTAATTGTTTCGTTGGTCGACTGGTTATTTGATTGACAGTTGCGATTGGTCAATTAAGAGACGAGGTGAATGCTATTTTTTTCATTGAGGTATGGAACGAAAGACGTGTATCTGAAGTGTTTTCATACAAAAACCAAATTTCTTTTTCCTTTCAAACCACAGTGAAAAAGAAAACATATTCTCTTCATTTCTTATCATGCTTTATTTTAGAATAAGAAAGCAATGGAAAAATCTTGACACAGTTTTTCCGTGGAACTTTTATGTGCACATACATACAAATATTTTCTTCAATGGAGGCATGCAACGAATTGAATTATTCAGGCAATCGTCGAATATGTTAAGAAATAGTTGAGTCAGGGTTGAGAACACTTTGTTCATTTGACCCTGATGATTTTGTAGAGCTGCTATTGACTTGAAAAATTACACTACTCCCGACAAAACTCACGGACGTTTTGGGTTGACCCCCGGACGAATTTCCGACAGTCCCGGAATTTTCAATGGAACCCGGAACGATTTTGTTTCTTGACGATATTCGACTAAACTTAAACATGGGAAGATCGATATTTGAAGTTTCAGACTGAGAGTAGATTAAAGGATGAATGATAATCGTCAAAAAGGCAACAAATAGGCACACAGTCTGGATGATATCGATGTCGATGTTGTCCGGCTTTGATATCTGCAGTATAGTAACAACCACGTGTGGTACCCAGCAGATTAGGAACGTTATGACCACACTGTATGTGACACGTGTAGCTTTCAAATCACGTTGACGTACACGTTCGTTTACAATGTCAGAGCTTGTAGAAGCGGCGTTTAATCTGGTTTCCGTTCTTTGCCAGACAACTTTCAGAACGGAACCATATGATAAAAGCACGAAAACTAATGTCATCAAAAAGGATAGGACGTAATATATTTCATAGATAAAGTATGGCCAGGACTTCCACAAAACGAAACGGCATGGAACGTCAGTCAATCCCTCTTCTGGCATTTCCTTAGATAATGTAAAATATGGTAATAGAAAACCAATAAAGGCGAAAGTACATATGAAACCTTTGCAAACAGAGACACGCCTGATGGTGAAGAACCGCTTTGTCGGCATGACAATGGCGAAATATCGATCAATACTGATTAACATGACACAAATAGAACTTCCTGAGCTGGCAAACATCACAAGGCTTTCTTTGAGGAGGCATGGTACTCTTGTTTGTTCTACATCCAAAACTAGCACCAAAAATGCAATTGGAATGGCTGTTATACTGATCAACATGTCTATATACTGTAGAATGGCGATGAAATTGCGACCGTCCATGTTCTGTCGACTAGGTTTAGAATTCAGCCTTCTAAATATCACAAACATATTGAATCCACCACCTGTAAACGTCTCAATTATGAACAAAAATCCCATTACAATTTTAAACTCTTGAGGATATTGGTTCATTGTTGGTTAAAATGATTTCATTTAATGTCTCATGGCGCAAAAACTATTTAAACCCATAGTAACAGCGTTGCTCTTTGATGTCTGATACATTGCAAAATGAAGTCTATTGGAAATACGCTACATTTTATTGTTTTCATTTTCACATGATCCTTGATTGAATTGTAAATCTGATCCGCCATACACGATTGTTTTTTCCTGAAAATTATAAAATAGAAAAGATGAAAATTCAAGGATTGTTCGTATATAGTAAAGTTTTATCATAAATCTTCATTACCTACATATGAATGAAACTCTGGCATTCTTTCTACTTGGCAATGAAATCTTCACAGTAAATCGTCGTTGGACATGCAAAATGACGTAACTGCAGCTTGAATAAAGCTGTAGTTACGACATTTTGCAAGACCAACGACGAAATATCGATCGGTTTTTTCTTCCTCATGAGTTAACAAATAGTAACTTTTGCCTCTTAAGAATTACCCCGACTCCTGATATCGTCTTTACGTAAAATGAGCATGTTTAACCTATTCCAATAGCAAAGGTTGACACTTACTTTGTTTCAATGCGATCCCACAGGAACCCCCACTTATTACTCCAGGGTTTTCTCCAGATAATCAGGGATCCCTCCTTGAAATCCATTAACTCATTCACTCTCAATCCTGTCCTTCTAAGCCCAACTTGAAAAAAAAATTCAGAAAACATTGTGGAAAATGAAGAAATTGCTTGTGACAAGCAATTTCTTCATTATCCACAATGTTTTCTACAAAAACAAGCAAACAAAAATCAGGATATATTAAGATAGATCTATTGTATTGAAGAAATATTGAAGGATCCTGACGGAATCCCTAGCCTAAGATTGCTGAGGTCCCTTCCAATCGACCCCTGAATAGAATCCCGCATTTTATTTTACCCTTATGAAAATTGAAACAAAGCAATAACTTCATTATCCACAATGTTTTCTATCCAAAAAGACTAAGATTATTAACATTTTATCAAATTTAAATTGGCGTGCACATCTTTGGACAAACCTAACGTATAGTCTTGTGGTAATTGGTTAAATCATAGCGCAGTCGGTGGCGCATCAGGCTCCTAATCTTCAATCATGGATTGTCATGGCTTCAATCCCCGGCGGCGGCACATGTTCTTTCCGACATTTGTCTCTCACCAATGGAAGGATAATCGTGAACCTAAGTGGGATAGCAGCTGGAGGCTAGGAAAGGATGTAGTGGTAGTACTGATGTGAGAAATATCAGGAATCCATTGTTAGGTGCTCCAGCCGCCGCGATATGACTGAAATACTGTTAATAGCGGCGTTAAACCCCATTCAATCAATAAATGAATCACTTTTTTCTTAAAACGCGTAATTCAAACTTAGATCCTACAGGTTTTCTTTCTGATTCGATAATATTTTTTTAGAAAAAAAATACAAAGTTTTTACTCGGCTAAAGTAGCAGGCGACATTTCCACAGTCTGTAGGGACAAACAAAGCCTATTTCTATGTTGAAGCTTCCTTTCTGAGCCACCATTACCTACGTATGATTTTTGTACTAATGGAAAAAGAAGAAAATGCGTTATATTTTCAAACCCTATTCAATTAATTATTTTCTTATTTGATTTTTTTTTATAAAATCTGTATGTCATTTCGCTGAATAATCGTCTAAACACTTAAACATCTTTCTTTTTAATATTTTTCTTCCTTTTCCATCATACATTTTGAAGATTCAAGTCCCTTCTTTTATTTTCGGTTTGTTAAATCTTTCTAAAGCCTAAACCCCAAGACGTTTAGCTAGGTAAGCCCCTTATCTGTAAATTTTGCCTTGTATAAAAATTATTTTAGATATGAAAACTAGGGTAGGGAAAGTCAATGTAATTATAAGTTCAGTAGATGAAATAAAGACAGATCGTACAACAAAAGAATATCAACGGATAATGGCTGATAGTATAGGTATAAAAAGAAGTAGAATTAAAAGGGAATTCCGAGGATCAAACAATAGACATAAGTAAAACTATAGATAAATAGATAGATAGATAGATAGATAGATAGATAGATAGATAGATAGATAGATAGATAGATAGATAGATAGATAGATAGATAGATAGATAGATAGATAGATAGATAGATAGATAGATAGATAGATAGATAGATAGATAGATAGATAGATAGATAGATAGATAGATAGATAGATAGATAGATAGATAGATAGATAGATAGATAGATAGATAGATAGATAGATAGATAGATAGATAGATAGATAGATAGATAGATAGATAGATAGATAGATAGATAGATAGATAGATAGATAGATAGACGGAGTAGATCAGTTGAAGTTTGAACAAATAGAAACTTACCAGTTTTACGAAGAGAAATGAAACAAATACTTTATAAAATCCTGTTAATATTTTGAAAGACGGTAAAATAGGATTTACCTGGTTACCTTGACAACGAGAATTGTCGTATTTTCATTCTCAATATCCTAACATTTTACCTGACAACAATTTTTCTGTGGTTTTATATATTTGGCACTTATATCTTAGAACGCCATGGACACATATGAAAGGTTGTTTCCTAAAGTTTCGATGAAGTAAAACATAAGAAACTTTTTTTCTTTCTTTTATTTGTCTTTGTTGAACGAAAATGTCATCACCCACTTGCCTAAATACTATATTATGATCCTTTCCTGTTTTGCAAAATTTTAGACCTGTCCAAATTCAAAGGTTTTGCAGACGAAAATTTAAAGTGGATTTGAGTTCAAAAATAACCATTCAGTAGGGTAAAAGCATTGTGGAAAAAGAAGAACTTTCTTGTCACAAGCACATTCTTCCTTTTCTACAATGTTTTCTCAATAATAAATTCACTGGACGTAAAAACAGGGGTTGAACAGGAAAGGGTTAAACTATATAATGATAATAAAAATAATAACAGCTTTTATTTCATGAAGGTAGAACATTAAGACTTTTTCAAATTAAAATACCTGAGTAGTCTTTTTTTACAATGTTGCCTTCGCTATTATTAAAATGATTACTGTAAATGATGAAATGATTCGAACATGCTTATAGAGTTTGATTAACACCAACAAAAACAAAGGGGGGGGGGAGTGCTCAATATGATAAAAAGATAGTAAGTCTACGGACAAATAAACCTTTAGGTTAATTACTTAGGTATCTTCTGGTGAGTCTTTAGAATTGTTTCACTTCAATAATGGGAGGTTATGGGTTCGACCCCCGGCGGCGGCACATATTCTTTCCGTCATTTGTCTCTCATCAATGGTTGGATAATCGTAAACCTAAGTGGGATAGCAGCTGGAGGATAGGAAAAATGCAATGGTAGCACTGGTGAGAGAAATACAAGGAATCCATTGTTAGGTGCTTCAGCCGCCGCGATATGACTGAAATACTGTTAAAAGCGGCGTTAAACCCCATTCATTCAATCAATTAGAATTGTTTCAATAGCAAAAATTTTTTTAAACTGACTTTTAACACTGGATAAGATGTTTCATCTCTAACAAAAAAAAAGGAATTTTGTTCAACACACTCATGCTGCTGTAGTTTTTCTTGTACAATGTATTAAACTTTGACTTAGTCCTGATGAGTAATTGATCATATGTTATGTTTTCACTTGTCGAGGAAAAAACTATTCATGGTTTGAGAGATTACTAGCCACGCCTCGTTCAATCGGCACCCCTACCAGGCTCTTGTCTGAGATACCAAACGACATTAACTACTTTGTCCCTGAAAACAAGGAAAAAGTTTACCGCTATTTGACGTCATACTACTGCTTTGATAACTTGCAATTACCGAATTTGGGGAGTCCTGGAGGGAAGCAGCATTAATGAAACAGTTGTGATATCATCAAAACAGTGGAATTCTAAAACGTTAGAACTAACGTCATTTGGGTAGAGTGTCCTAGATAACGGATCCTATATATACCGAACAAGATGAAAACTTGACACTATAGAAATACATTCTAAGCTAAGACAAAGCAAATAGCAGCGATCATCTATGACGTAAGCAATATATGCGTTGAGCAAAACGTAGTACACAAATCACAAAATGTAGGACAAACAATACACACATATATACTCGATATATATATATATATAATTTAATTGTTAGTTTCGTCTATCAAAAACGAGCGACCTGATTGGTCGAAAAATTTAATTCATACCTCCATGAACAAAATTTTGAGTACGCAGCCATTTTGAATGCTCCGCACAAAATAGTTCACTACAAAAAGGTATCAAAATTTGTTAAGTTGTTGCATTTTTCGCTCGATGCTATTAAATTATAAGAAATGAAGATAATATTTTTTGTTTTCATGGAGGTATGAACCGAAAAACCTAATCACACAATGTATGAATCCGCTTCTCGTATTCATACAGTGTGATTAGGTTTTTCGGTTCATACCTCAATGAAAACAAAAAATATTCTCTTGATCTCTTAAATATATTCGATTTTCTTACAGTTTTTGCCTGTATGGTGTAACTATAACGCGATCCTAGAAACGACTTTAGCAATAAACGTGAGCTATTTCCCTTTTTAATCCGGTTTTAATGAGAACTTCCAGTTTCTGTGGATTTCCGTTTATTTATCGTCGTTACCATGTTTGTTGATATGGTCAGCCCAGGGCTCCAACCCGTGATCTTGAGGTTTGAAGTCAAGTGCTCTACCAACTGAGCTAATCCGGCTGAGAATCGGGCTGAACTTCCATATCTACAGTAATTATCATATAGTTGGACAATCTTTGTTTGTCATACCTTTCTGGAAAACGAGACGCGCATGCGCAATGATTGTTTCTATTCTTAGTAACTGATCTCTCAAACGGGAAACAGCTAACACTTGTGCATACCACAAACCTTGATGTCTTTTGTTTCAAATATACTTTCGTTAGCATTCAGGCTTTAGCGAAAAAGATTTTTTGACTTGATACTATTTTTGAAATGCCAAGACTTTCAAATGAGAGGCATTCCTTCGAATGCCTTTTGGTTGTCAGTCTGTGACCGCTGTCGCAAGAGAATAGAATTGCTCACGACAATATATAATTAATTGATTAATCGCTGGCCCCGCCCACTGACTCCCATGGCTCCGCCCATTAACTCCAACAGGAAGTCCCGCTTCGATTTTTAACGGCATGATTTCTCACAGCTTATGGCCTGTATGGTGTAACTAAAAGTAAAATTGTTTGTTGACGAACTAAACGTCGCCACTACAGCTTGAACAAGCGTATTTCACATTAAATCCACTTCAAATTTTGGTCTACAAAACCTTTGAATTTGGACAGGTTTAGATATTTTTTTTAATAGGAAAGGGTTATAAAAATGAACGTAAGCTGTGAAAGCGGTAAACATCATAGTAATTGGGATAATTCAATTCTACCAAAATTCATATATTGCTTTTAGAAAAGATTGACACAGCTTGAGTATCGTTATTTCTCTTTTACCCATGTTTTCTAAAATATAATAATTTTGAATAACACAGGCATATACTTATCAGAACTTTATTAGAATTCTTTTCACAATCAGAACAACAAAAATCAAAGGGCTACTTCTGCATAAAATACAATAGGGGTATATTTCATATTAAAGGGAAGTAATCTATATATCACCATTTTTTCATAAAAGAGTTAACTTTTCAAATTTCATTAGTCTGCTTTAAACGTAAGTTTATTCAAGCTGTAGAAAAGTCGTAACCACGGTTAATTCGAAAAAAAAAAAAAAAAAAAAAAAAAAAAACAGACATTTATAGCAGAGGTCACAAGTCGCCTCCACTTTCAATGGATTTATGTTTTGTCAATGGACTTTTATTGACGGTATCTATCCATCAATTTTTTAACGTTTCATCTGTTGCTTTAAATGGCTAAAATGTAAAAAGCTTCAGGCATTTCATGAAATGGCTGATTTCATTGATAGTTTGTAACAATTTTCATTGACACTGAATAGAAGTCAATTTTAACCCTTTCATGTCCAAACGCTTGATTTTACGTTGCTGTGATTTTATGCTTGATAAAACATTGTGGAAAAAAAGAAATTGCTTGTAACAAGCAATTTCTTTGTTTCCAACAATATTTTTTACCACTTAAGATGTTTTATTTCAAATTGCATCGAATTTTCATTGTCGTCTGCAATCTCTTTCGATTTGGACCAGCCTAAAATTTCATAAAACGGGACAGGGTTAAAAGAGATCCGCGAGTTCCCCAAGGCCATAAAACAAATGATGATAATGCATAATACAGAAGTGAATTTATGGCTTATTTAACGCTGGGTCAATCACATGCATTAACCCTTTCCTGTTTTTCAAAATTTTAGACCTGTCCAATTTCAAAGAAGTTGCAGACGACAATTAAAACTGAGCACAATTTGAAAAGTAACCAACCTATATGGTAGAAAATATTGTGGTATAAGGAGAATTTGCTTGTTACAAGCAATTTCTTCTTATCCCACAATATTTTCTCAAGTATAAAAACTCAGGGACGTAAAATCCAGGGATTAACCAGGAAAGGGTTAATGGATTTCGTATTGGGTTGTGTAAAATTAAAAACATGTTCGAATTGCCGATCAGTGGAACCCTGTAATCCCGACCAAATGTAATCCCAGATGAGCTCGACCATACAATGAGAATAAGCGAGTTTAAGCCCGCTCCCTCATAAAACAATGGACACCCGCTTGACAAAGCAGGTAACCACGGAATCCAACGTGTCTAAAGAAGTCTAAAGTCACCTAGCAGTTGCGCGGAGATGAGTGTTTTCGCAAAATTAACAATTGCTTTGATAAACGAAAAATCTGATACCTTGGCAATACTTATATGTAATACGATAGCGATACAACATCCTGTATTTGGTTTGATCTGCGGAGAAAAGATTTGATATTTCACGGTGGGCGAGCGGGATATCAAGTTTTCATCCGCAGCGAGAAGCAAATACAAGATGTTGTATCACAATCGTACTATGATTTTATATTTATTATATACCTACTTTTTATCAAATAAGTTCGATTGAATTATTTTAAAAACAAGTCTGTATTTTTACAAGTATTTCCCTTCTCTTTTACCATTACGCGTATTTGCATTATGACGTCATGTACAAAAATGAAAATGACATCGTCTTAAACTACCTTATACGTAACCGTATTCGACACTATCTGATATCGGATTTCCTCTCACATGTCCGATTTTGTCTGTGTGGAATGTATATATATTACTACATATATTTAGAGGTATGACATATCTTTGCAAAGCATCAGCTTTGACAAAATATTGAGGTCGTCTCAAAGTTCAACGAGTGCAAACTGCCAGTGGAGGCTTAACCACCAAATCTGTTAAATGCCTACGCCATAAAAAGTAGTTCTTATGTATTTCAGGAAAATTGTAAACCCTGCATGCAAGTCTCCTATGTATTTTTAGCTCACTTAAGCACAAAGCGTTCAAAATGATATTGATCAGAGTCTTCAAAGAAGTTGCATACAACAGTTTCAATTGTTGAAAATTCTTTAGATAGGAAACAATGAGGAAAATGAAGAAATTGCTTGTAACAAGCAATTTCTTCATTTTCCACATTGTTTTCCACAACTATTTTCTTGGGGGCGTAAAAGGAGGAGTTGTGCGGGAATGGGTTAACTCCTCGGTTATTTTAATCTCGTTTCTTTATCATGAAAGAAGATTACTGAACAAAACAATGCTTTACAGTACTTTTCGGTGCTTTGATTTATGTGACGGCACTTTTTACGCTTCTTTTAGGCTATACCGTCGATTACTTTTCGAATATTGACCACTATACCACGTGATATAATCGACAAAATATTTGACTTGCTACTCATCATCGTACTCTCGAGGGTTCATCATCGTACCTTGATTTCATGACCATCCTATTCTCGTACTATGATCATTTGACTTCTTTCTAGTTACAGACGACAATTGAAAATGAGAGATATTTGAAGAGTAACCAATTGACCGGGTAGAAAATATTGTGGGAAAAGAAGAAATTATTAATTACAAACATTTTTCCTTTCCCCCCAATGTTCTCTCCAGTACAAATTACTTGCACGTAAAACAAGGGGTTGTACAGGAAAGGGTTGAGTTAAATAATAATTTTCTCTGAGTGTCAAGCCGACTTCTACATATTTCCTTTGGGGGAATTCTCGTACGGCTGTTTTTTTAACTCCGGTAACTCTCGTTCTAATCCGTACATAGACGGAGACTTAACATATGGATGAGCGCACAGTGACCTCTTTTCTGACCTCATCTGTGCACGGGACTCACGTTCCCTGCAATTTTTATTCGTTTAGTCATGCCATTAATTTTGTAAATGTTTCATTGCTTATGTTTCCCTGCAATCATTTTAAGCCAGTGCTAGTTCATAAGTGTTAGTGCCTCGATTCTAAGGAAACTGGTTTAAAAGCCGCATGTTGTTGTACATCTATTGACTTGTTATTATGGTTTGTCATCGGTCTATTAGACTGTTAGAGATCACTGTGACATTTTTATGATGACGAGAGATTCTAATTCAGACTGGCAAACCGACGAGCTATATGAACGAGTGAAAGAATTCGGTATAAGATTAGAGGCCTGGGGTAAGTCACTTTCTTAACATGCCTTTGATAGCTTAAATTAACAGACAAAATTTTGAGGTTGTCTCAAAGTTCACCGAGTGCAAACTGCCACTGGAGGCTTAACCACTAAATCCGTTAAATGCCTACGCCATAAAAAGTAGTTCTTACGTATTTCAGGAATATTGCAAACTCTGCATGCAAGTTCATCTACTAAGTATTCTAAGCTCACTTGGGCACAACCTGTTCAAAATTTCCCTGATCAGAGTCTTCAAAGAAGTCGCATGCTGACAATTTCAAATTGTTGATAATTCTAAAATATTTATCTCTTTATGTAGAAAACAATGAGAAAAATAATGAAATTGCTTGTAACAAGCGATATTTTCATTTTCCACAATGTTTTCCACAACTATTTTCTTGAGGGGCGTAAAAAGGAGGAGTTGTGTTGGAACGGGTTTACTCCTTGATTACTTGAACCTCGTTTATTCATCGCGATAACCTTTGGCATAGAAGATTACTTAGCAAAACCATGCTTTGCAAGCTTACAGTACTCTCAGTACTTCTTTACTCTCAGTACTTCGATTCCAATAAACTCTGATAAACTGGCCCACTTAGACGGCCTATCAGAACATAGAGGGATATTAAATGAGTGGTCATAAAATTCAGAATCTATTAAACCAGTCCTCTATAAACAGATAAATACGAGACTGTGCCGAGTTTTTATTTGTTTATGATGACGAAATGAATGAATTCGGTAGTTTTTGAGCACGAATCAGATGATAGACATGACGTAATTCCTTAGGATAAATCGATAAACTTCCAGTATTTCATTCAAGATATTTCGAGAAACGTATAATGGCGTTTACAAAATGGCGTCATCACATGCATAATGTGGCGTCATTTTCAAGGTAACGTAAACGCGTTATCAAGGGCTTCAGATAATTCACATAGTTATTACAATGGTATAACATCACCCATGTAATATAAAAAAAAAATAATCAACAAGTTCATTTCTCTGCCGAGTCGCAGGTCATATTATGAATCTCTATCTTGAATTAGTTTGGCTGAATAAGCTATTTCAAGATGTATTTTAGGCAGGGTGATTCCCCCACTTTAATGCAAAGAAATCATTATATTTTCAAAATCTCAGGGCATTCTTTTTCATAAACAAAGAGTATGAAATACGAAAAGTTTCTCATTTGAGTAGATTTTGCGCTAAATTCCCTACATTTTTAGCTCGGCTGTTTTCGGAGAAAACCCGAGGTATTGTCATCACCTGAGCGTCGTTCGCGTCGGCGTTGGCCTTGGCGTGACAAACTTTAACCTTGGCCATATCTCTGTTGTTATTAAAGATATTCTCATGAAACTTGGCATGTGTATTAACCATCACAAGAGCTATCTAAACTATCAAGAGGGATAACTCTAAAAACATTTTGTAAGAGTTATGCCCCTTTTTCGACTCAGAATTTTTGCAATATCCAGCACCTGCAGCCGAGCGTTGGCACCCGTTGGCGATGTTCTTGTTGAAATCCTAGAATAAATGCTGCTATTTGCATTTTACCTTTGAATATCCTGCTTAATGTATTTGTAATTTGGCCATAAACGACTACGCACTTGGTTCAGTTTCTTTTTTTTTTTTTTTTTTTTTTTTCAAAATACTCTTGCTTATGTTTACTTAAGAGATAAAGAAAACATTTTTTGTTCTCATGGAGGTTTGAATCGAAAAACCTAATCACGCTTATGGATGAATACGCGAACCGAAAAAGCTAATCACACTTAGGTATTGATACGCGGTCAATACCTACTCGGAAACAAAAAATGTTCCCTTCATTTCTTACAATTTAATAGCATCGAGCAGAAAAAGGAAACATTTTACAAATTTTGATTATGTTTTGTATTGAACTAGGCTACATGCTCAAAATTTTGTTCATAGAGGTAAGATTTTTTCTCGGCCAATCGGAACGCCCGTGTTTGATAGACGAATCTAAAAATTGAATTATTTGGCGAATTATCTTGTGATGACTAATAAATGTACTTTTTTGATAAATCATCATCAACTTGTCATCTAATCAATGTTAAGCTCTACTGGCCGAATGCCAAATGAGCTATATCGATGGCTTTTTCCCGCCCGGCGTCCGTCTTTCCGTCCGTCAGTCCGTTCGTTCGTTAATTTTCCTTATCCACAGTATTTAGCTCTACTGGCCGTAGGCCACTAGAGCTATAGCGATGGCTTTTTCCCGTCCGGCGTCCGTGCGTCCGTGCGTCCGTCCGTCCGTCCGTCGTCCGTCCGTTAAACTTTTCCTTGTTTACGCGATAAAGTCCACAGTTATCATCGGATTCTCTTCAAACTTTCACAGAATGATTGTACCATCATAAGGATCGTTCCTTTCGAAATTGGGTCAGATCCGTCAAGAAACACGGGAAAAGAGGCCTAATTAAAACTTAATTAAAAAATCTTCGTTTACGCGATAAAGTCCACAGTTTTCATCGGATTCTCTTCAAACTTCCACAGAATGATTGTACCATCATAAGGATCGTTCCTTTCGAAATTGGGTCAGATCCGTCAAGAAACACGGGAAAAGGGGCCTTATTAAAACTTAATTAAAAAATCCTCGTTAACGCGATAAAGTCCACAGTTTTCATCGGATTCTCTTCAAACTTCCACAGAATGATTGTACCATCATAAGGATCGTTCCTTTCGAAATTGGGTCAGATCCGTCAAGAAACACGGGAAAAGGGGCCTTATTAAAACTTAATTAAAAAATCCTCGTTAACGCGATAAAGTCAATAGTTTTCATCGGATTCTCTTCAAACTTCCACAGAATGATTGTACCATCATAAGGATCGTTCCTTTCGAAATTGGGTCAGATCCGTCAAGAAACACGGGAAAAGGGGCCTAATTAAAACTTAATTAAAAAATCTTCGTTTACCCGATAAAGTCCACAGTTTTCATCGGATTCTCTTCAAACTTTCACAGAATGATTGTATCATCATAAGGATCGTTCCTTTCAAAAATGTGTATGATCCGTCAAGAAACACGGGAAGAGGGGCCTTATGAAAATTTAATGAAAAATTCAATTAAAAATCCTCGTTTACGCGATAAAGTCCACAGTTTTCATCGGATTCTCTTCAAACTTTCACAGAATGATTGTACCATCATAAGGATCGTTCCTTTCGAAAATGGGTATGATCCGTCAAGAAACACGGGAAAAGGGGCCTTATGAAAATTTAATTAAAAAATGCTCGTTTACGCGATAGAGTCCACAGTTCTCATCAGATTCTCTTCAAACTTTCACAGAATGATTGTACCAACATAAGGATCGTTCCTTTCGAAAATGGGTATGATCTGTCAAGAAACACGGGAAAAGGGGCCTTATGGAAATTTAATTAAAAAATCCTCGTTTACACGATAGAGTCCACAGTTATCATCAGATTCTCTTCAAACTTTCACTGAATGATTGTATCAACATAAGGATCATTCCTTTCGAAAATTGGTATGATCAATCAAGAAACACGGGAAAAGGGGCCTTATTAAAATTCATTAAAAATTCAATTAAAAATACTCTTTAACGCGATAGAGTCCACAGTTTTCATTGGATTCTCTTCAAACTTTCTCAGAATGATTGTACCATCATAAGGATCGTTCCTTTCGAAATTGGGTATGATCCGTCAAGAAACACGGGAAAAGGGGCCTTATGGAAATTTAATTAAAAAATCCTCTTTTACGAGATAGAGTCCACTGTTTTCATCAGATTCTCTTCAAACTTTCACAGAATGATTGTTCCATCATAAGGATCGTTCCTTTCGAAATTGGGTTAGATCCGTCAAGAAACACGGGAAAAAGGAGCCTAATTAAAACTTAATAAAAATTCCATTAAACATCATCGTTTACGCGATAGAGTCCACAGTTTTCATTGGATTCTCTTCAAACTTTCACAGAATGATTGTATCATCATAAGGATCGTTCCTTTCGGAATTGGGTATGATCCGTCAAGAAACATTGGAAAAGGGGCCTTATGAAAATTCAATAAAAAAAAATCCATTAAAAATCCTCGTTTACACGATAGAGTCCACAGTTTTCTTCGGATTCTCTTCAAACTTTCTCAGAATGATTGTACCATCATAAGGATTGTTCCTTTCGAAATGGGTCTGATCTGTCATGAAACAGGGGAAAAGGGGCCTTATGAAAATTTAATTAAGATATTCTTGTTAACACTCTGGAGTCAATAGTTTTCATCGGATTCCCTTCAAACTTTGACAGAATGATTGTACTATCATAAGGATTATTCCTTTTGAAATTAGGTATGATCCTTCAAGAAACACAGGAAAAAGGGGCTTTATGAAATGTTTAATGAAAAATTCTCATTAATAATCTAGAGCCAACAATTTACAACGGATTCTCTTCAAACTTTCACAGAATGATTGTACCATCATAAGGATTGTACCTTTTGGAATCGGATATGATTCCTCAAGAAACATAGGAAAAGGGGCCTTATTAAAATTCAATTCAAAGATCTTTGTTAACACTCTAGAGTCCACAGTTTTTATCTGATTGACTTCAAACTTTCACAGAATGATTGTACCATCATAAGAATTGTTCCTTTCAAAATTTGGTATGATCAGTCAAGGACCACGGGAAAAAGGGGCCCGATTAAAACTGGATTGAAAAAGTCCTCGTAAACACAATAGAGTCCATAGTTTTCAACAAATTCTCTTCAAACATTCCCAGAATGATTATTGCATGAAATGGATTGTTCCTTTCGGAAGTAGGTTTGATCCATCAAGTTTCATGGAAAAAGGGGCCCTATGAAAATTTAATAAAAAAAATCTTAGTTAACATGTAATGGCCCTAGATTTCACCTGATTGACTTCAAACTTTCACATAATGATTGTACCATCATAAGGATTGTTCCTTTCAAATTGGGTCTGATCCATTGAGAAACATAGGAAAAGGGGCCTTAGGAAAATTCATTTAAAAAAATCTTAATTAATGCTTGTAAGTCCACAGATGTGATGGGGTTGTCTTTATACTCAAACAGAATAATTATACTTTCGTTAGAAGAGTTCCCTTTGGAATTGGTTCAGATCCATCAAGTAACATGGGAAAAGGGGCTATATGAAAATTCAATTAATAAAACCCTGTTAACACAATAAAGCCCACAGCTTTGATCAGATTTAGTTGAAACTTTCACAGAATGATTGGAAGGTCATAACTATCATTCTTTTCATAACAGGGTTTGAACTGTCAAAAAGCACAGGAAAAAGGGCCTTATGAAAATTTCATTTATAAATCCTTGTTACCAAGTCCAGAGCTTTCATCGGATTTTCTTCAAACATTCACAGAATAATTGTACAATAATAATGATTGTTGATGTTTGCATTAGACCTGATCCGTCAAGTATCACAGGAAAAGGAGCATTATGAAATTTAATTTCAAAATCAATGTACCACAATCAAGTCAACAGTTTTCATCAGATTCTGTTAAAACTTTCACAGAATGATTATTCCATCATAAGGATGCTTTCTTTTCAAATTAGGCGTGATCTGTCTAGTATCATGGGAAAAGGGGCCTTTAGAGAATTTTATCTATAATCCATGTAACCAAGTCCAGAGCTTTCATTGGATTTTATTCGAACCTTCACAGAATCATTATACAATAATCACGATTGTTGATGCTGACATGAGACCTGTAATTCAAGTATCACAGGAAAAGGAGCCTTATGAAAATTTTATTTTAAAAATTTGACACCAAGATAAAGTCTGCAGTTTTCATCAGATTCTGTTCAAACTTTCACAGAATGTTTGTACCATCATAAGGATTGTTTCTTTCCAAATTGGGCCTGTTCTGTCTAGTATCATAGGAAAAGGGGCTGTATGAAAAAGTATTACCAAATCCTCATAAACACAACAATGCCCTCAGTCTTTATCAGAATCTCTTCAAACTTTAATAGAATGATTGTACCTTCATTTGGATTGTTCCTTTGTAAATTAGGTCTGATTGGTTAAGTGACACAAGAAAAGGGACCTTATAAAAAATTCATTACAAAACATCATTACTACAATGAAGTCCTCAGTCTTTATCATTTTCTTCAAACTATCATTAGGATTGTTCCTTTGTACATTGGGTCTGATTTGTTAAGTTTCACAGAAAAAGGGGCCTTATGAAAATTTAGTTTCAAAAAATCTTGACACAATACAGTCCACTGTTTTCATTGATTCTCTTTAACTTTTAAAGAATGATTCTACCTTTATTAGAATTGTTCCTTTTGAAATTTTGTTTGTTCTGTAAAGTATCATGAGAAAAGGGGCCCTATGAATATTTCACTATAAACTCATTAACACAATAAATTCCACAGATTAAACAGATTGATTGTACTATCATTCCAATTGTTGATTTTGACAGTGGATCTGACTATAGCAAAGGTCACATAAAAAGGGGCCTTATGAAAAACTCTCTTAAATATTCTGGTTAACACAATGATGTCCCTTGATTTCACCGGATTCACTTAAAAATTTCACAGAATGATTGTACAAATACTTAGATGGTTCTTTTCAGAAGTGGGTACAATCCATCAAGTATCATGTAAAAAGGGGCCATATGATTTTTTTTTCAAATATTCTAGTAAACATAATGAATTTCCAATATTTCATCGGATTCACTTTTAACTTTCATAGAATGATAAAACCAACAGTAAAATATCACGGGAAAAGGGGCCCTATGAGAACTTGAATTTAATATCTTTGTTAACACAATAAAGTCAACAGTTTTATTGGATTCTCTTCAAAGATGCATGGAATAATTGTGGCATTTGAAACACAGGAAAAGGGGCCTTACAGATTATCATTCAAAACATTCTTGTGTATGTGATGAAGATCACAATCATTATCAAGTTGTCTTTTAAATTTCACAGGACAATTGTCGGGTTGTAAGGAAAGTTCCTTTTGAAATGAAATTGATCCATCAGAAAACACAGGAAAAGGGGCCTTATGGATTTTCATTCAAAACAATCCTGTTTATGTGATTAAGTCCACAATTATTGTCAGATTCTGATGAAATATTCACAGAATGATTGTAGGGTCATAAGGTGACTTTCTTTTGGAAATGGAGTGGATCCGTCATGAAACATGGGAAAAGGGGCCTTGAGGATTGTTGCTTAAAATGATAAAGGGGATAAAGGGGATAAAGCCCCTTTTTTTTCTTTATGCATTCTTCCATTAACTTCCTTAAATATCAGATTTCTCTAACGGAAAACTTGATAACCAGTAGAGCGTCTCAGGCCCTCATGGGCCTCTTGTCATTGGATTCTCTTCATATTTTTTTCAGTCGTAAATATCGTTCCTTTCGATAATAGGTCAGATCCGTCTAGAAATACGGGAAAAGGAGCCTAATTAAAATCTATTTGATAAATATTCGTTTACGCGACAGAGTCAACAATTTTCATAGGATTCTCTTCAAACTTTCTCAGAATGGTTGTATCATCATAAGGATCGTTCCATTCGAAATTGGGTCGGATCTGTCAAGAAACACGAGAAAAGGGGCCTTATGAAAATTGATTGTAATCTATTAAATATCCTCATTTACGCGATAGAGTCAACAGATTTCATCAGATTCTCTTCAAACACAGGAAAAAAGGCCTAATTAAAATTTAATTAATTTGTGTTCACGCTATTATCGCACAGCTTTTTTCAGAAGAAATGAAGAACAAAAAGGGCCATTTAACCGATTCCAACACAATGACGGTTTTTGACGCTTCCCCCCCCCCCAAAAAAAAAAAAAACAACAACTGGGAAATCATTGTGTAAAAATGAAGAAATGGCTTGAAACAAGCATTTTTTTTTTCAATTTTCACATTTTCTTTCTACTCAAAAAGTTGAAAAATCTAAAAATTTCATAAACGTTACATTGTCATCAGCAACTCTAAATTATTCCATCTGTAAATGGTTTAAGCTTGTACCTATATACAAAGAGCACAGCGAGGACTCTGCACAGGTTGGTCTAGGTCTTAAATCGATCCCATCTAATCGTTAAAAGGTTCTTTATGTGTTAAAACATAATTTTCAAGTACCCTCACCCTAGCCTTTGAACCTTGTTCATTATTTTGTCCTTGTTACTATCGCTTGATTTCTTTGATTGTTTTTCACTTTCAAGTTAAATGGTTTAATCTATTATTCTTTATCACTATCTTTACGTTTGTTTCGCGTTCATTAGCTAATTTTATACGGATGTTGTGAATAAATGGCCTACAGAGTAATTTCGATTTTCCACCAAATCGAACTAACCTATTCGAATTCGTTTCATGAACGGTTAATTCACCTTCTTGAGATATTTCACAATCACTTAATCGCTCAGATAACTTATACGTTTGTATTTTAGAACGTGATTTGCTCGTGGAATGGAATAGGTGTTCATAAACCATTAATAGAATTGATACTGGTCATTTTCGAAAATAAAATAAAATAAAAAATAATAAGTAATTAAAGAAGAAGAAAAAGAAATGGATAGAAACCTGTGTTTATTTAATCTAAAAATATTTGTGATAATTTGTCTCCTGATGTTCGAAGGTGTATTAGCTTATAAAGGTGGGTTTCTGACTGGGGCCCGTGTATGACAATGCAATTATTCATTGATTGAATGGTGTTTAACGCCACTTTTAGCAGTATTTCAGTCATATCACGGCCGCTGGAGCACCTAACCGTGGATTCTTAGTATTCCTTACACAAGTACTGCCACTACATCCTTTGGTGGCAAATAAAGACTCTGATTTGTCTGCTCATCCGCGTCGAAAGTTACCAAAAGTATCAAAAACTATACATGCCTTTCTCTGCATTTTATATACATAGGGGCCATTGCATGGTGTTTCCGTGAGTGTGGTTGTGCGTTTAGCTTAGACAATGAAAAATATGGGCGTTTCTACAGTGCATTTTCAACTTTCGCTGACCATTTCCCACACAGTTACGATGGAGCCTCCAAGCAAGAAAAAGGCAGAGGAAAAAATTGTGGAAAATGAAGAAATTGCTTGTCACAAGCAATTTCTTCATTATCCGCAATGTTTTCTTCCTCAAATGAAAAAAAAATGAAAAAATAAAAAAATAAATAAATAAAACATGTATGATGAATTTCATCAACTTAAAACTGTAGACTGCAACGCCTTTCAATTTGAATTCATCGAAAATTTTGTCGTTTTTTCCGTAAATTGGTTTTTTTTACTTATCCCTGAAATAAAGGTACTTTTTTTATTATTCATGTATTTTATCTTTGATTACTGTTTATTACTGTTGTGTTACACATGGCAAAACTAAAAATGCCCAAATGAATTAAATATCTTAATCAAGGATAATATTTGCTGGCGTATCATTTAATTCATTATCAGACGACAGAATTTTAGACTTGTCCAAAATGATAGGAGTTGCAAGCAAAAGTTTAAGTTTATGAAATTGTGATTTTTTTCATTTTTCCGGGTCCGGTTCGAAAACATTGTGTAAAGAGGAAAAATTTCCTAGTTGAAAGCAATTTCTACATTCTACACAATGTTTTCCCAACCGTTTATCTTGAAGGCGCCCAAAAGCGTCATTGTGGAGGAATGGATTAATGATCAAGACTAGTTGCATATTCTGATTTTGCATTTTTATAACTTAACCCATTCCAACTCAATTCCTCCTTTTTACGCCCCTCGAGAAAAAAGCTTTAGAAAACATTGTGGAAAATGAAGAAATTGCTTGTATCAAGCAATTTCTTCATTATCCACAATGTTTTCTATCATAACAGACGAAAAAATTCAAAATTCCGTCAACTTGAAACTGTCATCTGCAGCTTCTTTCAATTTGGACCAGTCTAAAATTTTGCTGTGTTGGAATGGGTTAAAAAGCCCCTAAAGTACATCTAATATTATCCACGTTCTAGAAAGGAAAATTATGAATTAAGATCCCCCCACCCCCAAAAAAGTGGCCTTCGTGTCGCAGAAAGTCGTCGAACAAATCGCCGTTGAGCGTGCAAAATGTCGTAAATACATCTTTATTCAAGCTTTATTTTACAACATTTTGCACGCCTAACTACTGAATGCATGTAAGGACAGTTTCAGTTTCAAGAAAGAGTTTGGAATAAATGTCCACTTGAAATAAGAAATGAATTACTAGTGATAACTTTCAAGATTGAGTTTAAACACTCCTATTTCGCTAAATATGTAATAATTAAAGTAAATATTTGATTATACATGCACAATGTAATGTCTCTATATTCATTCTTGGTATCTGTCAGATTAAAAAGAACCTGCGAAAACATTTCTGTCAGACAATATTGAATAGTAAGCAATCTTTGAGAAAGCATGTTTGAGTGTGACAGAGATTGAGAGAGAAATTGGAAGACAGAAAGAGAAAGAGAGAGAGAGACCGACAAACAAAGAGAGACTGGCAGAGTGTCAGAGGGCATAGTGAAGAACCTGATCAGACTATGCGGATACACGGGTTGATCTAGGTCTTTACTGGGCGCATTGTTGGGTACTCCAGCCTCCGCGATATGACTGAAATACTGTTAAAAGTGGCGTTAAACCCCATTCAATCAATCATAAATAAAATCCATACTGACCGTGCTTGAAGATGAACATAGACCTAACTGTATCTTATGCAGGGAGTGGAAATAATCATTTCGCAAGGATTTAATTTTTATGTAGCAAAGCGCGAGCATTGATAGCTTAAGTAAACAGACAAAAGTTTGAGGTCTGCTCAGAGTTCAATGAGTACAAACTGCCACCTGAAGCTTAACAACTATATCCAGTGAATGCAAACGCCATATAAAGTAGTCCTTATGTATTTCAGTAATATCTGTCTACAAGTTCATCTCATAGGCATTTTTAGATCACTTGAGATCATCTCGTTCAAAATGACTCTGATCAAATTTTTTTAAAGAAATTGAAGACGACAATATCGAATTGTTGAAATTTCTTCAATATTTATCTGTCTGTGTAGTAAACAATGTGGAAAATGAAGGAATCGCTTGTAACAATCAATTTCTTCATTGTACATTTTGTTTTCCAGAACTATTTTCTTAAGGGGCGTAAAAAAGGAGGGATTGTATGGAAATGAGTAAACCCCTTGGTTACATTAACCCCGTTGATTTATCATGCTAACATTTAACATAGAATGGTTAATTTATATTAAATAAAAAAAAAAAGAAAAGAAAAAAAAAAAGAAAATGTATTGTTAACTGCATTTTCTATAAACCGACATTTTATCAGCAAATGAAAGAGTCCTATCTTATATTCTTTAGTGCTGTAAAAAAATATTCTAATCAGTTACAGTTTTGTGTGGTATTATTTGTAGGGGGGTCTACTTTTTAACCACTTCTTCACTTCTTTCATTTCTTGAATGATATAATTTTAATTCGTCTATCGAAATTCAACCATACTGATTTTTTGATAAATCGTTTCATACCTCCTTGAAGTAACATAAATGACAAAAAAGGTTCTTTGCCCTCTGAGCTCCAACAGAAAGTTCATTTCTATATAAAATTGACATTATTTTGCAAAATTTATGGTCAGTAACATTTAATAAAAATGTAAATGGTTAGTTGGCGACCTAAACGACGTTTAAGTCGACAAGCCAACAAAAATGTTTTAAATAAATGTCGGCCAATGTTGGAGTTAAAGTTCACTTCCTGTTTTAAAAAAATTGTTTGGATTGGTCGGTTGATTCTTTCATTGATATATACTTACGATCTGTCAACTTTTGGATTATTTGAAATTCTTTGACATATACTTTTGATTAATCAAGTTATAAGAAATTGAGATTGTTTTTGTTAGTTATAGTTTACTTATCACATATCTGTTAAGTTAAGTGTGGTATATTTAAAATTCAATAATAAGCTGTAGTTACGACGTTTAAGTCACCCTACCAACAGAAACACGCCGCATAAAAGCCGGTAAATGTTGGAGTTCAAAGTTTTTCAACAGTGTTTTCTGGTATACTCACTGGTTATTTTTCATTATAAGCCCACTTTAATTTTTTTGTCTGCGAAACCTTTAATTTGGACAGGTCTAAAATTTTGAAATACGTGAACGGGTTAATTTATAAACTTCTAAGCAATATACTTCGAGATATTCGATCTTCAGAACATTTTATGAACAATAAGTCACATACCTATAGGTTTGAATCCGAAATCTACAGAAAACATATGAATATAAACTGCGAAGTAGAGACATTGCCCATTTTGTGTGTTTTCTATAGCAATGTGAAAACTTGTTCCACATGGCTTTACTATAGTCCACATTTAACCCTTTCCTGTTAGATCCCTGTGTTTTGTTTGTTTTTGCGTCCCCGTGTTTTTGTGCTTGAGAAATTATTGAGGGTAAAGAAGAAATAGGTTGTGACAAGCAATTTCTTCTTTTTCCGCAATATTTTTTACCCTACAGAATGATTATTTTTCAAATAGATTCGACTTTAAATTGCCGTCTGCAAAACTTTTGAAATCGGACCAGTCTAACATTTTAATAAAAAAGGGTTAATGAATGACATACTTTCACTTCGACTTAACGAAAATTAATAATGTATATGTTTCAGAAATAATTCAAGTTGAGCGGGTACACAAAACAAACAAAACAACCAGATATAAAAGAGACGCAGAGAAATATGCGGAGTTTCCGAGTACATTGATGTACGATCTCCTTATGAAGGAATTACGAATACCTCTTCGATTGAGGAAACACCATACTAGTTCACCAGCGTTGACGATAACTAGTGCTGGTGGAAAAACATACCAGTATGATAGATCAAACATGCCCAAGGTAAGACATAATTAAATGTGATCAATTAAGCGTTTTCAAATCTGTATTAGAATACCACTTTAGGTCACAAGAGTTGAAGTGTTCAATGTCAGCTTTTGCGGTCTTACGGCCGCGGTCACAGGCAGTTGGTAGCGCTTGGGACTCTCTTTCGTGAGGTCCTGTGTTCGATCCCCGGTCTCGGTAAATATCCTTTCCGACATCTGTGTACCACCAATGCGGGGGGGATAATCGTAAACCTTTGGTGATGAGCAGCTGGAGGCTTGGAAAGGATGTAGTGGTAGTACTGGTGTGAGAAATACCAGGGATCTATGGTTAGGTGCTCTAGCCTCCGCGATATGACTCAATCTTAAAAGAGGCGTCAAACCCCATTCAATCAATCAACTGTCTTTTGAATGTCCATCAGGAAGTTCAAATTCGATAATAAACAGCAGCAATATGGCAAGTAACATGTAACAAAAAAGGAAGATGGTTGGTTGACGACCTTAAGGTGGTAACTACAGTTTAGATAAGCTGTAGTTAGGACGTTTAAGTTACCAAACCAACATAAATGTTTCACATCAATGTTGCCCAATGTAGGAGTTCATTGTTTACTTCCAGTCTGAATGAATTTTTTGATTTGTCAATTGATTCTTTGATCAATACCGCCATCCGACAATTACTAAAAAATGGTTGTGTAATAGGTAACGTGGGGTAAAAAGCTTTGCCACTTAGATAAATCCTACAAAAAGATCCCAATGTCTTGAAACATTCACAATGAAAAACTCTTTGATATAAAGTTTGAGATTTGATGAAAGGATTTTAAAATAATGTCATCAGGGCCAAATCTAATTGTGAGCCTTCAACAGGCTACGTTTTTAGCAGAAAATTTTCGAAATAAGACCTTTATGTTTTTCTTGGTCAAGATAGACATTGTGTCATCTCTGATCAAAAACCATGCCTATAAGCCTATACATCAGGCGACTCTCGGAATAATCAGTTCTTTGATTCATTTTAAGCTCGACTGTTATCGTAGATAACCCAAGGTATTGCTATAGCCAGGTCGCCGCCTGCGTCCGCATCTGCGTCGTCGTCCGCTTCTCTTTTCTAGTTATATTTAGTTTTTAACAATAACTAGTGTTTTAGGTAATTTGTACTTTTTAGGAGTTTTAATGAAAGGTACATTATTGTAAAGGGGCAGTGTTTTGTTGATGAGTTACATGCAAATGAACGAAACATGATAGATAAATTCATGCTTTTGGGATTAAGATAAATTATCACCAAATATTGATAGAAAATGATAATCATCTTTTAAATCCTGAAAGTATAGAGAATGTATAAGCATTGTTAACTAAATGATGAAGACTAATTTCACTTTTTGTTAAGCTGCTGCAACCCAAAGCATAACATAAGGCATCGGATTTCAAGATAACAAAATTACTAGTTATAAAAATTCGATTAACCCGTGTAATGCTGAATAACATCATCTACAAAACTGCACCAAACTCAATTGGATTAAACTTTATAATATCTATGTTGAAGACGAATTTCGACTTTTTTTCAGGGGGGTGCTTGCAACCACTGCTCATTACATAACACAACGGGTTTCAAGATAACAAAATTACTAGATTCAAAAAGTCGATTACCCGTGTCATGCTGAATAAAATCATCTACAAAACTGCATTAAACTCAAAGGGGTAAAGCACAGAAAGCACTAATTGTTGGTTAATAATAATAATATGAAAAATTATCTTAAAATAAATCTAACTATAAAAGTACAAGCAGGAGTTCTAGACAAAGATCAGACTGCACATATGAACAGGCTCATCTTTGTTTGGGCCTCCTGCTAAAACAGTAATATTCAGATATCAGCATGACAAGCTTTAATAGAAGTTATCTAAATACCAACTCTGTTAAAATCATGAAGAACTCCTTAAGATTAAATCAGGTTGTTTAGAAATTCAATGCTCCTATACATGTAATTGATACTTAAATGAGAAGGAAAATTATTTATGGAAACATACCTTCAACAATATATATTTCCATCTTATGAATTAATTTTGCTTCAATTTTCACTTATTAAATATTCATTAACTTTCAGATAGGCGTGTTCGACTTCGTCATCATTTTGCAAAAAGTATAAACCTTGTTTAGACTGCACGAACTGCGGATTGTAACCCGTCAAGCAAAATGGGATCAACTAGGGAGTGCAAAAAGGAGCGAACATGTTCAGACTGCGTTTGCTGGTCGAAACCGAAACTTTCCGCTTTCTCTTAACTCACCGTAATCTAGAATTGTCATCAATCCGGAAATTATTTTGTTACGAAGCTTGTTTTACTTTTAAAATTGTGTGTCTAATAGATCTCTGCTAGACCCTATTTCTTTTTCTCTGTGTGTGTGTGTTTTGTTGTTGTTGTTGTTGTTGTTGTTGTTATTATCTTTTTTTTTTCTAGAAGATATTTCCTATACTCAGTTTGAGTTGGGCCTTTATCTATCGACGGCTTACATCTGTTCCACATATAGAGTATACAAAATTCTATTTTTAGATTATTTCATGAGCCTAAAACAATTAGCGAAATGGAGAAAGCGTTAAATCAAATTAAACCTTTGTATCTGTATTTCAGACCAATTATGGAATATACACAGATCCTGTGACGTCAGCTATTATTGCTGTCAGTTTTGATGACATCACAGGAGAGAGTAGACTGGTTAGTGTCATTCTTTTAATAATGGCTACTACAATCGACCTATTGCTGACCACGCGCCCTCACCCGGTTTCTCCGCCCATTTACTCCAACATAAAGTTCCACTTCGACTTTAAACGGCGTCATTTTCGTATATTAATGGCCAATAACCTAACGAAAGGGTAGAATGGTTGTTTGGCGACCTAAATGTCCAAGCTACAGTTTTAATAAGCTGCAGCTACATGTGCGACGTTTAAGTCGCAAAATCAACAAAAATGCTTCACATAAACGGCGGCCAATATCGGAGTTCAAATTTCACTTAGGATCAAAGTGAACGATTTGATTGGTCGTTTTTTTCCTTGATAGACAGGCGTGATTGGTCAATTTATGAAACAAAAACGTTTGAGAAAAATCTGATATGAGACACCTTTCAGTTAAAATTTGAAGAAATTGAAAACTACTGTACTAAATGTAGTCCTTTTTTTTTCTCTAGTTTATGTTTACAACTCTTTTAAGACAACAATTTCGAGTAATTAATTGGTTGCAATACGTGTCAACAAGTACAACAAAAATTATGACAGGAATAACAAAGATTTAATGAGAACTTTAAAAAACTTTTTTTGGTGATAAAGGAAGTATTGTAGGCGAACAAAAAGGCTTCAAACTTTTCAAAATGGCCACCATTTTCAAAATGGCAGCCAAAGGAAATGAAATTGATAGAAATTTGGTGAATATATTCAGTCATCGATAATATCCCAAAGTGAGGTATATATTTTCAAACTTTTGCAAATTATAAAAATATGGGATGGGGTTCGTTCACATCATTTGAAAAAAAAATAAAAAAAAAATAAAAAAAAAACAGAAATCGTATATTCAGTATCTATTATGGAACGGATCTTTTCACATTTGTAAAGGGAGATAACTTAAACGAGATAATATTTTCATCTTTCGTTTCAGTATGGTAACTTTTATCTACATGATGAGAACTGGCACATTTCACCAGCTGATATAAACAACCCACATATGTCTCATGTTGTCGAAAAATTAGAAACTTCTGGTATCAGAAAAGCTCCAACTAAACTTTCAAAAGCAGGTAATTCCCAAATTGCTTAGCCGGGTCCATTGACTTCGACAGGAAGTCCCGCTTCAATTTTAAACGGCGTTATTTTGAAAAAATGTATGACCAGTAGCATGCAACAAAAAGTCGAACAGTTGGTTGGCGACCTAATCGTAGTAAATACAGCTTGATTAAGCTGTAGTTACGACATTTAAGTCGCCAAACCAACAAAAAGGGTTAACAAAAAAAAAACAAAAAAAAAAACGGCCATTGTTGGAGATTGGTCTGAATGAATGATTTCATTGGTCAATGGTTGATTGTCAGCCACGATTTGTCAATTCTTACTGTTATTCGATAGGACAAAAACAGTAGTTTGTTGGTAGGCGAAAATATATTAAATGATGTAAGTTGGTAATATAATACTCGTAACTGCACGTAACAGCTCAATCAAAACCCTCACAGCTAAAATTTAGACTGATCGAAAATGTACAAAGATGCAGATGACCATTTAAAGATGATGGGATTTATTTTTTTACTTTCTGGATAGAAAACGAGGTGGAAAATGGCGAAATTGCAAGCTTTTTCATTATTTTGCGCTAAGTCTTAAAGAGCTTTTTTTCTTGGGGATCGAAGGCTGGGCCAAGAAAGTGGGATTTTTGGTGAGAAATGACGTCACAATAGTAAGGTCTACTAGCATCTAGCCAATTTTAAGAAATAAGCTAAAAGCCCCGTCAAGTCCGTAGGTACTTATAAACTTTATACATGTATAAATGATTGGTAATGGGTCGATTAAACGAAACTTACCTTGGTAATCACCTATTGACCCTCTATGGTAGGATCTTAAATACATCTAGGATTAAATGAGAAAACCCTTAAAAATCTTCTCCAAAATAATTAAGTGTAGGGCTTTGAAATTTTGAATATTTCATAAAGCCATTAGGCATAATACTCAGGGGAACGATATAGAACCACCACGGTCCTCTTTTTTGTTTTATTTTGATTTGTTTGTCTGTCTTTCTTTCTATCTGTCTCCGTCTGTCTACGAGTTGTAACTTTAAAACAAAATTGTTCTATTTCAAAGACCTTTTAAGATACGCGTCTCTTTAATGCAATATAGGTTCCTTGCATTGATAGGCATCGTTGAGGTCTAAGTCCCGTGTCGTCCATGAAGTTCAAGCTCACAAGTTCGTGAATTTTGTGGATTTGACGCAAACACTTAACATATTGCTGTCTGTCAATGTTGTAAGTTCAAAGCTTACTTCCGGTCCAAATGAATGATTTGATTGGTCGATTGATTCTTTGATTGACAGCGGCGATCCGTCAACTAACATCATATCTTCTTGCATTTTCAGCGGTACCACAGCAGGGAATGGGCGGTGTGTCGGTTGACCAAGTGTCATCAAGACTTCTAAAAGAAATGGGTCTAAATGTCCCCCATGGGAGACAGTCTAAGCGGCACAAGCGACAGGTTCCCTCCGGCTGTAACGTGATCGAGACTGCAGTGATTGTCGACGAAACAGTTCTTGCTTTGTGAGTACACATGTGCACTGGCGGGTTTCTATCCTTGCTCTCTGAACCGATTACCAGACGATACAATTCTAGAACGATTCAAATTGAAAGAAGATGCTGAGAACCATTTTACGCCAATTAAGTCTTGTCACGCAGAAACCGGAATATATAGGATGGGGTCATAGACAAAGATCAGCTTGCACGTAAGTACAGTCTGATCTTTGTCTACACCTCCTGCTTGTCCCCTATCATTCAGAGTTGTTTATAAAAACAATTGACCATATTGACCATTATTAAGACCTTCCACTGCTGTCATTCCTTGTATTTAAAAGTAATTCTTTAAGGGACTTTAATTCAGCATGACACAGGTTAAATGTCTTTATAGGGAAAATTGTGGGGAATGGACAAGCTTTCCAAAAGCTTTTTTCTGGAAGGTCGTAAAAAGCGTGGTTATTAGGGAATGGATTAAGTATTCCCACGCGATCTCCCTTTTTTATGCTCCCAAAGAAAAGGGTTCAGGAAAACTAATGTGGAAAAAAAACAAGAAATTGTATATTACAAGCATTTTCTTCATTTTCACCAATGTCTGGTATGTGTCGAATTCAGTCAACTTGAATTTTTGTCAGCAACACCTTTGAATTTGGACTTGTCTAAATTTTCATCGTCTGGTAATTGATTAAAGCCCTTCGATAAGACAGTTCGAGATATCAGACGACATTAGTTTGGTGATTGCTGTTGTTTTGAAATATTGCAGGGCATCCATTTCAGTGATTATTAGGACTTTCATTTCGTAAATAAACTTACCTGACAGTACTATATGGATTTCCTTTTTGTTAGTTTCTCTAATTCGCTCCCATTAAACCGGAAGTAAACTTTTTACCTCCCCTGAATACTTCCGGCACGTGCCAACCACTTCAGTTTCTTTTTTTCGGCGACCGAGTCGGTCGTGTTTTTCTATTTGCTCCCGTGGATATTAGGAGTTATGACCGAACAAGAGGTTAAGCTAGCTAAGAACCGTGAGGGTTCAGATAGTTCGTCACCTGAGATTAGGTTAGAGACGCTTGAAAAAAAATGGAATGAAAAATTTTCCAGTTTGGATAATAAAATGGACACTTTACTCAATCGACTTATGAATCGATCTCGTTCACGTTCGCCACACAGGCGTTCGTTATCACCCTCCTTGACACAAAGTCAAAGGAAGAAATCTCGTAGGCTTTCTGACTCGGAATCCTCTGATGCACAAGATGACGCGGTGTCCTTACAGGCTCGGGGTAGAATATCAGACTCGAGTGAATTTGATTCTGACGAGAATAACAATCTTACAAAAGCTGTTTCTGGCATAGAACCTGGACAGAAGGAGCTTTCAGTATCTACTCAAAAGTGCCTCTTTGACATTTTTGGTGAGGATGCCAGGGTGAAAAAGTCTGTTAAGAAGGATGGCATTTGTCTTGATAACTCCCAATTACTTGTCATAGAGAATGGCTTCAGGTGTAAAAATCCAAATGAGCTGACAGCTTTTGCAGAAGATTATTTTGACTCCTTTCCAGTCAGTGAAGAGACGGAGAAATGCCTTGATGTTCCTCCTTTAGACCCTTTTGTAGAAACCTGTCTTGTCAACCGTTATGGGGAAAAGGCATCTTTCAAGAAAAATAAAGGAAAATCTTTATTCACACAGCCGTCCAAAATGGTAGAGAAAATTGCTTATAAGGGTCAACAGGCTTCAAGACTTGGCATTGTAATACAGCTTTATATGCAGCAAAGCCTGGGAAATCTTGTAGAATTTGTCGATTCGGGTGATTTCGACAAGAAGAAAGCAGTGCAGCATATCAAAGACATATTTGCCATGTCTACTAAGGGTCTGGACCAGATAAGTAGATCTGGGGCCTTCCACCACATTATACGTCGTACTGTTGCCATGACAGATACAGCTTTATGCGATCTAACTGACTCTAAGGATTTTTCTAATTTACCCCTCACAGGGGAGGGTGTGTTTGGGTCTGGTGTTGAGACATTGCTCAAATCCCGAAAAGAGAAGAAGAAGCAGCTAGATGAAATGCTTCCAGAGCTCAAGAAAAAAGACCGAAAACGAAAACTTTCACCAGACAGACCATTGGATCCAAAACGGCTGTATAATTCAGGGGCTTCTGCCAGTCAATCTAACTCATGGAACAATTTTCGAATCCCCAAATTGCCCAGGGACAATGAACGCTTAAGAACAAACCAATCGGGTTGGAACAGATTTTCTAGATCAAAGTCCACTTCCGATTACTCCTCAGGAAGAAGAAACAGTACTTCCAGGGGAAAGTTGGGAAAGCCAACTAGCCAATGACAAGGTAAGCATCATTGCGAAATTTCCTCAGATACCAGTTGGAGGCCGCCTTTCTTATTTTCTAGACAAATGGAAACAAATAACTTCCGACACTTGGGTATTGGACCTGATTCGGGAGGGTTACAAATTGGAATTCGAAAACATGCCATGTTTTTTGGGGATCAAAGAAACAAGGGTTCCCTAACATCAGGTGCCAATTTTAGAAAAAGAAATAAACAGTCTTTTAGAAAAAAAAGCTATAGAGGTAGTCAAGCCGTCGAAATGTCTAGAAGGTTTTTACAGTACATTGTTCTTGGTTCCCAAAAAGAACGGGGAAATGCGGCCTGTGATCAATTTAAAGCCTCTCAACGGGTATCTGAGAAAAGTTCACTTCAAGATGGACACAATGGCAAGGGTATTAAACCTAGTTCAAAGAGGAGACTTTGGAATAAAGTTAGACCTGAAAGACGGATACTTCCATCTCAAAATTTTCAAAAAGCATCGGAAGTATCTTCGCTTTTGCTTTCAAAAGAAAACCTATCAGTTCCGAGCAATGTGTTTTGGTCCCACAGTAGCTCCAAGAATTTTCACAAAAGTAATGTCAGTAGTAGCAGTATTTCTGAGAAAACAAGGTCTGCGAATGTCAGTGTACTTAGACGACTGGCTATCACTAAATCAATTGAGGATAAATCTTTATACGGATCGCAAAATAATACTGAATCTCCTCTTTCAACTGGGATTTATCTTAAACAAATCAAAGTCAACTCTGGTCCCCTCGCAGAACTTCACATACATAGGGGGAATTTTCAATATGAAGAAAGGTCTAGTCTTTCCCACTTCAGAGAGAATACAAAAATTAAAAACAGCAGCTCAAAATTTACTGCAAGGTCATGTGACAACCAAAGATTATCTGATTTTTCTAGGGATGATAGCATCATGCATAGATCTGATTCCAAATGCAAGGTTATTTATGAGACCAGTCCAGCTTCATTTGCTTCGCAATTGGAGTCCAGCCAGAATGCCTTTAAGCCAAAAGGTTACTTTGACAGCATCGCTAAAACCGCACTTGAAATGGTGGTTACAAGATCAAAACATTCAGAAGGGAAGATCTGTTGCTCAAAGGCACTTTATGATCACAGTAACCACAGATGCGAGTGGCACATGGGGCTGGGGTGGTCACATGAATTCCCTTACCGTGCAAGACCGGTGGTCAGTAATAGAGAAATTATTGCATATCAATATTCTGGAAATGAAAGCGGTTATTCTCACAGTCCAACACTTTCTGCCAGCTCTCAGGGGTCAAAATGTACTGATTCGGTCAGACAATGCAACTGTGTGTCAATACATCAATCACCAGGGCGGAACACGATCAGAAGATCTGTGCCGTTTGACCTGGGATCTTTGGCATCTAGCCTTAAACAACAAAATGTCCCTCAAGGCAGCTCACATTATGGGCAAATTGAATGTTTTGGCAGATACTTTGAGCAGACAGATTGTGCGGGACACAGAGTGGTCACTGAACAAAACAGTGGTATCCAAAATTTTCAATCTTTGGGGTTGTCCCCTGATCGATCTATTTGCAACCAAAGAAAACAAGCAGACACCTCTGTTCTGCTCATGGCATCCACATCCCCAAGCTTTAGCATTGGATGCCCTGTCAATTGCATGGCAGAACATGTATGCATTTGTGTTTCCACCAATTCAGTTAATTCCCAAGGTACTGAGCCACATGAAACTTTTTCATTGCAAAATTGTTCTCATAGCCCCAAATTGGCCAAGACAACATTGGTTTCCTCATATCTTAGAGATGCTGGTGGATTACCCAGTCAGTCTGCCAATTCTGGACAATCTTTTGACTCAAGGGAGAATGAAAATTGTCCACCCAAATCCCAAGTGTCTGAGCTTAACTGCATGGCTTCTATCGACAGAAATTTCGGCTCAGAGGGCTTTTCAAATGAAACTAGAAGACTGTTGTCTGCCTCTTGGAGACGGGGGACACAAAAAGACTATAACTGTAAGTTCAGAAAATTCCGTGGTTGGTGTAGTGAACAGAAAATTGATCCCTATACGGCATCTTTAAAAGACTGTACCAATTTCTTGACATACTTGTTCAACAAAGGTCTCAAATATAAAACTATTACAGGTTATAGATCTATGCTTTCTTCTGTCCTAGCTCCAATAGGTTCAACACCAGTTGGACAGCACCCTGTTATGATACGTCTTCTTAGAGGGGTATTCAACAAAAGACCTCCAATTAAAAAATTGATTCCTGAATGGGATTTACCTCTCGTTTTAGGTTGCTTAGAAGAGACACCCTTTGAACCTATGAGAGATGCTTCTTTGAAATACATCACATGGAAGACTTGTTTTTTGATTGCAATAACCTGTTTTCGGCGATGCAGTGACTTACAGGCCCTTCGTTTGGGTGAAGGGAATGTAACAGTACAGAAAAAGGGAATTACATTTATGAGAGCGGGATTGGCAAAACAGGATAGACCCAGACATCATTCAGTTAGAATTTTTGTTCCTTCTTTGCCTAAAAATAGGAAACTTGACCCTAAAAGAGCCTTGGCATATTACTTAAAAAAGACTGAATCTTTCAGGCTAAGGGGTTTAGAGGATGTTATTGAACTTTTTCTAGCAGTGAACAAGCCACATAATCCTGTTTCAAGTCAAACTATATCTAAATGGATAGTGAATGTTATTAAATTTGCATATAAGTCTCAGAATAAGACGGTTGGTAAAATTAAGGGACATTCAACGCGAAGTTTAGGTCCTTCATGGGCGTTATTCAAAGGAGCATCTATGGAACAAGTTCTGGAGTCGGCTGATTGGTCAAGAGAGACCACTTTTATCAAACATTATCTGAAACCAGTGTGTACAGATTTCTTGAGTAAAAAAGACTAATGAAGGTGTGGAGGAACACACATTGTTCAGTATGAGGGAACTATTTCTTTTTTCCGGCGAATTCCGGGGAGTATAGATATTGCCATTTAAGACAATTTATGTAGATATTCATTTATATGTGAATGCTGTTGTACATACTTGTATGATGAGTGGTGTACATAATTTGAGGTATTTGTGAGAGGTGATAGGAAACACCATTAGAATATGTTTAATACCCATACAGATTGGTATATGAGGTCTTGAGGACAGAGACTCTTCCTTTCGAAGAAGGTAAGAGTACTTTAAGTTCATTCTTTATATGAATTCAACAAACCCACCACCTGACAGTACTGCTTGGTAATCTGATTTAATCCATATAGTACTGTCAGGTAAGTTTATTTACGAAATGAAAATTATAAATTTGTACTCAAATTAAAGTTTTATGAGTAAATAATACTTACCTGACAGTACAGGTAAACCCACCCAACCTACCCCACTTTGTTTCTTGCGACTCGGTCGCCTCAATATGAAACTGAAGTGGTTGGCACGTGCCGGAAGTATTCAGGGGAGGTAAAAAGTTTACTTCCGGTTTAATGGGAGCGAATTAGAGAAACTAACAAAAAGGAAATCCATATAGTACTGTCAGGTAAGTATTATTTACTCATAAAACTTTAATTTGAGTACAAATTTATAATTTTTATAAGCTGTAGCATTTTAGCCGACACGCGATGAAATAGGTTCTACGAAAGTGTCGGAAAGGAATATCGCAGTTCCGGGCTGCATAAAAGTTTCGATTGGTCAGAGGAGTTTTTGTTATTATTGTTTGGATTTTTTCGTTTGCTTGTTTGTTTGTTTTGAATTGACCAATCGTGGCTGTCAATCAGGGAATATTTCAACCAATCAAATTATTCATTCTGTGCGGAATTGATATTTAAACTCCAAAATCGGCCGCCATTTGTGTGAAACACTTTTGTTGTTTGGTGACCTAAACGTCGTAAATACAGCTTATCAAAGCTGTAGTTACGACGTTTGGGTCGCCAACCATCGATTCTACCTTTTTGTTACAAGCTGCTGACCATAGCTTTTGCAAAATAACGCCGTTTAAAATCGAAGCGGGACTTCTTGTTGGAGTCAATGGGCGGGGCCAAAGGAGTAAGTTGGTGAGGCCAGCGATTCGTCAATGGATAGTAAAGAATCGCAAATCGCTGTAACGTTATACTGGATCCCTTTATCAACCTGATTTTTTCGTTTTTCAACGGCCTTATTTTGCAAAATGTATAGCCAGTAGCATGCAACAGAAAAATTGAATAACTGGTGGGCGCAGTAAACGTAACTACAGCTTGACAAACCAACGACAAAATCTTAACAAAAATAGCGGTACATGTTGAAGTTCAAAAACTCATGTCTGGTATTAATTAATGATTTAATCGATCGACAGGTTATTTGATTCACAGCCGCGTTTGTTCAATTTCACATGTGTAAAATGTAAAATGTAACTATTACGCAATTCGAATAGCCAAACAAGTTACGAAGAATATTCGCTGGTCGTCTAAGGAAACAAATGATTCAGTAGAATCAGGTTGAGTGGCTGATCTGAGGCTTTACTAAAGGTGTGAATATTTCATATTGCTTACGGTCCATTTCCTTTACTTTGTTTAAAAGCAATGTTGGACCATTGTTTAAAAAAAGGCGTTCATCTAGAAACCAATTTTTTCTGTGACATGGAACTGATTATAGAGTGGAAGGGTGTTATTCACATTTAGTGATCACCATTTCTCTATTGTTCACAGTCACTTGAACTTGACCGGAGGAGATTTCAATGCAGCCGTGATGAGTATTAACATGTATTACAGTGTGATATTCACGGAGGTAAGACTTTTTCACGAGCCATTTGGCCTAACAAAAAAATGTATAAACATAAAGACTGGGAAAGTATCACAAGATACGCTCGTCACATTGTCCTCGTCGAAGGAGGCGAATTATCATACATTATTTTACTAATTTAATTTAGTTCGATTGTGACGAAGGTTTTGTGCTTACAGTTGAACACCGACAATCCAGTTTTTGACGTCGCTGAAAGATAGGCAGAGGCTTCAAACCACTGCTACCCATTTTTTTTTAGCTCCAGCTGGCTATAAAGTGTCTTACTCATGAACACACCCAAGTAACGGTAAGGCTCGAACACGTGACATCAAAATCGCCTATACAACTCGGCCATCGAGCCCATGCATTACAAGTAGAGGGAATAGAAATACACATGGAACGCAGAAAATGATAGATAACATGTATCTATGAGAACGAGATGAATAAATTGCTTGTATCCCTTCTATGTCACCATAGTTAAGAGGAAACACTAATACTTTGTACACTGGAGGCAGAGCTTTTTTCAGTGATGGGTTTTTCATTGTTTTAATTATAGTCAATCGGCTCAATTATATCAGAAAGAGAATTTTTATCCATTTCCACACAATCCTACAGTTTTACGCGTTAAAGAAACATAGCCATGGAAAAGATTGTGAGAAAATAAGAAGTTTCTTGGTACAAGCGTTTGTCCCTTATTTTTCAATTCAAACCAACTTTGTTTTGTCGTCTGCAACTTCTTTGGATTTTCACCAGTCTGAGATGTTTCGTTTTGGTAATGGGTTAAATTCAAAATTTTAAACAAAGTCAAAGAAGTTACAGACAACAATTTTAATCAGGTGAAATTTTTAAAGCGGCTCTCGAACAGATTTTCAATAAAGAAATTGGTATAGGTAAATTATCAGCTTTTCCAGTAGATTCACTATGTATATTCTTTCTTTGTGTTAAATCCACTAAATTCACTATAAATTCATTTTAATGTCATATATATTCCCCATGCTCGAATTTGAAAAAATGGATGAGGTAGTTTGTCTTCGTTTGGTGACGTAACTGAAACGTCATGGAAACTACAAATAAGGCAATTTTCGGTGCAATCGACAAATAACGATGAATACCATAATGATGGATACCGGTTCCACTTGTGGTGCACTTCGCTATCTTATTTTGCGTCTCGTAACGCCAAATATTTGTTCTTCTTTTCTTTCTTGTTTTAGAGTTGTGAACAGCCATTTTCATCACGAAATCAGTTCAATCACCTTCTTTGAAATGTCTGAAAGCGTTACAGTTTCGAATATAAAAATTGAGCCAAAACATGTCTTTCACAATTTGTGTAAAAACCGCATCAAAACCTTTGTTTTAAGAGTAAGTACACGTCGTTGAGAATTTATGAAAATGCTTTTTTAAAGCAACTCCCTCGTTTTTCCACAATGATATCCAAATATGTTTTCTTTAACCCATTCCAACACTATGAAATTTTAGATTGGTCGGAATTGAAATGAGTTGCAGACGTCAATTTAAAGATTATGAAATTTTAAACTTTTTCAACTTTTTCGGTAGAAAACATTGTGTAAAATGAAGAAATTGCTTGTATGCAAGCAATTACTTCATTTTGCACAATGTTTTCTCGATTGTTAATATATATATTGAGGGGCGTCAATAAGCCTCACTGTGTGGGATTGAGTTAAGATAGTAAAAGGGAGGAATTATATATAACGATGAATTGGAAAACGCATTCATTTTCTTTGCAAGAGTGGGTCAAACCATTTTCAGAGATTAATTCTTCGTGCGACTCATTCAAAGAATCTGTTGCTTTTTACTTACACAGAATATTGACCAATCGATGGCCCCGTTCACTTGCTTTGGTAGCCCCGCCATTGACTTCGACAGTAAGTCCCGTTTCGATTTTAAAAGAAGTTATTTTGAAAAAAAATTATGGCCAGTTGCATGTAATAAAAAGGTTGTATAGTTATTTGGCGACCTAAACATCGTAACTACGGCTTGAAAAACTGTAGTTACGACGTTAAATCATCAAACCAACGAGAAAGGTTAACAACAATGGCGGCCAGTGTAGGAGATCAACATTTATTTCTGTTCCCAATGAATGGTTTCATTGGTCGACCGGTTATTTGATTGACGTCCGCGATAGGTCAATTTAAACGATGAGGCAGACAAACTCTTACATAAAAATATCCATTCTTTACATGTGCATGTATACCATATCAAATGAAAAGCTTGATTGTTTTTTTACTTTTAAAGGTCGACTTACGTTACTGTGAACTTTTGGACATCGAATGTATCCGAGTTTATCTAAGCGAAGTAATCATTCCTGAGGTAGGTTTTGTAGATTTTGACAATTATAGTCTCCACGTGTATAAATACGGAATACTCTGTTACGATAAAAACACAATTATCTTGTATTTGCTTTGAGCTTCGGAGGAAAATTTGGATATTTCACGAGACCGTAGGTCGAGTAGAATATCAAAGTTTCTTCCACAGCTAGAATCAAATACAAGAAGTCGTATCGCAATCGTAATATGATATTCAATTTATTATATACATATGTATTTATTATCAAATAAATTCGATGAAATGATAAAAAAAGTATGTATTTCATTAAGTTTTTCCCTTCTCTGTTACCATTCTAATTACGTTTATTTGCATTATGACGTCATATATAGATTGAAGATTACGACATCTTAGACTGCTTTATATTGAAACGTATCTGACATTGTGAGATACGGATTTCTTTTCTGACGTGTCCGATTTTGGTCTGTGTGGGATGTTTATATTTTACTTGAATTAATTATAGGTATATAATAAATAGGGAATATGATATTACTATAGAGATACAACATCTTGTATTTGCTTTGAGCTGCGGATGAAAATTTGATATTTCACGGAACCAAAGTTCGAGTGGAATATCAAATTTTCCTCCGCAGTGAGAACAAAATACAAGATTCAGTATCACAGCCGTACCGTAATATTACAATTATTACATACCTAATTATTATTCAATAAATTCCATGAAATAAAAAATTAAATTTCTACTATTACTTCCCTTCTCTTTTACCATTTTAAATACTCTTATTTGCATTGTGACGTCTTATACAGAATAAAAATGATGTCATCTTAGACTACCTTATAAGGAACCGTATATTCCACTGTCAGATACGGATTTTTGTCGCATTTCGTTTGTGTGTAATGTATATATTTTCCTAGAAATATACGGAACCGTATATTCCACTGTCAGATACGGATTTTTGTCTCATTTCGTTTGTGTGGAATGTATATATTTTACAAGAAATATACGGAACCGTATATTCCACTGTCAGATACGGATTTTTGTCTCATTTGGTTTGTGTGTAATGTATATATTTTATTAGAAATATACGGAACCGTATATTCCACTGTCAGATACGGATTTTTGTCTCATTTCGTTTGTGTGTAATGTATATATTTTACTAGAAATATACGGAACCGTATATTCCACTGTCAGATACGGATTTTTGTCTCATTTCGTTTGTGTGGAATGTATATATTTTACTAGAAATATACGGAACCGTATATTCCACTGTCAGATACGGATTTTTTGTCTCATTTCGTTTGTGTATAATGTATATATTTTACTAGAAATATACGGAACCGTATATTCCACTGTCAGATACGGATTTTTGTCTCATTTCGTTTGTGTGTAATGTATATATTTTACTAGAAATATACGGAACCGTATATTCCACTGTCAGATACGGATTTTTGTCTCATTTCGTTTGTGTGGAATGTATATATTTTACTAGAAATATACGGAACCGTATATTCCACTGTCAGATACGGATTTTTGTCTCATTTCGTTTGTGTGGAATGTATATATTTTACTAGAAATATATGTTGGTTTTGGTCTGTTAGGACCAGGCTAAGTAAGATCTGTTTTGAACAGTTCACTTTTCATTTAACCCTTTCCCGTTCAAATACGGGATTTTACGATAATTTGATTTTATAATAGAGAAAACATTGTGGAAAAAGAAGAAATTGCTTGTAACAAGCAATTTCGCCATTTTCCACAATATTTTCTACCACATAGGATGGTTTCATTTCAAATTGCATCCAGTTATTATTGTCGTCTGCAAACTCTTTCAATTTGGACTAGTCTAAAATTTCCAAAAACGGGAAAGGGTTAAGGAGTAATCAACTCCGCTGACCACGCCCACTGACTACGAAAGAAAGTTCTACTTCGACTTTAAACGGCCTTATTTGTCAAAAGTAACAGCCGAACCATGTAACCAAAAACCACCTGAACGTTGAATAGGCTGTAGCTACGACGTTTATGTCGCCAAACGAACAAAAATGCTTCACTTTAATGTCGGCCAATGTTGACTTTCGATCTATAAATAAATGTTTGACTGGTCGTTTGACTCTTTGGTTGAGAGCCGGGGTAAGTCGATTGAAGGTTCATATAATTCGAAAAGATGTATGAACCGCATCCGTGTTAATAATAACTCCTTCACGTAAGATTTTATCAAATTAGCCCTTGTCATACTGCATAAAACTCCATTTTAACATAAAAATTAAAGGGCTGAAAGCACTGGAAGCACTAATTGAGGGTCAATATTTCTTTTGAAAAATAATTCATAAAATGAATCTGGCCTTCTAGAGACAAACGGGTGGTGTAGACTAAGATCAGACTGCACATATGTGTCTATACCTCCTTCAGGGACAGAAATATGCAAGGCTCAGCATGGCAAGAGTTAAGTGGTGCTACTAGCATGAACATTTATCGTATCTACTTTCTTTTGCTGACGGATTTGATTATATTTGAATGGGGTTTAACGCCGCTTTAACAATTTTTCAGTCATATCACGGTGACTGGAGCACCTAACAATGGATTCCTGGTATATCACACAACAGCTGTACCATTACATCCTACCCTAGCCTCCAGCTGCTATCCCACTGAGGTTTACGATTATCCAACCATTGGTGGGAGAAAGATGTCGGAAAGGATCCAATTGGCCAATCAAATCTTTCATTGGTATAAACTATTTTTGTTGGTTTTGTGACTTAAACGTCAATATTGTTCAAGCTTTAGTTACGACTTTTAGGTCATCAAACCAACCATTATACTTTTTGCAAAATAACTATATATCTGTGGTCTAGGAAAGGATGTAGTGGTAGTACTTGTGTGAGAAATACCAGGAATCCATTGTTAGGTGCTCCAGCCGCCGCGATATGACTGAAATACTGTTTAAATTGTTTTTGAAATTAACATCGTATTAACATCGTTAAACCCCCTTCAATCAATCGAATCTTTTCTTAACTTTTAACCCATTCCCACACAGTTGAAGTTTAGACCTGTCCAAATTGATAGAAGCTGCAGAAGACAATTTCAAGTTGATGGAATTTTGAGTTTTTTCGTCAATTTGGGTAGAAAACATTGTGGATAATGAAGAAATTGCTTGATACAAGCAATTTCTTCATTTTCCACAATGTTTTCAAAAGCTTTTTTCTTGAGGGGCGTAAAAAGGAGGGATTGAGTTGGAATGGGTTAAGCAAGCCGTGGCAATAGCACAGTTTCGAAAGCGTATGACTGTTAATCATGGGGTCACTGATTCGATCCCCGGCCGCGGCAAATATGTATACCGCGGGAGTGATAAACTATACTATTACATATATCTAAAGATGGTTATTATTATTTTAAATTAGCCTGTTACAAAATTTTGGACTAGTTAAAGACGAAAATTAAAATCGCTTTGAGGTTGAATACTAAGGCCCAGATAGGATAGAAAACAATGTGAAACAATCTTTTCTCCTTTTCTCATAATGTTTTCTTTAATGTAATTCTCCGGGGCGAAAAAAATCGTGATTGTGAGGGAATGGGTTAAACTTCTACTAGATCACGGAAGGTTTAAGAGATATACAGAATTTCCATCGGTGAAAGACAAGTGACGTGTGTAACAATTGCATTTTTATCCGAACTTGTGATCGTGCTCAGTAATCTTGAATTGCAACATCCTGTATTACATGTGCCAATCAAATAAAACCAGGCTAGGCGAGAGATTATGCTTAAAAACTATTACCTATATGAAGATTGCCATTCTGTACACTAAAACGGGCATATGACCATACCATGCCAACACGGACACCAGTCATCGGTACTTTCAGTGCTTTTATCTCTAATTGTAAACTTCTTCATTGAGTATATGCGTGACATTTCCAACCAATTTACAAGTGCTTGAAGCACAGATATTGAGCGGCCTGGACAGCCACCATAGTCTCTGAATACGCAAAGAAGCTTCGAATCAGTATCTATCTATAGAAAGCAAAGTGATGACTCTGATCCGACTGTGCAGAGGCACAGTCTGATCAATGTCTTAACTTGGCTCACATGTGTAAAGGTCGAAAATATTACTCTAAGGCTTATTTATTCAACAGCCGAACGCGCCTGTTTGGACAGGTGATCAAGTACGCCCAGACGGATCTATAGACGAGAACACATTGTTTCATGCTTGTCGGCTTGCCGCGAGGGACGCAAACTATACGAGGGGCAATGACTATATCCTGTGTGCAACAAGGTAGGTAATCACTAATCATTTAAACTAACATAGTTCTTGATTTATAGATATATTCAAGGTACATGGCGAAAACTGGACTTTATAGTAATAAAAATCGTGGTTAATTGATTTTTTGAAATAAATGAACAAAAGCTGAAATATGCATTCGCAAAGTATTATGTACATGAACAAAAACTGATATTGATAGTTACACGGTCCGTGTTTTATTAAACCTTTAATGCATATGACAGAAAATCACATAGTACGTGGTTTATCAGTTTAATATCAATCTACTAATTTTTTTTTTTGTTTCGTCTATCAAAAACGAGCCTTCTGGTTGGTCGAAAACGTTATTCATTTCTCAATGAAAAAAAAAATGTGAACGCAGCGATTTTATATGCTTCCGAACAAAATAGTCCCATACAAAAAGATATCAAAATTTGTTAAGTTTTTAGTTTTTTCTGTCGATGCTATTAAATTATAAGAAATGAAGAGGATATTTTTTGTTTTCATGGAGGTATGAACCGAAAAACCTATTCACACAATGTATGAATTCGCTTCGAGTATTCATATAGTGTGATTTGGTTTTTCGGTTCATATCTCCATGAAAACAAAAAATATTCTCTAAATCTCTTAATTGTGATATTTCCAAATAAATGAATTTTATACGTTTTGAAAACAGCCGATCACGTTTCTTTTTATATCTGTAAGTCCCTTTAATTGGAATTAACGTGTTTGCTGAATTTCATAGCTAGACATGGTTTATCGCTATAACGATGAACCACAAACCTTTCTACGGCGATTGGAAAATGCTTTAATTTTTTTATTAAAAATAGCATGTTCTTTCAATAAAAGCGCTATGCATTTAGTTCGTTGACATAATGTTTGTACATGTGATGCCGAAACGCGCTTAGCTATCTCGATTTTTAACCCGAGATTTGTTAGGCAATCTGAGACTAATGTCAACACGGCAAAACTTCAGCCAACACAGGTTTTAATGTGAAAACATTCAACGCAAATAATATAATCTTCTGCCGCATGAAAAGTAGACCGGGTCGGATTACACGACTTCAAGTTTTTATTAAAATGCCCGATTAAAGGCGCCGTCTGCATGCAAGCACTGATATAGCTTTTTTTTGTTAACCTGGTAAATGACAGCCCGCACCCCTCTCTCTCTCTCTCTATCTCTCTCTCTCTCTCTCTCTCTCTCTCTCTCTCTCTCTCTCTCTCTATCGCGCCCCCTCTCTATCTCTTTCATTACCCGGAGACTATTAATCGCGTAAATATTTACATAACGAAATAGGTCTGTGTAGTAGCATACTCGCATCGCAGGCGAGAGCGTCCTAGTTCGAACCTGGCTACACGCTTCATTTCTCTCCCCCCCCCCTCTCTCACTTTCTCTCTTTTTTAGCTTTGATAAAAGCCAGTGACAGTTAGCATCACAAGGAAATTGAAACTCGTGAGTATCCATCACACTGAATAGTGACGGATAGCCATCAGATACAAGACGATTTATTCAACATTGAAACTGAAAATTTTATTCACATAGTCCTATTATTTCTTGACAAGTTTAAGGAATATGAAGGAAAATTGTTTTTTTTTTTTTTTTTTTTTTATTCATATTGATCATAATTTGTTTTCCAATTAAAGGTATATGAATAAAGGTATATGAATGAAAATTCACAGAGTTTGTGGATTATTCATATCTTTAAGCCATTCCCACACAATCCCCCCCTTTTACACCCACCAAGAAAAAATACTTTGAAAAACATTGTGGAAAATGAAGAAATTTTGTTTCAAGCAATTTCTTCACTTGCCACAATGTTTTCTATCCAAAAAGACGGAAAAAAATAAAATCCAATTCCATCAACTTGAATTGTTGTTTGCAGCTTCTTTCAGTTTGGACTAGTCTAAAATTGTGTTGTTTGGGAATGTGTTAAGACACAAGTTTAATATTCAGATGTTTTATAAGACATTCACATGACATTCACATGACCGAAAACCACTCGGTTTATTGACACCACTAAGGAAGGGCTCGAAAACCGAAATTTATATCCATACAGTTTATGGTTTATTGATACAAAAAAGATACATGAACGAAAATTGAAATTAATTAGGGAATAGTTCGTTGTTTATTGACAGATGTAAGGTACATGGATGAAAACTTTCATTATATTCACATTTTTCGTCGTTTAGGTAAACGAACGAAAATTAAAAATTATAATCACAAAGTTCTCGGTTTATTGACACCTTAACGGTACATGAACGAAAATTGAAAATAATTAGGAAATAGCTCATTGTTTATTGACACATGCTAGGCACAGAAAACGAAAAGTTACATATAGGTAGGAAACAGTATAAGAAGCGGAGAAATTGCTTGTTTCAAATGACTTCTCTTTTTCTTTTGTTCTTTTTCGAAGATATTTTTAGAATGTCTAAAGCGGGATTGTCTTGTAATGGATCGAGACACATCCACAACATAAACGTGCTTGTGCGCATTTTCAATAGATAGTTGAGAAGAAAAATTGAGTCATTTCAAACTCCCTTATCTATTTCTCCCCTCTCTTTGACTTGACGTTCCTGTTGTGATAATGGACAGATCGCAAGCACCGCCCACTGAACTCGGGACGGAAAGTTCAACCAAGATATTAGAATTTGTAATTTTGCAAAATGTATGGCCTGTAATAAGTACATGTATAACAAAAAAGCGAAATGGTTGGTTGGCGACCTAATCGTCGTAGTTACAGCTTGAACAAGCTGTGGCTACAACGTTTTTGTCGCCAAACCAACAAAGATGCTTCACATTTGTGCCGGCCAATGGCGAAGTTCAAATCCGGCCTAAATGAAAGAATTGATTGGTTGTTTTATTCTTTGATTGGTAGCAACTATCCTTGGTGTAGACAAAATATGATTTGTGTGCGTCCATCAAATTGGACCATTGATTGATTATTTGAATTGGGTTTAACGACACTTTAAGCAGTATTTCAGTCAAATCACGGCGGCTAGAGCTCCTAATCGAGAATTCCTGGTATTTCTCACATCATTACTAACACTTTATCATTTCCGAGCCTTCAACTGGTCATTCCACATAGGTTTACGTTTATCCACCCATTTGGGGAAAGGATATTCTCCGCGACTTAGGATCGAACCTGGGACCCTTTGACTCGGAATCCTACGCGCTACCAACTACTCTATGGTCGTGGCCGATATTGAGCCATATTTAAATAGATATTTCACAAACCCTTGTTCTTATGATTGAGAATAATTTTGTTACTTTTCATTGAAATTTATCCGTAACTTTTGGTTATAAAGGCAATATTTTGACTTTATCGATGTTCTTCACATCCTAACTGTACCAAGACCATAGCGACTATAGCGACAAACATCACTTGTCTCTCATTAATTTTTATTACCTCTTGTCATGCTGAATCCGGAATATTTCTGTTTTGGCAGCAGGTAGAGACAAAGACCAGCATGTACGTAAGCGCAGACTGATCTTAGTCTATACCACCAATTTGTCCTTTTTAAGTTAGAGTTGTTTACGGGAAACAAACTGGAAAGAAATATTGACCGAAAACTAGCGCATCCAGTGCTTTCAACCCTTTGATTTTAACGCACTTTTATTCAGATTGCTAAGGGCTTTTTTTTAAAAGATGTAAAGTAAGACGAGTAGCCGATTGATAATGTTGTACTCATATGTGAATGACAAGGACCATGTCTAGGTACACTATATAACTGAAATTATGTTGAAATTGGCGTTAAACTCCGTGTAATTAATTGATGGATTTGTCTTCGAGCTACAAATACCTGACAAATGTCGCATCTGGTGATGCCAAATCAAAATTCTTTTATTACCATTTGTTCAAATTTGGGTCTGAACTTATTGACCAATCGCGGCTATCAATCAAAAATCTAATCGACCAATCAAATAGTTCATTTAGACCGGGGATGAAGTTTGAACTCTAATATTCGCCACAAGTTATGTGAAGTTTTTGTTGTTGTTGGTGGTGGTTTTTAGATTTAAAGGTCGTAACTACAGATTATTCAAGCTGTAGTTACGACGCTCAGGTCGCAAACCAATCATTTAGTGTACCATGTCATATGTTTATATTCGATATATCTCGCTAAACTCTTCATGATCTGATCTCTTTTTCAATAATTGCTTAATAACGGATTTCCTGACATGTCGATTTTTTCGTGAAATGTCACATATAATTTATGCTTTTTTGTTGTAGGAGAGATCTATTTGTTGAAAATGACCCTGAATACAGAGGTAAGAAGCGTAGGCGTCCTCACATGTGATTTACGTCAAATTTGCAATAGAAATTGCAATAGAAATCTACTTTTTAGGTCACCTGACCCCTTATTGTTTAGCTATTGAGTTCGGACTGTGTCCGGCATCCGGCGGCTGTCGTCAACTTTTAGCGTGTGTGCACTCCAGATGTCACATTTTTTGGCTCAAATGTCTTGAAACTTGGTCAGAATGTGTGTCTACGTGATATCTCTAACGAGTTCGAAAATACGTCATGTGGGGTCAACAACTATGTCACCGGGTCAAATCTTAGAAAAACATTGTGCGCTCTCTAGAGGTCATTTTTTTGGCTCAAATGCTTTGAAACATTTGTCTGCGTGATATCTTTGACAAGTTCAACTTTATTTCACATTGGGTCAAAACAAGGTCACCTGGTTAAAATTAAGAACAACCTTGTCAAAATTCGGTGGACCAATCCAATTATTGAGTATTCATATTTGAACTCAGGTATATATGTTGAACATTTCCGTTGAATCGGAGAGTGAAATATCGCAAATATAGCTAATGCAAGCTGTGGTTACGAAGTCTAGGTCGCCAACTAATCATTTTACTTCCCGACAAGGTAGTTGACTAAGGTATCTAGGATCTGTAGAGTATTTACCTTTAAATTTAAATGTTTGTTGACCATCGCCGTTAAGAGGACTCACCCCTAGAAATGACACTATAATTTTTCTTGATTTTTACTTAGACTAGAAAACTAGCTGTAATTTTATAGAAAAAAAATTAAGTCGCTAAAGAAACTAACGCGATTTGAAATAGATGTTTATATCATAGTATTTTATCTATCGATGCGGGGGCATATTGTTTTACCGGTGTCCGTCTGTCTGTCTGTCTGTCCGTCTCTCTGTCTGTCTGCAAAACTTAACCTGCCAACTAAACATTTTCCTATAACTTCAACCCTGATTAAGTTACAATGCTAATATTTGGTATGTAGATAGGTCTCAACAAGGCGCAACAGGGGAAGGTCATTTCATCAAGGTCAAGGTCAAAATTTTAACCCTTTTCCCTAAAACATAGAAAAAAAAAACACAATAAAAATCACCCTAAAGAATTCCTGTTTCGGGGGCATGGTGTTTCACAAACACGTCTTGTTTATTATTATTGTTTTAATAATCATTAACATTGTTATCATTACATTCAAGATTATTAATAGGTAACGTATTGTGTTAACCCGTTCATAATTCTTTTTTAATTTTCAACATCTAATAAATCGAAATTTGATAGTGAGATAACTCAACCATATATTATTGGTATTGGTTGAAATGAAAAGGGTTAAATGTTTTTTTGGTATATTAGAAATAATATTTAGTTTGATATTATTATAAATTTACATTTTAGAAAAAAGTCTAGTTGATTCTTTTGGAGTATACTTCACCATATGCAAGCACCTTAAATATTCTCATATCGACTGCAAACAGTTGTACTACCAATAAACATATAGGCAGTTACAACTGTTTCGTGCTGACCCGTCCATATCTCTTTAGAACAATCCTCGGGAGTCGAGAATCTTTTGTAACGTCATTTACATCATTTAGTGGCTTGAAATAAGATACTGTGTATCATACATATTCATACACAAGTGTGATTTGTGTCTCGGAAAGAACGACAAACGGTTAGCAGCAGCTCTTTCCTTTATTTTCCATGTGTACTCTAAATAACGCGAGTTTCTTCAGTGTTCCAACGCATGATTTTCTGGTTACTGTTTAATATTGAACAATAATCGATTAATGATTACGAATATCCCTCAACCTATCTCTTCTTATTTCAGTTTTTGGGTACCTTAAATTTCTGTGTGCCCCAAATCCTAGCGGTTTTAACTCGGGTATATTTGAAGATAGACTTGATGACGTGAGTCTGTTGATTGCACACGTTATTGCGTTTGGGTAAGTTTGTTTGTGATGCTTGTACTTTTATTTTGGTAAAAGTTGTCGAACATGCGCTAATAGCTGGAAATGTGTACTCAATTTGAATCGAGTTTTAAATCGCTGACTTCACTAAGTTAAGATCTTTTGGTCGCAGTTATCTCAGGTCTCAGTCTACGGTTTTACGTCTCTTTCCTTGTCGTCAACCCTGATATTCGAATGTTGCACAAAACTATTCTATTAAACAACAATCTGCAATAGAACAAAAATGTTCCTTGTCAGAATAGGATGTAATACTAGGACAAAATTACAACAAATCATACAGATACCCTATAAAAGGGACAAACGCAAGGCTATTAAACATCCGGCCTGGTCAACATAACCGAGTGTAAACGCGCAATTTTGGCCTGACGCAAGTTGCCGCACAGGCCAAATTGGAAATGATGGCCCGCAAACTACTTGATTTCTGGACAGTAAAAACAATGTAAAGCTGGCCAATGCAGTCAAAAATACCATGATTCCAGCTACTTTTTTCACTATCTCAGTGCCTATTCCTACCATTCAAAAATGCGTGCACTGACAGCCAAAAGCCGCGAAACTACCACCTTGCACTTCTGGTTCAGCCGAAAACAGGTGCACTTTCGAAAAGTCATGAAATTTTAGTTTCGCATTTGCAAATGGTCTCTTTTTCATGTTTTAGAATCTTTTAGAACGACAGTTTCCACTATTACCTATAAATCAGCAGTCAAAAATGACATTTTCCTTCTATTTGAGAAATTGACCATGGCTAATTCGAATATTTCCATCAAAACCGTAGACTGGCACCTTAAGGAGACAAAAAGATTTTTGCTTAAATGCCAATAATCAAAATTCAAAGACTTTAGGCAGTCTTTAGATGATTTAGACCACCAACACTGCAACCATTTATCTAAAAGAACCCAAAAAGTTGAAAAAGACCCGATGACATATGGCTCATTTTGCCTTATTTTACAGAATGAATTTCATTTCCAGTCAGGCATTAACAAAAGGCTATTCTTTCCACTAGATGATTCTAATTCATACTCGTATACTCTCAAATCATACTCTAGAACAATAAGTGACACCTTCAATAGGTTTTTGATGCATCTCAATGCACATACAGGTAACAAAGACTGAAATGCTGGCTTATATCACAGTATATTTTCTATGAAATTCCGCAGTCCAACTGATTTTTTCATCATTTTTGGAAAATATAACACTATTTACAACCATAAACTGATGACAGAAATTCAAATAAGAAAATAAAAATTCAAGTAAGCCCTTTAATAGAGACTCAGAAAAATATTGGGGGGGGGGGAAGAATATGGTGAAGACAAATTTGTCAATTCGAGTTCTCATTCTTAATTTCTATAAATTACCTCCCTTGTTTAAAGTGAATTTCTAAAGAAACAGTAGCTTTAGGCACATTGAAATCGCCATTCTCTGTATGGAAATTGATAGAAATCTAGATTTAAGGTCAAATGATTCGCAAGTGTCACGAAAAAAAAATTGTCAACTCACGTCTTAAGGTCTCAGTCTACGGTTTTACGTCTCTTTCCTTGTCGTCAACCCTGATATTCGAATGTTGCACTAAACTATTCTATTAAACAACAATCTGCAATAGAACAAAAATGTTCCTTGTCAGAATAGGATATAATACTAGGACAAAATTACAACAAATCATACAGATACCCTATAAAAGGGACAAACGCAAGGCTATTAAACATCCGGCCTGGTCAACATAACCGAGTGTAAACGCGCAATTTTGGCCTGACGCAAGTTGCCGCACAGGCCAAATTGGAAATGATGGCCCGCAAACTACTTGATTTCTGGACAGTAAAAACAATGTAAAGCTGGCCAATGCAGTCGAAAATACCATGATTCCAGCTACTTTTTTCACTATCTCAGTGCCTATTCCTACCATTCAAAAATGCGTGCACTGACAGCCAAAAGCCGCAAAACTACCACCTTGCACTTCTGGTTCAGCCGAAAACAGGTGCACTTTCGAAAAGTCATGAAATTTTAGTTTCGCATTTGCAAATGGTCTCTTTTTCATGTTTTAGAATCTTTTAGAACGACAGTTTCCACTATTACCTATAAATCAGCAGTCAAAAATGACATTTTCCTTCTATTTGAGAAATTGACCATGGCTAATTCGAATATTTCCATCAAAACCGTAGACTGGCACCTCATTTTATACCACGAAATGGAATGGCGACTGATATAAACGTAAATTTACCTTGTTCGTGTGTACCCGCGTGCGTTGGTTGGTGGATGTGTTTTTGTGCCTGTTTCAATTTTTTTAGGAGTTAATTGGTAGATTTCAAAATATCTTTAATCAGTTTTACATCTTGAAGAAAAATGCGTTATGCGTAAAGTTCTTTTTGATACGCTTACCAATAAGTGTATAATCGTAAACATAAGTGGGATGAGCGGCTGGAGGCTCGGAAAGGATATAGTGGTATAGTGCTGGTGTGTGAAATACTAGGAAGCCACAGTTAGGTGCTCCAGCCGTCGCGAAATGACTTAGATAATGTTAAAAGTGACGTTTAACCCTAAATCTTTTGAATACTCCCAAGTTAAAGGTCTCCACTTAAGGTCACGTGACAGGGACATTCTTGTCTGTGGTAAGTTTCTAGTTAAAAAAAATCTTTGTCATTCGTGTACTATTGTTTTCAAGTGAGTCCCGTATGTACTAAAATGGGTAAAAATGTCAGTCGCGTATGCTTAAGAAAGGAAAATGATATTTTCTTCGTTTTCATTATGGTTAAACCAAAACACTAAATCCCACTGCCGCTGTATGAATACCCTCAATTTTTGAGCGCATACACTGAAAATTTCGGCTGCATCTGTTTAATTCACGCGTGTATACTATCACTTTTATGCTCACACGAAATAAACAGGACCATTTAGCACATCATCGTTGTGCGTGAACAATTTAGTAACTACAGCTGTATTTAAGCTGTAGTTACTAAATTGTTCACACCCAACGACGATATGTGGTCGTGATAAGTGTGTCGGTCGTATATTCTTACATTTCTTTTGTAAGTTTGTGCCTGGCGCATGACCCAAAACTGACGGATCGCCGCAGTCATTCTAAACGTTTCATACCGCAATCTAGAATCAATTGACGGATTGCAGCTGTCAATCAAGAATCAATCGACCAATCAAATCATTCATTTAGACAGAAATTTATCTTTGAAATCAGACATTTAGGTCGCCAACTAACCATATCGATGGCATAGAGCAAAAACATAGTATTGCTCTATACATTGTATAGAGCCATACTATGTTTTTGCTCTAAGCCATCGATATACATTTTTACATGTGAATGACCATAAATTTTGAAAAATGACGCCGTTTAATATCTAAGTGGATCTGATATCCGAGTTCAGAACAAATTTGCATCCTTGAGCACAATGCATTTCCATAATACAAAGTCCAGAAGAAGTTTAAACATTTATGCCAGGAGAAAACACGATGTAATCACAACTTGTGTAAATCTGTCTTTGATCCATTTTCGTCGCGCCATAGCGCAGTTGTTAGCGCGTCGAACTCTCAATCAAGAGGTCAGTAGATTGCGGCAAATATCCTTTCCGACATTTGTCTCCAAAGCAGTTGGTGGATAATCCTAAGCCTAAGTGGGATGAGCAGTTTGAGAATCGGAAAAGATGTAGGGGTCGCTGACAACGCCTACTTACCTCTGACAGAGATTTTGACTCGATTAAACGGCGTTATTTTGCTGAATTTATGGTCAGTAACATATAAAAGAAAGTAATATTGCGGTAGCTGTCCTAATCGTCGTAACTGCAGCTGTAAAAAAAGTTGTTCTAAATTCGTTTAGGTCGCCACCCAACCCCCCAAAAAAATGCGCATCATAATTGTCAGAATCAAAAATTCACTTCCGGTCTAAATGAATATTTTGATCCGACAATCGATTTTTATGGACAGAAGCGACCTATCACTTGAATATGGTTTTTCGCCGTTCTTTAATTACGTTTCAGTTATATCACAGCGAAGCTCACTTTTTCGTGTGTTTCTTCAGATAGAAAAAAGAAATTGAGCCCATGCGTGACATTTCCAACAATTTCGCATGTGCGTGACTCGCACACATTGAGCACCATGGACAGCCATTCGGGGGCAATTAGAACATTCGCTGATTGTTTAAAGAAGCTTTGGGTCAGTATCAATCTACGGAGCGCAGAGTGAAGACTCTGATCAGACTGTGCGTATGCACAGGCTGATCTGAGTCTTTACTTAGCGCACATGTGTAATGGTTGGAAATATCACGCATGCGCTCAATTATATTTATCTAAAAAATGTTCTATACTTCCTCAGATTCGGTGTTGAAAACGACGACGTAGAGGGATGCAATAACGAGGATAATTTCCTTATGTCGAGGTTTAACCGAGTCCCTTTCGACCCGGCGACTATCACCAATCCATGGAACATATCAAATTGTACAACGTCAGAAATTGTTGAGCGAATAACAAATTTTACCATACTGTGAGTAATCTGCACTCGTAGAGAAATCTCTTAATGATATTATAGTGCTACTCATTTTCTCAGCAACTAGTAGTTTTGTACTACTTGTTGGATATAATTCAATTATCACACAAGTAGTGTCAAGAAAAGATGTGAACATGCTATTATGGTTTACTTTTCTTGGAAGTTAAGCCCTTTGCGAAAGAAAGGCATCACTCTAGTAACATAATGTATTATCTGTGACAAGGATTTATTGGTTGTCTAGTTTAATTTATTTATTTACGGTGTTGTAGGGAAATTGTTTCAAATGTTATGATACGGCAAATTAATTACTTTTAGAATGACTTGTTAAAAAAAGTAATTCGTGTAATGTAACACTCGTGTAATGTAACATTCGTGTAATCTCAAATATTCAAATTTGCGCTTACAACTTTTTGCATGCTTGCGCAAAAGGTTGATACATAAAATTTGTTTCAAATTAGAAAAACAATTTTGCCTTGTTTTTCTTTGTTTCGCTTGATAGCATTAATTTTATAAGAAATTAGGAGTTGGTATATGGAGCCGAAAGCGAAATCTATCGCTCCAGACCAGTCTGCGCAATTACAATACAATATAATACAAAACCTTTTATTCACTCTTGGTACATTATTGTACAACATGAGAATAAAATGCCTACATACGTTTTAACAATAGTCAAGTTCTAATAATGCATATTTTAGGACACATGATTAGTCAGCTTTATAAAGAATGAAAAATATGAACATTTCATTGAAAGTTGGGTCATTAAGTTGACAGTGGTTGTTTATGAGAGATTTCATTTTTGGGAAAATCCATTGCCGTAAATATGATCCTGTTGGGAATCAGACAGTGCACTGGCAGGTGCTCTGTCCCGAATCCCCACCCGATCATTATGCAGTCCTCAGTCTAAGCCGAACAAAGCAATTAATTTCACATTCCGAACTTGTATCACTGTAAGAGATGGAAAATTCAGTTTTAAATAGCTCTAGTACAGATGAGTTACAGGATGTGTGGACGCAGGCTACTCTGCACACCTTGTGTGCAGCCCAATCTGCGCCTTCACTCTCTGCATTCAGATATTTTAGGAACAGAAATAAAAATGACAAGAGAGCTAATTTGATAGTAATTTTTAGTCGCCATCGGAAAATTAAGTATCGATCTATTTAACAGAAAGATAATGTGAACATGTTACAGGATCAATATACAAAGAGATAATAATGAACCTCGCATTAAGTAACAAACCATTTAAACTTATAAATACACACTGATAGATATATATTTAGCTATCTGCCAGGGGGAATGAAAGAATAAAAAACAAAACAGAGAAAAGATTACACGCAATCTGTACAGGGCTGATTCATTTTGTATTTTCTAGATTTTTTTCATATTTGATCACTTGCATATGTGACCCGCGAAGCTAAAAGGTATCTACTGGGAAGTGCACAAAGAATATAGACCTGTTCAGCGCGCACAGTCCTCGCAGCCTAACCATGGTCGGAAATTTGTGTTTGTAAAGTTTCTGAATCTATAATGGGCAAACAGTGTCACTGTTTGACCTCTTATGCATCCAATCTCTCTTTTAATTTTTATAAAAAATATAAATCCTCCTTATCCCATTCCATCCCATCTCGCGCGAAAAAGAAAGAAAGAGTAGACAAAAATTCAAGTTAATGACATGTAAAAAAATCTAATGAGGTAGAAAACATTGTGGAAAATGAAGAAATTGCTTGTAACAAGCAATTTCTTCATTTTCCATAATGTTTTCCAAAATTATTGTCTTAAGGTGCATAAAATTCATTATTGTGAGAGAATCGGTTATTGCCCTTTTTTTACTGGACAGGTCAGATACACACACTGCAAGTGCTCTGATAACTCCTTCACCCATTCCCACGCAACAAAATTTTAGACTGGTCCAATTTGAAAGAAGCTGCAGACGACATATGCAAGTTGACAAAATTTTAATTTTGTTCGTCTTTTTGGATAGAAAACATTGTGGATAATGAAGAAATTGCTTGACACAAGCAATTTCTTCATTTTCCACAATGTTTTCCAAAGCTCTTATCTTGAGGGCGTAAAAAGGAGGGCTTGTGTGGGAATGGGTTAATAGGGCAATTCCAAGAATTTACCACAAATCTATTTTCTTATTCATCTTTATCTCAGGAATGCCAACTGCTTGATAGACAACGATTTCACGGATACAGAGTTTAACGCACGCCTTGTGGACCAGCCTCTAGCCGGAGAAATATATGACGTGGATTTTCAGTGTGCCTACAGATTCGGCATTGGCACAACGGCTTGCATTGGGCCAGATGAAACATCTGTAATATATTTGTAGTCTATTTAACCGATTCCCGCACGATAGAATTTAAATCCAGTCAAAATTCAAAGTATTTGCAGACGACAATTAAAAGTTTTCGATTTTTTTTTTTCTTTTAATTTTCTGGTTAGAAAATTCTAGAAAATGGATAAATTGCTTTTACCAAGCATTTTTTTCATTATCTACAATGTTTTCCAAAGCCTTTTTCTAAAGGGTTGTAAAAAGCAGGGCTTGTGTGGGAATGGGTTAAGTCGAATCATTATATAGCTTTGAGATGCAGCTTTTATAGTGAGATATTCTTTAAGTTACATAATTTTCAGCCACATACTATAACCCATTTTAAGACCCCCACCCCCGAAAATATCCCGGGAAAACAACGTTTTTGTCACAAGCAATTTCTTGGTTTTCTATATTGTTTTCTACCCAGAAAGATGGGGGTATATTTGAAATGGCATCAACTTGAAATTGCCGTCTGCAACTTGTAAGAGATCGGGAGGTTCTAGAGTCTTAGTTACGACGTTTTTGTCGCCAATCAACGAAGTGCATTTCATCTTTCCACACAGGCAAAATCGGACCCGTCAGAAAAAATCCGCATCTCACAGTGTCAAATACGGTTCCATATAAGGTAGTCTAAGATGACGTCATTTTCATTTTTTAGGTGACGTCATAATGCAAATAACCGTAATTAGAAATGTAAAAGAGAAGGGAAATGCCTGTATAAAAACGGTTATTTTCTGATATTTATTTAACCCATTCCAACTCAATCCCTCCTTTTTACGCCCCTCAAGAAAAAAACCTTTGAAAACATTGTGGAAAATGAAGAAATTGCTTGTATCAAGCAATTTCTTCATTATCCACAATGTTTTCTATCCAAAAGGACGAAAAAAAATCAAAATTCCATCAACTTGAAATTGTCGTCTGCAGCTTCTTTCAATTTGGACCAGTCTAAAATTTTGCTGTGTTCGAATGGGTTAAGGAATATGTAACCACATAATAAATCGAATAGGCCTATTATGTTACGATAGACACATATTCTCACATGGGAGGAAAATTTGAGTATCAAAATTTTCCTCCGCAGCTGTAAATGCAAATTCAAAATGTTACATCTCTATCGTAACATGTATTCCTGACCACATATTTTACAAAGTAATTGAAATCGAATATATATTTTCGACTGTAATGTAGGCATTGCGAGCTATATGCCAATTGACCAATCGCGGCTGTCAATCAGATAATCAGACGACCAATTAAATCATTCATTTATTTAGACTAGAAGTTAACTTTATCCGATATTGGTCACGATTTATGTGGAGCATTAAGTTTGTTTGGCGACTAAGATATCGTAACTGCAGCTTATCTAAGCTGTAATTACGACGTTTAATTCACCACCCAACCATCGATCATACCCTTTGGTTACATGTATGCTTCTAGTCATAAATTGTAAAGTCGCATTGGAACTTCCTGTCAGAGGCAATAGGCGGGACCAAAGGAGTAGGTGGGGAGGGCCAGCGATTGGTCATTTGACCTCTGTTTCAATACACACACAACATGCACGTCTTTCGCGTAATTTAACCTTTTTTGCTGGACACGTCAATCGTGTTTTTCCCCTCCGTATACCCCTCCTTTCTTTTTACTTCACAGATAACAAATGTTGATGACTTATGTCACATTGGTGTATTCTGCAATGTGAGTGGAGAATGTTCTAACTCAACAAGATCTAGAGTACTGAATGGAACACCTTGTGGACAAGACAAGGTACGACTTTTCCAATAGTTTTATTGTTATTATGTTCGTTTTAGTACGCCAAGATGTCGAAGATGAGTGTGTTATATTAACTCTTTCCTGTACAATCACTGGTTTTTACGTCCTTGTGATTTTATACTTGAGAAAACATTGTGGGGAAAGAAGAAATTGCTTGTAACAAGCAATTTCTTCTTTTCCCACAATATTTTCTACCCTGTTTACCAGTTACTTTTCAAATTGCATTCACTTTTACATGTCGTCTGCAACTTCATTCAATTTGGACAAGTCTAATATTCTGAAAAACAGGAAAGGGTTAAGGCAATATCTTGCATATAGCTCAATAGATCATTGGATGGATCCATTTGCCCCGCCCACTGACTCCGCTGACAATGCCCACTGACCCCGAACAAGAAGTATCACTTCGATATTAAACGCCGATTCGTTGCAAAATGTAGCCTATCGCCGGTATCAAGTTAAAAAAGTGAAACTGTTTTTGGCGACCTGAACGTCGTAACTACAGCTTGAATAAGCTGTAGTTGCGACGTTTAGGTCGCCAAACAAAACAATGATTCGCATAAATATCAATCATTGACGAAGTTTAAAGTTCACTTCCGGTCTTAATGAATAATTTGATCAATCGATTTACTCCTTGATTAACATCCACGAGTCGTCAGTTCTCAATTTAATTTGCTTTGTAGCAAAGTGAGCTTAATTCAGAGTCGCTTCAAAGAACCATAGTAACTTAATCAAAACAAACGTAGTAAAACGATGCGGATACGAAAGTGGGACAAAAGGTTTTATAATTTGTTGCGCACTTAATCGAGAATTCGCTCTTTTTTTTAGTCAAGACAAAATAGTATTTCTGTTTAAAAATTAAGTAAAATGCATGAAAACGAAATATTTCATTACTAAATTGTTATCTTTTGTATCTATTGTACAGTTAACGTTTAAATAAGGCTTTGATACAAATTCGAAATTTGTTACAATCCACAATTGAGGAAAAAAATTAAATCTCGCCCCATTGTCTTCTATTATAATGAAAACGGAAAAAAGCAAATGTTTGACAAAAATTTGCTTTTTTTTATCTTTCAAAACTTTTTGAAGCAATGTTTAGATTTTTATTTGTTTGAATGGGGTTTAACGACATTTTCACATCATGCCTGTCTTATCACGGCGGCTGAAGCACCTAAGTATGGATTTCTGGTATTTCTCACACCAGTAAACTACCTTTCTTGGCCTCAAGCTGCTCAACTCGCCGCGGCATTAGCGCAGTTGGTAGCGCGTGCGACTCTCATTCGTGAGGTCCATAGGGCGAGCCTCGGTCGCGGTAAATCCATTTCGACAATTGACTCCAACCAATGGGTAGATGATCGTAAACTTAAGCGGGATGATCGCAAACCAAAGTGGGATGAGCAGCTGGAGGTTCGGAAAGGATGGAGTGGTAGTACCGGTGTAAGAAATACCCGGAAACGTTGATTTGAACCTGGCTGAAATATTTTTAAAAGTGGCGTTTAATCCCTATTCAATAAATCAATCAGCTGTTAATCCCACTTAGGTTTACGATTACCCACGCAGTGGTAGGTACTAATGTCATATTTGCTAATGAAATATTTGCTGCCACCAGGGATTGAACCATGGGCCTATAGGTTTCCTTTTCTGCAATAATAATACAATTTTTACTTCAATATACAGTTAACCCTTTCCTGTACAAACACGGGATTTTACGTTGCTGCTATTTTCTACTTGAGAAAACATTGTGGAAAAGGGAGAAATTGCTTGTACCAAGCAATTTCTCCTTTTTCCACAATATTTTCTACCATATATGATGGTATCATTTCAAATAACATCCAATTTTTATTTTCGTCTGCAACTTCTTTCAATTTGGACTAGTCTAAAATTTCAAGAAACAGGTAAGGGTTAAGCTTGTTTTAAGCGACCAATCAAGGGAAGACCAAAATGTGGTCGTTTAATACATTTTTCGTGACAAACACGTATATGAGCCGCGTACATAAATTATTGTGGGATTCTCACTTAATCCTATGTTGATGGTACTCATTGAGACGATTCTAATGAGATCCACTATCAAAGGATTTATTTTGGATCATTTCATTAGCAAAAACGTCAAATTATTAAGATCTTTTGTTTTTTAAAGATGGTCTCTTAATGAAAGTTGTCCCTATATAAAATTTCCTTCATATCTATACAAAAAATTGAAAAAGAAACTTTGTTGTCTGTTTGTGAACATTTCAGCTCCAAGCTGAAGTAATGACGTTTAGGTCGCACAGCAACGAGTTGTCTCTTATCTATGTCATTGGTCATATATTTTACCAAATAAGGCCGTTTATTATCTCCATTATGATATCGAACTGCCATGTCGGGGTTTAGTAGGCGTGGTCAGTTATCCGACTCTTTTTAAGATTAAATAAATTTTTTATTATTTCTTTTAATTATTTTAAGCGTAAAAAAGTCACTGAACCCTTTCCCGTTTTTTGGAAATTTTAGACTAGTCCAAATTGAAAGAGTTTGCAGACGACAATGAAAACTGGATGCCATTTGAAATAAAACCATCCTATGTGGTAGAAAATATTGTGGAAAAAGGAGAAATTGCTTGTTACAAGTAATTTCTGCTTTTTCCACAATGTTTTCTCTAGTATAAAATCACAGCAACGTAAAACCCCGTATTTAAACAGGAAAGGGTTAAGCAGTCTCCCCAAAGGAAAGGCGTTACAATTACATTATTACATTATATTTGTTATTTTACTGACACAATATTATTAAATTATATTTGTTATTTTACTGATAGATACTTCTCGCGTTTTTCAGATTTGCTTCAAGAATTTATGTGAAGACGTCCCAGGTAAAATTTTCTCCCTCTGCCCTTCTGGCTTTGTATATATCAATCTGAATATCCTCATTAGGCGATCAAAAATGCGTCACTTCAGCTTGGATAGACTGTAGTTACGTCGTTTGACTCGTTCACCGAATATATTCCTTTCCTCTCGCTCATACTTTCATTCTTATCACTGCAACTTCTTTACAGAATGTGTCTGATTATCATGTCTAAAATTTGAAACAAACTCATCGATTGGCGCTGCGTATAGTTTAACAGTATTTCAGTCATGCCTGGGTAGCTAGAGCACCTAACCATGGGTTCCAAATATTTCTCACACATTGTTACCACTTTTCCGAGCCTCTAACAACTCGTCCTATTCAGGTTTACAATTATCCACCAATTGGTTGGGTACAAATGGCGAAAGGGATATTTACCATGATCGCGTTATGAAATCCGAATGTTGCTTTTGTGTGTGCGTGTGTGTTGTGTGTTGTGTGTGTGTGTTTGTTTTCCGTTTGTTTGTTTTTGTTTAAACAAATATTGTATATGAAGATTGATCAAAACTAATAATAATCATAATAGCTTTATTTCATGAAGGTAGAACATTCAGACAGTTTCATATCAGAATACCTGAATAGTCATTTTGAGCTCACCTGAGCACGAAGTGCTCTGGGGGAGCTATTGTGATCGGTAACCGTCCGTCGTCCGTCCGTCCGTCTGTCCTTCCGTCCGTTCACGATTACAAAAAAATCTTCTTCTCCTAAACTAACCATGGAATTTTAACAAAACTTCACAGAAATGATCCTTAGGTCATGCTCTTTCAAAATACTTCAAAGAATTGAAATTCGTGAAGAGCTCTGCATGGTTGCCATTGCATCGGAGTGAAAAAACTTTAAAAATCTTCTCCTCCCAAACCATAAGGCCTAGAGCTAAGATATTTGGTACAAATCATCATCTATTGACTCTCTACCAAAAATACTTCAAAGATAAACCGTATTACGAAAATTAGCCTTTTTCTGGGCGATCCCTGATTTTACATAGAAATAAAGAAGGAAATCTTTAAAAATCTTCTTCTCCCAAGCCATAAGGCCTATGGCTTCAATATTTGGTACAAATCATCATCTTTTGACCCTCTACCAAACTACTTCAAAGAATTACCGTATTCTGAAAATTAGCCCTTTTCTGTGCGATCATTGATTTTACATAGAAATAAAGAAGGAAATCTTTAAAAAATCTTCTTCTCCCAAACCATAAGGCATAGAGCTTTGATATTTGGTATAAATCATCATCTATTGACCCTCTACCAAAATACTTCAAAGAATTATCGCATTCTGAAAATTAGCCCTTTTCTGTGCAATTCCTGATTTTACATAAAAATAAAGAAGGAAATCTTTAAAAAATCTTCTTCTCCCTAATCATAAGGCCTAGAGCTTTGATATTTGGTTTACATCATCTTTTGACCCTCTATCACAATTCTTCAAAGAATTACTGTATTCTGAATATTAGCACTTTTCTGTGTGACCTCCGATTTTACATATAAATAAAGATGGAAAACTACTAAAATCTTCTTCTCCCAAACCATAAGGCCGACAGCTTTGAAATTTGGTAAAAATCATCTTCTATTGACCCTCTACAAAAATACTTCAAAGAATTACTGTATTCTGATAATTAGCCCTTTTCTTTGCCATCCCTGATTTTACATAGAAATAAAGAAGGAATACTTCAAAAATTTTCTTATCCCAAACCATGAGGCCTAGAGCTTTGATATTTTGTATAAATCATCATATGTTGACCCTCTACCAAATACTTGAAAGAATTACTGTATTCTGGAAATTAGCCCTTTTCTGTGCGATCATTGATTTTACATAGATTTAAAAAGGAAATCTTTAAAAATCTTCTTCTCCTTAACCATAAAGAGAGTTTGATATTTGATGTGTAATAATACCTATTGACTCTTTACTAAAATACTTCATAGAATTACTGTATTCTGAAAATAAGACTATTTCTGTGCAATCCCAGAAAGGAATAAAGAAGGATATCATAGAAAATGTTCTCCCTTAAACCATTAGGCCTAGAGCTTTGATATTTGGTATGTATTAATGCATATTGACCCTCTACTTAAGTACTTCAAAGAATTACATTACTCTTGAAACTAGCTCAACATGGTTGGGTTTTCACTAAACCTAGGATTAAAAAAGGAGAAAATATTTAAAACATCTTCTTCTCCAAAATGATTCGGTGTAGGGCTTTGATATTTTGAATATTATATCATAAAGCCTTGAGCAATCATACTCAGGTTAACGATATAGGACCATCATGGTCCTCTTGTTTTTTTATAGGGCATCCAAAGGAGTCATTGTGTGAGACTGTGTTAACTGTTTCCTGTTTAGAGAAAATTAAACCTGTCCAAATGGAAGCGTTTTGCAGAAGAACAATTTGAGTGGATTTAATTTCAAAAGTAACCCTTCAGTAGGGTAGACAATATTGTGGAAAGAAGTTGCCTGCTTAAAGCAATTTCTTCTTTTTCTATAATATATTCTCAATTTTGAAATTGCAGGGACAGAACAATCAGAAATAATAGAGGGAAGGGTTAAAATGTCAGTCATTTGCACCTAGACTATCAAAAATAGCATTTTGTCGATACTTTACAAATAGAATGCACGAGGTTTAGACAAGGAGCAGCCTGCACATAAGTGCAGTCTGATCTTTGTCTTTATCTCCTATTTGGCCTTTTTTTTTCCCGTTTATTTATCGTCGCTACCGTAGCACATGCCCATATGAGCGACGCCCCCAGAAGACGGTTAGTTGTTACGGGGGATAGTGCAAGGATACAGGACGAAACTGCTGAGAGCTCCACCTGGTTCTTTAACGTGCTCGGTGGATAGCACCGTCACACGGGGCCTCGGTTTAACGTCTCATCCGAAAGACAATTAGTTTGTTAGTAGATATGGTCAGCCCAGGGCTCGAATCCGTGATCTTGAGGTTTGAAGTCAAGTGCTCTACCAACTGAGCTAATCGGGCTGACCTATTTGGCCTCTTTAAGCCAGAGCTTTTTAAAAGGAATATTGACCCTCATTATGGCATTCCAGTGCTGCTAGTCCTTTGATTTTGAAACACTTCTGTTTAAGATTCAATTCAGCATGACAAGGATTTAAAAAAAGGTAAATTACTCCTGCTCGTATTTCTATTTGCAGGTCATTCGGCTGATCTATGTGAAGAGTGTACTAATACAACAGAATGTCCTGAAAATGCAACGTGCAACCCTGTACGCAATATATGTTTGTGTATTGAGGGGTTTTCTACCAATGAATGTGGGGTCTGTGTCGAAAGTAAGCGTTTTTCTTTCGTCCGTTCTTTTATTTACGTTTGAAATTTATTTCAAAAATGAAGATATTTTTGTTTTATTAAGGTATCAAACGACGATCCTAATCACACTGTATCGAGGTTTAAAGTGTTTTCATCCAGAATTCACTATGGTGTACTTTTTGAGTCAAAGTCTAGTTCATGCGATGTAAGTTTAAAATAACGAGCACATGCGTTTAATAACTCAAAAGCAGTCGTAATAATTTTACATGCACGCTAAAAGATTGAGCGAGCACGCGAGTTTTTGTGCATGCACTTTTAATTCTAAGCTTTCATACATATTTTTCATCGTGCACGCTCAGCTTTGTCAGTCCGTCGTACGTGCGTTAACTTTTCCTTGTGAACACTCCACAGTTTTCATTAGATTCCCTTCAAACTTTTACAGAATTATTGTACCATCATAAGAATCGTTAGTTTCGAAATTGGGTCATATCCGTTAATAAACATGGGAAAGGGGCCTAATTAAAATTTAATTAAAAAATTCTCGTTCACAGTAAATAGTTAACAGTTTTCATCAGATTCTATTCAATCTTTCACAGAATGATAGTACCATCATAAGGATCGTTCGTTTCGAAATTGGGTATAATCCGTCATGAAACATGGGAAAAGGACCTTATAAAATTTTTATCAAAGTCCATTAAAAATCCTCGCTAACACTTTAGAGTCCACAGTTTTCATAAGATTCTATTCAAACTTTGACAGAATGATTGTACCATCATAAGAATTGTTCTATTCCGAATCAGATATGATCCGTCAAGGAATACGGGAAAAGGGGGCTTTTTAAAATTTAACCGAAAAGTCTATTAAGAAATCCTCGTTAACACTCTATACTCCACAGTTTTCATCGGATTCTCCTCAAACTTTCACAGAATGATTGTAATATCACAAGGAATGTTCCTTTCGAAATTGAGTATGTTCCGTCAAGAAACACTGGAAAAGGGGACTTTGAAAATTTAATAAAAAGTCCTCATTAATAATCCAGAGTCAACAGTTTTCATGGATTCTCTTCAAACTTTCACAGAATGATTGCACCATCATAAAGATCGTTCCTTGAAAATTGGGCATGGTCCGTCAAAAAACATTGGAAAAGGGGCCTAATTAAAATTTATTTTAAAAATCTTGGTTAACTCTCTAGAGTCCACAGTTTTCATCGGATTGTCTTCAAACTTTCACAGAATGATTGGACCATCATAAGGATTGTTCCTTCCAAAATTGGGTATGATCAGTCAAGGACCAAGGGAAAATGGGGCCTTATGAAAATTTGATGAAAACAATCCTCGTAAACACAATAAACTCCACAGTTTTCAACAAATTCTCTTCAAACTTTCTCAGAATGATTAATACATTAAATGGATTGTTCCTTTCGGAAGTTGGGTTGATCCATCAAGTTTCATGGGAAAAGGGGACCTATGAAAATTTAATAAAAAAATCCGAGTTAACACATCATGGCCCTAGATTTCACCTGATTGACTTCAAACTTTCACAGAATGTTTGTACCATCATAAGGACTGTTCCTTTCAAATTGTGTATGATTCATCGAGAAACATAGGAAAAGGGGCCTAAGTAAAATTCAATTAAAAAATCTTAATTAATGCTTTTAAGTTCACATATTTCATGGGGTTGTCTTTATACTCAAACATAATAAATATACTTTTGTAAGTATAGTTCCCTTTGGAATTGGTTCAGATCCACCAAGTAACATGGAAAAGGGAGCTATATGAAAATTTGATTAAAAAATCCCTGTTAACACAATGAAGCCACAGCTTTTATAAGAATTCGTTGAAACTTTCACAGAATGATTGTAAGGTCATAACGATCATTCTTTTCATAAGAGGGTTTGAACTGTCAAGAAACACGGGAAAAGGGCCTTATGAAAATTTCATTCATAAATCCTTGTTACCAAGTCCAGAGCTTTCATTGTATTTTCTTCAAACATTCACAGAATAATTGTACAATGATAATGATTGATGATATTGACATAAGACCTGATCCGTCAAAAATCACGGAAAAAAGAGCATTATGAAATTTAATTTTAAAATCCAAAATAACGTCAACAGTTTTCATCGGATTCTGTTTAAACTTTCACAGAATGATTTTCCATCATGAGGATTCTTTCTTTTCAAATTAGGCCTGGTCTGTCTATTGTCATGGGAAAAGGGGCCTTTTGAAAATTTTATCTATAATCCTTGTAACCAAGTCCAGAGCTTTCATTGGATTTTCTTCAAACCTTCACAGAATAATCGTACAATGATAATGATTGATGATATTGACATAAGACCTGATCCGTCAAAAATCACGGAAAAAAGAGCATTATGAAATTTAATTTTAAAATCCAAAATAACGTCAACCGTTTTCATCGGATTCTGTTTAAACTTTCACAGAATGATTGTTCCATCATGAGGATTCTTTCTTTTCAAATTAGGCCTGGTCTGTCTATTGTCATGGGAAAAAGGGGCCTTTTGAAAATTTTATCTTTAATCCTTGTAACCAAGTCCAGAGCTTTCATTGGATTTTCTTCAAACCTTCACAGAATCATTGTACAATAATTACGTTTGTTGATGCTGACATGAGACCTGATCCTTCAAGTATCACAGGAAAAGGAGCCTTATGAGAATTTTATTTTCAAATCTTTACACCAAGATCAAGTCCGCCGTTTTCATCGGATTCTGTTCAAACTTTCAAAGAATGCTTGTACCATCATTGGGATTATTTCTTTCCAAATTGGTCCTGATCTGTCTAGTATCATAGGAAAAGGAGCTGTATGAAAAATATTTACCAAATTTTCATTAACACAAGAATGTCCTCAGACTTTACCCTAATCTCTTCAAACTTTAATAGAATGATTGTACCATCATTTCGATTGTTCCTTTGTAAATTAGGTCTGATTGGTTAAGTGACACAAGAAAAGGGGCATTATGGAAATTTTATTGCAAAAACATCATTGTTACAATAAAGTCCTCAGTCTTTATCATTTTCTTAAAACTATTTATCATTAGGATTGTCCCTTTGTACATTGGGTCTGATTTGTTAAGTTTCACGAGAAAATGGGCCTTATGGAAATTTTATTACTAAAAATTCTTGACACAATTCAGTCCTCTTTTTTCACTGATTCTCTTTAACCTTTAAAGAATAATCATACCTTCATTAGAATTGTTCCTTTTGAAATTTGGTTTCTTCTGAAAAGTATCATGGGAAACGCAATAAATTCCACATATTACACAGATGGATTGTACCATCATTACAATTGTTGATTTTGACAGTGGATCTGATTATGGCAAGTGTCACATAAAAAGGGGCCTTATGAGAAACTTTCTTAAATATTCTAATTAATACAATGATGTCCCTGATTCACTTCAAAATTTCACATAATGATTGTACAATCTCTTAAATGGTTCTTTTCAGAACTGAGTACAATCCATCAAATATCATGTAATTTTTTTTTAAATATTCTAGTAAACATAATGAAGTCCACATATTTCATCGGATACACTTTAAACTTTCACAGAATGATAAAACCAACAGTAAAATATCACGGGATTTTAATATCTTTGTTAACACAATAAAGTCAACAGTTTTATTGGATTCTCTTCAAAGATGCATGGAATAATTGTGGCATTGGAAACACAGGAAAATGGTCCTTACAGATTATCATTCAAAACATTCTTGAGTATGTGATGAAGTTCACAATCATTATCAAATTTCATAGGACAAGTGTAGGGTTGTAAGGAAAGTTCCTTTTGGAATGTAATTGATCCACCAGAAAACATAGGAAAGGGGTCCTTATGGATTGTCATTCAAAATAATCTTGTTTATGTGATATAGTCCACAATTTTTGTCAGATTCTGATAAAAATTTCACAGTATGATTGTCCCTTATGGAAATGGAGTGGATCCGCCATGAAACATGGGAAAAGGGGCCTTGAGGATTGTTGCTCAAAATAATAAAGTGGATAAAGTTATTTTTTTCCCTTTATGTATTCTTCTTTAAGTAATTAACTTCCTTAAATATCAGATTTCTTTTATGGAAAACTTAAAAACAAGTAGTGCGTCCCAGGCCCTCATGGACCTCTTGTTCATGGCGTTACTCTGCAAAATTTTTGACCAGTAGCATGTAACAAAAAAGTAATTTTTGGTTGGTGACTTAAACGTCGTAACTACTGCTTGAATAAGCTGTAGTTACGACGTTTAAGTCGCCAAACCAACAATAAAGGTTAAACAAAAATGGCGCCAATGTTGGAGTTGATAAGCTCAGGTCCGGACTGAATAAATATTTTGATTGGTCGTTTTTTTCATGATTGCCAACCGCGATTGGTCAATTGTCACTGTAACTATTCAAGACAGGGATCTCGGCGAAAACTGTAGTGATGGGGTAGACTGCGCCGACGAATGCGCCGTATGTGATCCAAAAGATAAAGTCTGTGTCTGTTTCAAAGATAAATTCGACAACAACACAATGCAGATGGTTGGTGGTGTTTGTTTGCCAAGTAAGTAGTCTTTCTTGATTTAGAGCCCACGCTTTTTTCGATCACGATTTAACGGTATTTTCTCGTTCTGTCGACGTTACTTACGTTAAAACTCCGCTTTTGTCGAAAAAACGATCACGAGATCTTGTTAAGAGCTACTGCAGCTCTGAAATGTTTATCGGCATTTTTCTTCAAAATCCTAGATTTTGTGTTCGATTCGTATCAATGACACGATTCAAATGAGTACAGACAACACAATTTTTTACCCAATCCCACACAACAAAATTTTGACTGGTCCAAATTAAAAGAAGCTTCAAACGACAATTTCAAGCTGATGTGTTTTGCTTCACACTAATGCATAAATAAAACATAAATATATAAAACATAAATATTGGAGTCAAATGTTCTCTTCCGCTATAAAAAGTGATATGATTGGTTGTTCGACTTTTCGGTTGGCACTCGCGATCCTTCTAGGAGGATATTTTTATTTCTTAATTTCAGTATGTACCTAAAAGATTTTGATCATACTTCGAGAATGCATACCTTACTTTCTTAAGTGTTTTAACGCAATCATGCAAAATAAAGCAAATAATTTTGAGTAAAATTTTATTTTTTTACTTTTACGCAAGCTTAGTTGCGTGCTTAAAAAAATTCTCATAGAAGATAAGGGAAAATTAGTCAAGCAGAACGCGCGAGTCTTGATAAATGAAACTATAATTTATTTTAGAAGAAGAAAAATATACTGAACAAAAAATATTCTTAGATGAAGATTATGGGAACTTATTTTAAGAAATGAACTATTAACATTTGATAAATGTTTTCTTTTTTTCTTCTAGAGGTTAACAACACAGAAATGTGTCCTCAAGAAGACGCCTGCCTTGACAACAATGCTTTTTGCAATGCCATGAATATGTGTGAATGCAAACCCAATTTTGTTTTGGACGGCAATAACGTCTGTGTACCAGGTATATTTATACACATGTACTGGTATATTCAAGAGATGAAGAGAATGGGTTTTGCTTTCATGGAGGTAAGACCCTTTTTACGGTTCATACCTCCTTGAAAACAAAAAAAGTATTCTCTTATTTCTTATAATATAATGGCTGCGCGCCCAAAATTTTGTTCATGGAGATATGAATATTTTTTCGGCCAATTAGAAGGCCCGTTTTCGATAGACGAATTAACTTTGGGCTTAGGTTGAATTTTAATTGAACTGCCATGGGTTTGTTGTAGATGGGTATGTTGATATTAAAGATGTCATGCTGAATACAATCCTTTTCAAAATTGCATTAGAATCTAAGAGATGAAAGTACTGGAAACCCTTTTCGGGGTTAACAATTTCTTATGAAAAATATTCTCATAAACAATTCTGATTTAAAAGGAGCAAGCAGAGGGTGTAGACTAAGATCAGACTGTACATATGTGCAGTCAGACCTTTGTTGTCTACACCTCCTACAAAAACAGGAAAATTCTGGGTTCAGCACGAGGAGGGTTAATAATGGCGCTGGTATAAACCCGCGTACCCAAAAGCCTTTTTGACATAATGTATAACCTAATTCCTAACCAACAAATGAGCGGATTTGTTCCAGTAGTAACGTTCATGACCCTAGTGTCAGAAGTCCGCCATATCGCAAGTCATTTGGGTTAGACTTTAACCCATTCCAACTCAGTGACGCTTTTAGACGCCCCCATGGAAAAAAGCTTTGGAAAACATTGTTGCAAATGAAGAAATTGCTCGTTACAAGCAATTTCTTCATTTTCCACTATGTTTTTTTTACCGAGAGAGTTGAAACAATCAAATATTGTCATCTGCAACTCCTTTCAATTTTGGCCAGTCTAATATTTTGCCATCTGGTAATTGGTTAAACCGAGACCCAGTCTCAAAAAGACCTAAACAGTAGAATGGGGGTTTATTCCCGATTCTCCCACATTTGAAAATATCGATAAAAAGTCTGTACAGGTAAGGTGAGAGATAATCCCTGCCTGGGGCTAAATAACCGTTAAGTTCTAAAACTCGGTTTATTCCCGATTCTCCCACATTTGAAAATATCGATAAAAAGTCTGTACAGGTAAGGTGAGAGATAATCCCTGCCTGGGGCTAAATAACCGTTAAGTTCTAAAACTCTATTCCACGAGCGTGTCAAACAGAAATAATGGCTTTCGAATCAGGAATCCATATTAATCTATGCCGTGCAATGTCCCTTTATTGATCGAAGAAGAGAAGTGACTTGTTGTGATAAAAGGAACAGTTACTTATAACAAGCAATTACCTTCTTTCTCGAACCATTTCATATGCTATCTGGAAATTACTCTTCTTTCCAGACAATCATTTTATCTTTTTCTCATGAATGAATCAGCAATGGTATCGTTGAGGCGCGACTAAAACCTCTTAACTACAGCTTTATTCAAATTAAAGTTACGAGATTTTGGTCATCTAACGATATGTTGTATGGGTGCAGTACTTGTTACGCGACAGAAAATATTTGGAAATAGATAACAGTTCAAGCATATGCTAATCGGGATTGATTAAGAAGCAAACATTAAACAAACTGTTTCGACCCTTGTGATTCTGTAATAAATGGAATAGTGTAAAAAGGATTGGTGTAGAATTGTGTATCGCAGAGAAATTAAGCCCATACCGATTTCATTGTTGTTTCTGGATCTAGGTCATTCTACATTTCTTTGTCACATAAAAGAACTTTTTTATTCGGACGAACAGATTTACAAATGGAAGACGGGCAAAATACTCCCGTTTTACAGATGCTTGTGTATAAAATTAAAAAAAAATCGGATAAGTTTGGTTTTAATGTATTTCATTTATTTGACTCGAAGCAAAAGGCATCTTATTATTCAAATAACCGTATTCAGTTTTGCCCCAGTTCCTTTATTTTCAGTACATTTCATCGCCTAGATCTTTTGAGTTCAAGTACAGTAATTTAGAAGGAAACCTTATTAATATCGGAATCTTTCAGCTAATGTATATACAAAGTTTGTAAGAAGGCAATTATCTCTGTATCTATAAACGCAGCAGATATGAAGCTACATCAGCGTACTGGTACAGTATCATAGTCTCTTCATGGGTTCGGTCTTTCAGGGAAGCAAAGCGCGTGTCGATCTGGCGATACTTCCATCTCTTCAAAGGTCTTGTTTCACCGACAGCGCGTCTGATCAATCTTTGGAAATCTTCTTCTGTTCTGTACAGTTAGTCGGCCCAACGCTATGTACCTTTCTCCATATACAGTCTGTACAGAGAAAGAAGCCGGCTTTGACGTCGGTATCAGGAAACACTCGAGTTACTCGAGGTTGTCTTTCTCCACTAGGAAGGTATGACAAGCGTCTATGTAGTTTCCGTTGGGGTTCAGAATTAAGTTATAGCGTACTTGGTTCTAATGTTGACTTATTTATTATTTATTTCAGGTTTCATTTTCATTTCACGCCAGAATTACAGATTTAAACATAATCATCAATTTATTTTTAACTCGTATAAATTAATTTTATTTTAACAAACAGTCTTTAATACATAATACAGGTGGAACACAATTTGAACCTAACTATAATCACACATTTTCCCTTATCCCCTTCTTTCCACCAGGTAAATGGTATTATTGGATTTTCAAATGTGGGAGAATCGGGAAGACACCAGAATGGGATGCAAAATATTAAGTTTACTTCAAAGCAACTGCTATGTTTACTTTTTTTCAGTTCTTCATATATTGAAGTTTTCGCCATAAGCTAGGCAAAGTGTCCTAAATAAGAAAAATATATGACAGTGGGACTCATAAATTAATGCTCATTTTCCAATGGTAATTTTAGTCATGAGGATAAAGATAACAAATCTCGGGGTTTTGCTGCACATTTTCGCTGCTTTTTAAATTGCAAAGTCTACTTATTTGTTGTGCCATCCAGAAAATTATACAACCCGTTTCGTCAGTGCGCGAATAAAGTGTTGAAATTGATGGTTTGTTTACCGTAGTCTTTACGTAAGAGAATGATTGTAGATCTATTTACGATTAGTGGTAAATGACAACTATACGAGAAAGGTGTGGACAATTTTTCGAAATTTGAACGTATGATATGTTACACAAGAGTGTCACGTCGATTTTCATATACATTAATATCAATCGTATTTAAATGATTTCTTAGTTGTTTTCTCGTTTCAGTAACAATTCCAAGTGTTATCTGTCAGCCATGTTTCAATGACTCAAACTGTACGATAGCCAACACAGAATGTGTGGAGGTAGACGGTTCCAAGATATGTAAATGTAAATCCGGCTTCTTCCTCAACATGTGTGGAATCTGTACAGAAAGTTAGTGAACCATTTAAGAGATGAAGATTTTTTTTTCATTTCATGAAGGTATGAAACGAAAAATCTGATCTTCGCGGATTCATACATATGTGTGATAAGGTTTTCTGTTTCATACCTCCATGAAAACTTAAGATATTCTCTTCATTACTTACAATTTAATGATATCGAGCGCAAAAGCAAATATATTACAAATTTTGCCTTTTTGATGGAACTATTTTGTGCATAAGCATACAAAGTAGCTTCGTGCTAAAAATGTTGTTCAAGGAGTTATGAATATTTTTTTCAACCTATCAGAAAAGATGTAATTTTAAGTCTCAATTGTTTTGATTGGTTTCTGAATGAAGTTCGAGTGACCGAAGATTTAAGAGAGATATATTGTAATTGAAACCTGTCATGTACAAACTCGAGATTCTACGTCGCTGTGATCTTTATACTTGAGAAAACATTGTGGAAAAGAAGAAATTGCATTTCCTACGATATTTTCAACCTAATATGATGGTTTCGTTTCAAATTGCATCCAGTTGTAATTGTTTTCTGTAGCCTCTATCAATTAGGACCAGTTTACAACCGAAAGAAAAAAAACGATGTTTTTTTCCGCATGGCGTCATTTTAGCAGGAAAATAACGTCATCTAGCCATAGCGTATTAATTCAGTGCATGTATGTATGAATACGTTTTAATTTCTGTCGAATCCTTTTATCGCCGCGCGCATAGAATGAAATTCGGTAGGTAAATTTCAGCTTCATATAACTTACAGAACCTCCACTCGGCGGAAACTGTTCGGGAGACACAATATGCGCCGATCCAAATGCTGTATGCAGCCCTGATGATATTTGCGTGTGTTTTGAAGACAATTACGATAATAATACGGCTGCAATTCCTGATGGAACATGCTTACCAAGTAAGTGTAGTAAATCATAGAGGCATTAGTCGGCAAAAGGAAATAGCTTAACCCATTACCAGACGACAAAATTTTAGACATGTTTAAATTGAGAGGAGTTGCTGAGGTCAACTTAAAGTTTATGAATTTGAGATTTTCTGGATAGAAAACGTTGTGTAAAATGAAGAAATTGCTTGAAACAAGCAATTTCTTCATTTTCCACAATGTTTTCCAAAGCTTTCTTGGGGGATGTACTTACTGATAATTTACAGATCTCGACTGTCAATCAAAAATAGATTGACTTTCCATCAAATAATTTCTTTAGACCGGAAGTGACCTTTGATATCTGACATATATGTTAAGTTATTTTGTTGATTTGGTGACTTGAAAGTCGTAGCCACGGCTTATTAAAGCTGTGATTACGACGTTTAAGTCGGTAACCAACGACCTTCCTTAGTTTCTTTTTTCCAGACAACGCATTATTCAAAATATGTCGTTTAATATGTCAGTCGAAACCGCGATGTTAGAGTTTTGTGGGCGAGGCAAGAGACCAGCCAATTAGTGAAATATCAATTAAAAAACATTACTATCATTTGTCTCTAGACATATCGTTTATTTTCATACTGGAAATAAGTCAATCTCAGAAATTAATACATTCAGATGTTGTTAAAAACATGAGTACCATGATGGTCCTAGATTGCTCTTCTTTATTCAAGATCCTCCTAAAGAGTAAAAGAACTTTCCAAAGAAATTGTACTAAAGTAGAGGGATAATCCCGGTTCAGAATATCATGTGCAAAAATATCTCATTTAGCCAAATCTAATGCGAAATTTAGAAATTTTGGTGAGAAATTCTACAAAATCCTTCACAAATTACATTTTGCTTTGAGATTTTTCTCTCATTAAGCCAATGAGATTTCTGGCAGAAAAATGAGATAATCTCTCATTATCTCACCCAAATTAATCACTGCAAGTATAACAAAACTCATTATCCAAAAATTTGAGAGAAAAAAATCCTTTGTTTCTATATATCAAATTGAGACCGGTTTGGTACTGCAAAATTGACACTTTAAGGGGCGTTAATTTTACAGCAAATGTAAAGGGTTCATCTGGTGGTGCAATATAAACCACTCTTCCCTGCGATTTGTTAAAACAATTTTTTAGCTCGGCTATTTTCGGAGAAAACCCGAGGTATTGTCATCACCTGAGCGTCGTTCACGTCGGCGTTGGCGTAGGCATTGGCGTTGGCGTGACAAACTTTAACCGTGGTCATATTTCTGTTGTCGTTGAAGATATCCTCATAAAAAACTTGGCATGTGTATTGACCATCACAAGAGATATCTAGACTATCAAGGGGGATAACTCTAAAGATGTTTTTGTAAGAATTAAGCCCCTTTTCGACTTAGAATTTTTGCATTATCCAGCACCTGCAGCCGAACGCTAGCACTCGTGGGCGGTGCTCTTGTTTTTCTTTATGTATTCTTCTCTGAGTAATTAACTTCCTTAAATATCAGATTTCTTTAACAGAAAACTTGACAACCAGAATAGCGTCTCAGGCCCTCATGGGCCTCTTGTATGAAATTTAGATTGGGCTCTGGTGAATTTTAACAGCTATTTGAAAGGATCATGGTTCTGATACTTTGTCACAAAGCATTGGATTCAGTCGTATTAGTTCAGTGATTTAGGATGAAAAGGCTTTTACATAATGTGGTCACTTAAATTCGGGTGCACAGACGAACGCCGGAGACCGACCGATAAGAAAACATAAAGAATACGAGAGAACTTCGTGATTAGGTTAGCTGAGGAAATAACGAATTATCGTCAGATTGGTTTTGTCAATGCTTTTTCTGGAATAAATTTCAATATTTGTTCACATTATTATATAATCATTCACAGGGATACCAACCGGTGACCCATGTCCACCAGACAACACGGACCACGTGTGTCTAGATGAAAATGCTATTTGTAATGGAACTATTTGCGTGTGTAGGGACGGCTTTAAATTGAATGCGTCTGGAATCTGTGTCCCATGTAAGTCAGAAGTTTGATTTCAATCCATTTCAACAAAAGTACTTTCAGAGGTATAATAAGAGGGGGGTAACATCATTCTAAAATCCTTTTTTCTCAATGTAATCCTATGTCATGGGTACTCATTTGAATCGTCTCGTCGAGACGATTCAAATGAGTACCCACAACATATGGTTTATGTCAGTATTGGTTAAATTTTTAAATTTAAAATACGAATTAAGCCCTCTACCTGTAGCTTTGCCTTTATAGGCTTAACTCTACAACTACATTCCTAACACAATGAGTTCGTAGCTTCTCTTAACCAAGTAAGGGGTATCTGTTAGAAATCTTACATCCTACTTTTTAGCTAGAAAACCGTCAGCTTTGATAGCTTAAGCGAACAGACACAATTTTGAGGTCATCTCAAAGTTAAACGAGTGCAGACTGCCACTGGAGGCTTAACCGCTAAATCTTTCGAATGTCTACGCCATAAAAGTAGTTCTTATGTATTTCAGGAATATTGCCAACTGCATTCTAGAGAGCTCTTTTAAAAGAATTCTTTATAACCCATTCCCACTCGATTCCGCGTTTATAGCATCTCGAGGAAAAAGCTCTGGAAAACATTGTGGACATGGAAGAAATTGCTTGCGACAAGCAATTTCTTCATTGTCTACAATGTTTTCTACCCAACATTCAAATCTTTTTTTCTAAATTCCACTAACTTGAAATTGTCGTGTACAACTTTTTTTCAATTTGAACCAGTCTAAGATGGTGTCATATTGTAATGGCTTAACTCCTGGGTTACTTAACCTCGTTTATTTGTTATGAAAACCTTTGGCAAAGAAGATTGCTTAACAAAACTATGCTTTGCTAGCTAAAAGTACTTTCAGTGCTTTGATTTAATGCGGTTTTCGCAGTTTTATAACTGATGTATTCGTACAGATTTAATTTCTACTCAAGAGTAATCACGAAGCTGTTATGATTTATGATGTATTTAAATCAAATATTTTAAAACCCAGTACCAAAAAAATCCGCGTTTTCACTCCAATTCAGAAATATAGATGAAAAATGTGGTAAAAGTAGAAATTGCTTACTACGAGCAATTTCTCCCTTTCTCACAACACACTACAGAGTAGCTGACCTTATACTTTGCAAGCTACAACATACTATGAAATGTCGTCTGCGATTTCATTGAATTTTGGCGAGTCTAAATTTTTTTCGTTTGGTAAGGGATAAATGCGTGAATCCTGCTTACCAAGAAAGAACGACCTTTACTTCTTTATCTAACGTTATATTCCGAGCTGCTTACTGTAGTATAATCATTTTTTTTTTCAGTGCGCGACTTGTGTGAATCATGTGTAGACGACAGTGATTGCGGAGGAGATTTTACGGAATGTATTGATGACGGGATGGGGATGGGTAAAATATGTCGATGCGTGCCAACACATTCTGTAAATAAATGTGGAGAATGTATTGAAAGTAAGTTAAACAGATTTTGTACTGACCAAGATATCTTCTGAACTATGTTTTATAACAACTAATGATAGATATATAAGAGAATATTTTTTTCAGGGAGGTATGAAACGAATAAACTTATCGCACTGTATGAATTCGCGAAGCGGATTCATACATAAGTGTGGTTAGGTTTTTCATGAAAACAAAAATATATTCTCTATATCTTTTTATTTAATGACATCGATCCAAAACAGGAAATAATTATTAATGGAACTATTGGGTGCGTAAGCATACAAGATAGCTGCATGATCAAAGTATTGTTCGTGGAGGTATGAATAATTTTTCAGCCAATCAGGACGCTCGCGTTTGATAGACGAAACTAAAGATTAAATTATAGGCGGAAATGTAACTCATAGGCTCAAAAATGGTTAAGAAAGTTTTTTCGCGTAACAGTTCTCTGGATTACACGACAAAAAAACATATATCGCATTTTTCATCTAAATTTATTAAATTTGATGAATTCCCCCAAATTTTTATAGTCGCCCTAGAACACATATTTGGGATGTCTAGAGAGACAGTGGATTCTTTTACCCACTCCAAATTCAAAGAAGTTGCAGGCAACAATTGTAAGTTGATAAAATTTAAAAAATATTTTTGTATATAGGGTTAGAAAACGTTGTGGATGATAAATAAATTGCTTGTATCAAACAGTTTCTTCATTTCCACAATGTTCTACAAAGCTTCTAAGATTGAAGTACGTTTAAAGGTGTTATTGTGTGGGAATGGGTTGACAGTCCGATTAGCTCAGTTGGTAGAGCACTTGACTTCAAACCTCAAGATCACGGGTTCGAGCCATGGCTGACCATATCAACTATCACAACTAATTGTCTTTCGGGTGAGACGTTAAAACGAGGCCCCGTGTGACGATGCCATCCATCGAGCACGTTAAAGAAAAAGGGCGGGGCTCTCAGTAATTTTGTCCTGTATCCTTGCATTATCCCACGTAACAACTAACCGTCTTCTGGGGGCGTCGCTCATATGGGCATGTGTTACGGTAGCGACGATAAATAAACGGAAATACACACAATGGATTGACACTCTTTTAAAGCGGAAGGACTGGTACTGGTCAATACTCGAACGTGTAGGCCATTCAAGCGTCTTTATCATGGCAACGCCCAATGCATCATTTAATCTTTTCCCATGTATTTCCTGATTTTTAAGTTCTTGTGATACTATACTTGGGAGAACATTGAGGGAAATGAGGAAAGTGCTTGTTACAACGCGATTTCCTTTTTTTCCCACAATAGTTTATATCATATAAGTCAGTTACTTTTTGAATTGTTCTTACCTTATAATGTCATATGATACCCCTTTGAATTTGGACAAGTCCAAAATTTGAAAAACTACTATCTGTGAGGTTTTACGATGATAATCTGATCTTTGACTTCGTAACGCATATAATCGAAGTTTCGCTTAAGGCCATATCTTCCCCCCGAGGAAGGAAAAATAATCTAAGCGATATATGGTTTATTTGGTCACTCAACCAAACACGAGCAAAGAAAGGTGTGAGTTGAGTTCTCTCTAAAGATTTTTGTGTGTTTTTACTTATCGATTTCAACTCATATTTGCTTACATTTGAATGTGAGTCGAATGAAACCGATTATATAACGGAAATCTTCGCCAATCTTCGGCACTGACGGCTAAATGCCCTGTGCACAATTCAAAATTTCAAAACTTCTTTGACGAACGGTAGTCTTACCGCGAAGAGATATTTTTGATTTATAGTTTCAATCGTCATATTTATTTATGCTTTTGGCCTCCAGTATAGTTTTTCTTATTTATTTTGTTATGTGTTTTGGGTAAGATATGGCTAATAGTCTTGAAGGCCTAGATAATGTTTATAACCAGAGGGGAAAAATTGAGCGAACCCTGGATACCTCGCTTACAGGGCGAGTGATCTACCAAGTGAGCTACTAAGCCAAGGCCAACTGCGATGTCGGTTTAAATCTATTAATGGAATAGATGATCCCACTACACTATCTTCCTGCAACTGAGATTTTTGTTTTTTAAATTTCATTCAGATAGACCACTCGGTAGCAACTGTTCGGACGAAGTAAAATGCGCTGACCCAAATGCAGTTTGTTCTCCAAATGAAACCTGTGTATGTTTTGGAGACACCTATGATAACAACACGGGTGCTGTCAGTGGTGGAATATGCCTTTCAAGTTAGTTAACGTCTTAATTAACCCATTTCAAGTCAATCCCCCCTTTTAACGCCCCTATAGAAAAGAGCAATAGAAAATAATGTGGAAAATGAAGAAATTGCTTGTATCAAGCAATTTCTTCATTATCCACAATGTTTTCTATCCAAAAAAACGAAAAAGTTCAAAATTCCATTAACTTAAAATTATCATCTGCAGCTTCTTTCAATTTGGACCAGTCTAAAATTTTGCTGTGTGGGAATGGGTTAACAGAATATCCTTGCTTTGAGAAAACTAACCATTTGCTTTTGTGAAAACAAAGACACAGATTAAATGCTCAGTTACTGCGCATCTGATCTGCATCTCTGTTTTCGCTATTTCTCAATCACAGTCGAGGTGAATTACAATAAAGTCAATCTCGTCGCGACTATAGCGCAGTTGATAGCGGACTCTCAGCTAGCCCGGGTTTGAACCCCTTTTTGCGGAAAATTTTCTTACCAACATGGATAATCTTAAACTTATGTGGGATTAGCAGCTAGAGACTCGAAATAGATGTAGTGGTATTATCGGTGTGAGAAATAGCAGAAATCGTTGGATAGGTGCTACAGCCGCCGCGATATGGCTGAAATATTGTGGCACAATACCTGATTCACAGAATCTTGAAGTCGATGATTGTACTTCGCGAAATATATTCAAAATGGCTAGGTTCTTGTGAACTGATATCGTCAGATAGATCAAAAGAAAAAAATCGTTTCGAGTGATTTTCTCTTATTTCAAGTTTAATACCCCCCCCCCCCAAAAAAAAAGATCTTCCCTCTGGGGATTGAAATGTCTGTTTAAATAATCTATCGCTCATTGTCACTGAAGCAAACGAAAGCATGCTTCTTATCAATTAACAAAAGGAGGCTATGGGTGAAAATCTTCGGATTATCGATATGAACTCGTTTTGTTTACATTTTGAGATTGCACCGATTCTACGTTAATCTTCGATATTGCTCGCTATTTGCACAAGCGCTGATGAATAAACTTTATCGAACTTATTCGATAATCTCACTGACCGAGCGGCATTGTTTGCTAATTGTTTGGAAGCCTAGCAAAAATTAAAACCTCATCACTTACGTCATCATGTTATGTAAAAAACTTAATTTGCTTAGGTTGTCGAAGCTTCTTTCATAAATTGTAGACTAGTCGCCTGGAATTATTTTGATAACTATTATTTCATTTGTCATATTTGTAAATGCTCTTAGGCCTTGGGTATAGTTTTCTAATTAATGTTGTGGTGAAGGTATTGCCTATATAATCAGAAAACTTTCTAAGAGGAATTTTATAAAGGGATTGTATTCCAGTAACCGTTATTAACTTAGATTTTTACTATTCACAGAAATACCTACGGGTGATCCGTGTCCATCAGACAACACGGACGATGTGTGTCTAGATGAAAATGCGATGTGTAATGGAACAATTTGTGTGTGTAGGGACGGCTTTAAATCAAATGCATCTGGAATCTGTGTGCCTTGTAAGTATGACACACATTCGTCTACAGGCACTGTCTGCGCATGTCATATTGAAAAATGCCACGCATCGGTAGATAACGCGTCCATAGGACATTTGCCTACGTTTGTCCGACATGATGCTGTCATTGTGTCGCCTCATAGGCGACACTAATTGTGGTATACTCATTCTAAATTTGGAAATTACGTCATGGGGGGAATTTATTCTACCCGAGAATCGCAACTATATTCTAATAACGATTGTTTACAAGATACATTTTTAAAGCAGTACAATAAACCCTTCAATGAAGTTCATCTAATCTTGCAACACGCCGAAATTTCATGAAAACAATGTTTTCATTGTTTTATTTTGCGCAGGTCACCGGAAAGTCCCTATTTTCTGTTTGCCCATGTATAAAAACCAACCGATTAACCGATATACATTTTTGTGTTACAGACCACCAAATGTTTTATTGTGTTGCGCCCATTCTTAATTATGTGCTAATTTTTACAGATACATGGTATTATGTACATTGTGTTACATCTTATACATTAACAACAGGAAATATCCGTAATAATCCATATTTCATATTTTGATTTTCAGTAAATCTTTCCATGTCCGCTAAAATTTGGTAGTGTTTATCCATACCAAATATGTATTGTTCACGCGAATTTAACTTCTATGATTCCGTCATTTTTAGCGGGCTTCTGAGGTTAATTTGTTTTAAGCTCACCTGAGCACAACGTGCTAAAGGTGAGCTATTGTGATCGGTAATAGTCTTGCGTCCGCCTGTCCATCTGTCCGTCTGTAAACAATTATTAAAAAATCTTCTAATCCAAAACCATATGCCCTATAGCTTTGATATTTGGTATATGTCATCACCTATTGACCATCTACCTAAATACTTCAATACTGTACTCTTAAGGTTAACCCTTTTCTGTGCTTTCCCTTATTTTACAAAGGAAATCTTTAAAAATATTCTCCTCCTAAACTATAAGGCCAAGACCGTTGGTACATGTCATCACCTATTGACCCTCTACCTATTTACTTCAAATAATAATCGTACTCTGAAAATTAGCCCTTTTCTGTGCGATTCCTGATTTTACAAAGGAATAAAGAAGGAAATCTTTAAAAAGCTTCCCCCAAACCATAAAGCCTAGAGCTTTGTTATTTGGTACATATCATCACCTATTGACCCTCTACCAAAATACATTAATACTGTTCTCTTAAAATTAACCCTTTTCTGTGCGAACCTTGGTTTTAAAAAGGAAATCTTTAAAAATCTTCTCCTCCTAATCTATAAGGCCAAGAGGTTTGATATATAATATGTATCATCATCTATTGACAAAATCCTTTCAAGAGTTACTGAACTCTTAAAATTAGTCTATTTCTGTGTGGTCCCTGCTTTTGCGTAGGAATAAAGGAGAACACTCAAAAACCATATGGCAAAGAGCTTTGATATTCGGTATATATCATCATCTTTTAACCCTCTACCAAATACTTCAAAATTCACATTCTCTGAAAATTAGCCTTTTATTGTCAGAGATTTGATATACACAGCATTAAACAAGAAAAATCTTATTCTCAAAAACAGTTTGGTATAGTGTTTTGATATTTTATATACATATCATATGAAACCCTGGGCCATCTTATTCAGGTAATCAATATAGGACCATCATGGTCCTCTTGTTATATTTTGTCTTTTGATTTTTTTTACCTAAGCTTTAGGTTACAATCAAATGTTAATGTAATGGATCTAGAAATTGTAATAGCTTTATCGATGTCATTGTCTATTGTTACCTAAAAATTAGATATTTTGATCAACCTTAAACCCATTACAAGACAACAATATTTTAGAGCAGTTTATATTGAATCGAGTTGCAGTCTACAACTTCTAGTTCATAAACTTTTTTTTTGAGAAACAAATCATTTTAAAATATTGGTAAAATTGTCTGCGTTCGGGTTAGTATTATTTAACTAAATCAATCCAACATATTCAATCATTATCAATACATTTAGGTCTGCGTGGTTAGTCATGCTCTCTATCTTGTATCATAAGTTTTCAGTGCCAAATGAAGATAAAAAGCCAAGTATATACCTAGCATAATCAGTGGTCTTTAAAACATAAAAGAAAGATTGGCTCTTAACTTTCAGACTGGTTGAATTCAGACTATGTAATGTATGAAAGCATTGAGACACATACCTCATTCATTATAAATTTTCATTACTGGAATATTTACTTTTTAGCTAGGCTGTTGTCAAACAAAATTGCAGGCATTGCAGTAAGCTCGGTGTTGTTGTCGTTAGTAAAACACTTTAGCAGCACTGAGACTTGGAATATATATGTAACTTATCAAAAGATCAACCTGTACTAGCATCAAGGAATTAAAGATGTGTCATTTTAGTAAAATCAGGCCTTTTACCTACTCATATCTTTTAACCACTATCCAGCAATCAACAGCCGAGCATTGGTATTTTTGTTTAAAATTCATTCACACATACCATCTATAGCAGTTCAAAAACACCTTCCTAAACTTGCAAATACCTTCCGAACTTGCAACCAATGTCAACTTTTATTTGTTTCTGTAACTTGTTTGTACATTCCGGTCACATTGTTGTCTTATTTGAAAATACATAGCTGATTTATAACAATCAAAATTAGGACTCTACCTATGAAAATTCGCAGAGTCTGCAGTATTTACACTCTGTCATTTTCGAACTTTCAAACTCAATCACTTGATTTCTCAACACAGTTCTTTTTTATGCCCCCTGCATCACTATCATCTGGGGCCTATTGTTTTACCATAGTCCATTCATCTGTCTATCTGCAAAGCTTAACTAAAATACTTAACGTTGCTAATTACTGAAAGCTTATTCAGCTTGCAATGCTAATATTTGGCAAGATAGTAGATTTCAAAAATACACATCTGCAGATTCCCAAGTTATAGCCATGTAACAAGGCAAATGTCATCTGTCAAGGCCGAGCTTTTAAAAAAATTGCTGTTTTGGAGGCATTTGTGTTTCATGAACACTTCTTGCTTATTGTTGAAATTCACTCATTTCTTTCGATCAATGTAGTAGACAAGTTTAATACCTTATTATACTTATATCCAACTGCTCAGATACTTTCTTTACGAATAAAAATTTAAAGAATCCTCAGATTTTTAATCGAAATATAGTGTAGAATTCCATCTGAGTTGTGCAATATATTTCAATAAAATTATTAAGATTCTTAAAAGATCATCCTAAATTCACTTCTGATTAAAACGAATTTTAACCCTCTATTTTTTTTTTTTTTTTTATAAAAGTTGATATTGATTCAAAATGTAAAAATTATGTAAACAATAATAGTAAGTGCAAATGATTTAAAAAACAAACCAGCATTTTTTCTTTCAAATATTGTCGGAATAGATGAAGAAATTTCTTCTTTTTCCCCACGATTGCCCGTCTCTCTGCCTGTCTAACCAAAATACCAATCATTGCTCATTACTCCAAGCCTATTCAAGGCACAATGTTCATATTTGGCATAATAATAGATCTTCATGATACACATTTGCTAGTATCAAGGTCATGTGACAAGGTCATGGTCGTCTATAAAAGTCAAACTTTTGAAAAATTTGTCGTTTCAGAGGCATTTGTGTTTAAAAAAACACATCTTGTTCACTTTGTCTATTTTGTACTTTCATTTAATTTGTAGATCCACTGGACAAACGCCACTGGGGCCATTGTCATAGTGTTGTGTTCATTGTGCATCCATTCTTCCATGTTTTCAACCATTAACTTTCCCTTAAACTATTTCCTTTTATACTACAATGCATGTACAAGTTATGGTAAGTAATGAAAACTCAATTTTGTCCATACTTGTTATGGTAAGTAATAAAAACTCAATTTTGTCCATACTTGTAATGACAAAACTCACATTTCATCACTCACTACAGCTTGTGCATCTATGCACCAATTTCAACATAATTCCACAAATACATTACTTACCCAGCTTTTTTCCCAAATTTCTCAAAGATTTTCAATTTTATAAATGTCATGGCTTCGATGAGCTTAATTAATTCTCCAAATGCCAACCCAGCCAGTAATACATGGCTCTCAATCCTTTGGTTGTAGGATTAATCATCATCTCAGCAAACTCTCGTGAAACATTTGCAAAAAGTATTGTTGCAAGTATTGTTGCATGCTTCATTTATTTTCAACCAAATCATAACAAGTACATGTATGCCTAACTTGGATGGGCCGCAGGTAGCTCAGATAAAATGTTTGTCGTGCTGGTGTAAGAAACAACAGAAAGCCATTTCTAGCTGCACCATCCACCAAAGTATAACTGAATACTGTTGGAAATCACACTTAATTTCATTCAATCAAAAAACGCATATTTCAGAATGATAATTTGTCACTCATGCACATAGAAACATGGAAACAAATTAATTTCATTTTGTCCCAAATATAGGGTAAGTGTAAAGCAAGAAGTATAACACAAGTAACATATTTCGAAAAAAAATTTTTTTTTTCACTGCAAGTGTCAATTTCACTTCTATTTTTTTTTAAAGATAATTACTATTCCATTAAATTCCTATGGTAAAATTCAGGCAAGTATAGTGAATCAAATTTATGTACCTCTAAAATTAATACATGTCAAACAACAGTATTAGCAACTTTTTTTAGCTCACCGAATCTAAATAAGATAATGACAGGTATTTCTTTTAAACATTGCCTTTTTGAATTTTCAGTTTTGCTGCAACTCATGGGAGAGTACTCCAACTTTTGTTAATTTCATTTTATTATAAGTTTATAGATACCATTGGCTTTTTCATTTTCATCCAGCCCACGTTCGGTGAGCGAAACATAGTTGACACAATGACAACTCGGTGTGGGTGCAACTGTTGGCCACTCAGTTAGTCCGGTTTTGTCTGGACAATTACACCTACATTTATGGATGAATTTCGAAATAACTCGAAACTCTAGAAAAAATTTCTGAGGAATTACGCTTCTCCCCCATTGTAAATTAGTCAGTGCACGTAACTGAACATTTTTACGCCCCACCCGCATAAATCCTTTCACGGATAATAGTTACCACTGTCCGTCTGTCCCAAGATATTAATTTTGTAAGGGCGACACAATTCACTTTGCTGTACATTACAGCAATTCTTTACTTGTTTATTGTAGAAATAACTATACATATATTATGCATGATGTGAGCGCATGCATGACATTTCCAACCATTACACATGTGCACCAAGTAAAGACTCAGATCAGCCTTTGTATCCGCATAGTCTGATCAGAGTCTTCACTCTGCGCTTTGTAGATGGATTCTGACCCAAAGCTTCTTTAAACAATCAGCGAATATTCTAATTGCTCCTTTTAATGAATACGTTTTGGTTACTTTTGTTTCTATGAGATTTGACGTGTAGATGCTTGACATTTGAATTTTTTTAAGGCTCTAGGGCTCTCGCAGGGACGTTTCACACCAAAGGAAATCCTGCAATCTTGGTTAAACTTGTTTACAGACACCTTTACCATAATATAATAGGTCACAAGCCTGATATAATTAATTTCTAGTTTCATCTATCAAAAACCAGCGTTCTGATTGGTCGAAAAAAATATTCATAACACCATGATCAAAATTTTGAGCACGCAGCGATTTTGTACGCTTCCGCACAAAATAGTCCAATACAAAAAGGTATCAAAATTTTAAAGCTTTTGTTTTTTCGCTCGATGCTATAAAATTATAAGAAATGAGGAGAATATTTTTTGTTTTCATGGAGGTATTAACCGAAAAACCTAATCACACAATGTATGAATCCGCTTCGCGTATTCATACAATGTGATTAGGTTTTTCGGTTCATACCTCAATGAAAACAAAATATATTCTCTTCATCTCTTAAATGAAAAGGGTTGAAGAACAGAAACCGAAAATAAATTCCAAAAATATCAATAATTTTTATGTTGATGTTACTCAGGAAACAGGAGAACTAAGGGTGTTAAAGTGAGAGATGGTAAATCTGAGAATAATAGAAAATTGTGGTAAAAAGGATCTATGCAAGAATGTTTATTGTATTTATCTGTGTGATATTTCATACGAATGTTTTTGACATGACAACTGACCGATCAAGGCTGTCAATCATAGAATCATTCGACCAACCAAATAATTCATTTAGACCGGAAGTGAACTTTAAGCCTCAACTCTAGCCGACACTTATATAAAGCATTTTGGTTGGTTTTGCGAGTAAAACGTCGTAATTACAGCTTCTTCAACCATTTTACATTTATTCTTGCATGTTACTGGACGTAATTTGTGCAAAAATAACACCATTTAACTTCGAAGTTGAACTTCCTGTTGGAATCAGTAATCATGACTAGCGGCGTCTGTGCGCGGGACCAGCTATCCAATAAATAGTATTAAAAAATAGCTCTTTTTTACATTTTTCAGTGCTAGGCTTGTGTGAACTATGTAACGACAACCACGATTGTGGGGGTGAATTTACAGAGTGTATTGACGATGGCATGGGAATGGGTAAAATATGTCGATGTATGCAAACGCACTTCGTCAACAAATGTGGCGTATGTATAGAAAGTAAGCGTTGATTCCATGATAAGAGTATAAGATTGCATGATATGAGTATTGTCATAACCCTTGTCAAACTGATCCCGGAATAATCCTGGTTTGACAATAGTTATGGCAGATGTATAGACTAAGATCAGCCTGCACAGACGTGCAGTCTGATCTTAGTCTTCAATACCTGCGTGTCCCTTTAGTGTTGAGGAAATATGTGTAAACAAGGTAGAACTAAATTTGACAAAAAATGAAATTAATGTGAAGAAAGGATAAATATTCAGCATGACAAGAGCTAATTAAGACACAAGACTCGTGTACCTCTTCATTAAAAAAATCTGAAAAAAGATTAAAGACATTAAAACCAAATTATGTAAATAAAGTTTATAAAGTAATTTAGAATGCAGGCGGGGTTTTAGATTTCGGCGACAAGGTGATGATGCGAGGCTAATACCGTTATCATTTGAGAAGTGATTTTGAAACATTTTACGTAAGTTTATAATATGAAAGGTTAAAGCTTTCCTCACAATCGAACTTAATTATATTAGTAACTAATACTAGTAAAATGGCATGTTCTTAAAAGGAAGATTCACACACATGTATTTATTTCCATGTTAAAGAACCTCCACTAGGTGGCAACTGTTCGGGAGATGCAATATGTGCCGACCCTAATGCTGTATGTACTCCTGGTGGTATTTGTGTGTGTTTTGAAGATACTTATGATAACAACACGTCTGGAATGCCTGGTGGAACATGCTTACCAAGTTAGCGTTAGCCTTGTTTGTTGTATATAGAGAGAATGTTGAATAAGTGGCCACGAATAATGAATTTATCAGTCATCTATGAACCGATTAAATCCCGGCATGGCCTCATTTTATCTGTTTATAGATGTCTGGTTTAAATCCGTTAAAGATGACTCGTGTAATGAATTCGGAAATTTTTGAACACGAATATGACTTATTCTATTAACAACATTGGCCTTATTTTTATGCCCCCGCATCGATAGATCGGGGGCATATTGTTTTACCGGTGTCCGTCTGTCTGTCTGTTTGTCTGTCTGCAAAACTTCAAACTATACATATTCCTATAACTTCATCCCTAATTAAGCTACAATGCGAATATTTGGTATGTAATTTGGTCTCAACAAGGCGCAACTGGAGAAGGTCATTTCATCAAGGTCAAGGTCAAAATTTTAACCCTTTTCCCTAAAACTTTACTCAAAAACTTAACCTGCCAACTAAACATTTTCCTAAAACTTCATCCCTAATTAAGTTACAATGCTAATATTTGGTATGTAGATAGGTCTCAACAAGGCAAATTTGAGAAGGTCATTTCATCAAGGTCAAGGTCAAATTGTAACCCTTTTCCCTTAAATAATACCTAAAAACTTAACCTGTCACCTAAACATTTTCCTATAACTTCATCCCTAATTAAGTTACAATGCTTATATTTGGTATGCAACAAGGCGCAACTGGGGAAGGTAATTTCCTCAAGGTAAATGTCAAAATTGTAACCCTTTTCTTTAAAACGTTACCCAAAAACTTAACCTGCCAACTAAACATTTTTCTATAACTTCATCTCTAATAAGTTACAATGCTAATATTTGGTTTGTAGATAGGTCTCAATAAGGCGCAACTGGGGAAGATCATTTCATCAATATTAATGTCAAAATTTTAAGCTCTTTCCCTAAAACGTCACTCAAAAGCTTAACCTGCAAACTAAACATTTTCCTATAACTTCATCCCTAATTAAGTTAAAATGCGAATATTTTGGTTTGTAGTTAGGTCTTAACAAGGCGCAACTGGGGAAGATCATTTCATCATGGTCAACATCAAAATTTTAACCCTTTTTCCCAAAACGTTATTCAAAAACTTAACCTGCCAACTAAACATTTTTCTATAACTTCATCTCTAATAAGTTACAATCCTAATATTCGGTATGTAGTTAGGTCTCAACAAGGCGCAACTGGGGAAGGTCATTTCATCAAGGTCAAGGTCAAAATTTTAACCCTTTTTCCATAAAACATAGAAAAAAACCAATAAAAATCACCCTATCTCGGGGGCATGGTGTTTCACAAACACATCTTGTTTATAATAAATTTATTATAAATAAACATTAATAGAGTCCATCGATAAATGGTATTACGCGAAACATATGACGTCGTATGTAAAATAACATCAAAATATTCTTTGTGACGTCATTTTGATGGTAATATAAAATTGTTATCATGGACTTCAGGTTCGTTTGCGTTGTTATTATACAAGTATAATATCACCCGTGTAATACCAAAAAAATATTCAACGGGTTTACTTTACTCGTGGGCCGTAGATCATATAATAAAACCATTTATATGAAAACTTATTTCAATCACTAAAACCTTGCCTTACGAGTATATTCGTCTCTTGGTTTTATGAATATAAAGAAAAATGACCTTGTGCATTCGGTTTGATGTAATCGATTCTCTGATTTCTTTGTTTCTTCAATTAAATCAGGAACATCTAAATTATTTCAGACTATCTATCTTTTCTATTCTATTCCGTCCTACCCTATCCTTTTCTATTGTACTCTCTTCTATCGAATCCTGTTGGTAGCGCGTCGGACTGTCAATCTAGAGGTCCCGGGTTCGATCCCCGACGGCGGCACTCATCCATTCCGACTATTTGTCTCTCACCAATGGGTTAATAATCGTAGACCTATGTGGGATAGCAGCTAGAGGCTAGGAAGGGATGTAATGGTAGTACTGGTGTGAGAAATACCTTGTTCCATTGTTAGGTGCTCTAGCCGCCGCGATATAACTGAAAGATTGTTAAAAGCGGCGTAAAACCCCATTCAAACAAACAAACAAACAAATCTATCGAATCCTACCTTATCTATAGATCTATGAATCTATTCTTTCTATCTAACCTATCTTTCAACGATGGAGTATACGTTTTCAAGTTCATATCAAAATACAGTTTAATCCGTATTTAGTCTATCTTTCGTTAACTCTTCTATGTTTCTGTCTCTATCCATCTTTCGCTCATTCTCCTTTTCCGTCCTTTTCTTTTCTTTGTTAATACACAAGCCATCGTTGACGATTCAAAATCTTAATTTCACAGAGATACCAACCGGTGATCCTTGCCCACCAGACAACACGGACGACGTATGCGAAGATGATAATGCTGTGTGTAATGGAACGATTTGTGTGTGTAGGGACGGGTTTAAATTAAATGCGTCCGGCATCTGTGTACCATGTAAGTAATGATAAGTATCAAATACGACCTTGATTGGACCACGTGTGCTGAGATTACAGGTTGCTAATTGAACTTTCTGTGACATACATATATTTGATAGTGATTGACAGGAAAAAATGATTTTCATAGACTACATGCAACGATTGAAGTAGTGAATCGTGATTTAATCCTTACCACACATTTCCGCATTTTATGCACTGAAGAGATTCAGCTTTGTAAAACATAGTGAGAAAAGAAGAAATTTCTTGAAACCAGCAATTTCTTCTTTTTTGATAATGTTTTCCACCTAATATGGCTCTTATTTTTCACTTTAAACCATTTTTCTTTTGTCGTCAGAAATCTGAATTTGGGCCAGTCTGAAATTTTGTTGTGCGGAAATGGGTCGATGTGAATTGACAAGTGTAAATTTTGTTGCGCGATATCGGTCGAGCAGATTTTTGTTTATTTTTTGTTAGTAACAAGTAATATTTTCTACCTTATTTTGCACTTACTTTTCCAATTAAAGTGCAATTTCAAATATTGTCGGTAACTTCTTTCTTTTTGGCAAGTCTAAAATTTTGTTGCGTGGTAATAGGCAAAACAAATCTTTCAATATGTAAATTTGTGAATAATTTGAATCTGAAGAGAAAATCTTGAATTTTTTCGAGAATTTGTTTTACGTAATATCCAAGGTGTCTTTATTCGCGCGATAGGTAATTATTTAAGATTCTCTCGAAAGCATGTTGTGTTTAGTTCGAATCCGATTTTGGCAATTCCCACACAATGACGCTTTTTGGCGCCCTTCAAAACTAATATGCAAAATGAAGATAAATTTCTTCGTTCTCCACATTGTTTCTACGAAGAGTTCAATCAATCTAAAATTTCATAAACTTAAAATGATCGCCTGCAACTCTTTTGGACCAGTCTAAAACTTTGCCGTCTTGTATTGGGTTAAACTGGCTCAAATTTGCGATATACTATACCACTTAAAATATGGAAAATGAATATATCATTCATGGATAATTGATGAGTTGTTCTGAAATATTCTCAAAATTTGGCATTTTTCCATCTATTAAAATCAGACATAGAAATTATTTAAGAGATGAAGTGAATATTTTTTGTTTTCATGGAGGTTTTAACCGAAAAAACTACTCACACTGTATGAATATGCGAAGCGGATTCATACATAAGTGTGATTAGCTTTTTTCGGTTCATACCTCCATAGAAACAAAAAATATTCTCTTCATTTCTTATAATTTAATAGTATCGAGAGAAAAAAGGCAAAAACTTAAATTTTTTGATACCTTTTTGTATAGTACTATTGTGTGCGGAAGTATACAAAATGGCTGCGTGCTCAAAATTTTGTTCATGGAGTTATAAATAATTTTTTCAACCAATCAGAACGCCCGATTTTGATAGACGAAACTAAAGATTAAATTATTGTTGGGTTTACTTAATATACAATAGGAATGTTTCTAAGATCTGAAAATTACAACAGGCGCTGTAAACGTTTTGGTTGTTTATAGAAAGATCCTACAATAAAAGCGACATCTACTTTATACCATAAAATCATATTTTACTTGCCATGTGTCTTATTTCTATGTGGTATTTTAAATTTTAAAAATGAAATTTCGGTTAGGATGACATTAAAGTTACCATTACATAAAACTCTTTTTCTTTTTTTGAAGTGCTAGGTTTGTGTGAACCATGTGTAGACAGCCATGACTGTGGCGGAGAATTTACGGAGTGTATAGATGATGGAATGGGGATGGGTCAAATATGTCGATGTATGCAAACTCACTTCGTCAACAAGTGTGGTGTTTGTACAGAGAGTAAGTTAAATGATAGAACCCGTACAGAGGTTTATTTGTACTACAATGATTTAATTTTTAGTTTCGTCTATCAAATACGAGCTTTCTGATTGGCCGAAAACGATTATTCATACCTTCATGAACAGAACTTGAACAAGCAGCTGTTTTGTTTGTCTGCATACAAAATAGATCCGTAAAAATGTATCAAAAAGTATAAAATCAACGCCTTTTTTGCTCAATATCATTAGATAATCAGAAATGAAGAGAATATGTTTTTGTTATCATGGAGGTATGAAACGAAAAACCAGATCATATTAATGTATTCAGTGTAATTAGGTTTTCCGCTTTATACCTCCATGAAAACAAAAAAACATACTCTCTTCATTTCTTAAATAACATGCAATCAAATGTTTATATTTAAATTGATTCCGTTGTTGTTCCATTGAGAAGTCAATATTCTTTTATGTATTGGAATTCCCGCCTTAAATATTGCGGTTTACTTTGTAAATATAAGTAAACTCGCAGTACTCTCAGTTATTTTTTACCACGAAGTAAAAGGGTACTTTTACAAATTCCCTTATCAACTATCAGGGTATTGTTCCTTTTTGTCTTCGCCGAGACGTGACTCGTAACAATATCTTACAAAAATCCTTACTTCAAAAACTTAATTTGACCTGCTATTGGGAAACAAATGTCGGAAAGGATATTTGCCGTGACCGTGGTTTCTTCCACCAATGGCTGGATAATTGTAAACCTAAAGCTGTAGGCTCGGAAAAGATGTAGTGTGAGAAATACCAGACATCAATGGTTGGGTGCTCGAGCTTCAGCGATATGACTTAACTACTGTTAAAAGTGGCGTTAAATCCTATTCAAACAAAACAAATACACCCACGACGGTTTGATAAGAAATAGAAATAACAAGGAATCATCTCCCGACCCTTTGCTACTTTTTTGATGGTTTACTTCCAGTTACTTTTGCATCTCCGTACATAGAACATGTATCTCCGCGAAAGTCATAATTTCTCTTGATAGCTCTATTTGAATTACCTGATTTATGGGAATATCGACGGATGTGTGGCCACGCCCAAATACCTCCGACAGCCCATTCGATTAAAAGGCTTTGCATTGCCAAATTTATGGCCAGTAACATATAATAAAAGGGTTGAATAGGCATAGTTATGACGTCTAAGTCACTAAATGGACAAAAATAATAATGTCGGAGTCCAAGGTTCGCTTCCGGTCTAAATGAATGATTTGATTGGTCAGTATTACTTAATTGACAGCGCGATCTGTCACGTACGTGCTTAACGCAACTACCAATGAAAAAAGACGTGTGCTTGATACTGAAATCCAGGAGTCAAACACTCTTTGACTGAGTAATTGACAAATCGCTGGCCCCGCCCACTTTATCCGTTAGCACCGCCAATCTACTCCAACAGGAAATTCTGCTTCGATATTTAATGGCGTTATTTTACAAAAAATTATGGCGAGTAGCATGTAACAAATAAGTAGAACAGTTGGTTGGCGACCTAAACGTCGCAACAACAGCTTGAATAAACTGTAGTTACGATGTATAAGTCGCCAAACCAATCAAAATAGGTTGACAAAAATGGCGACCGATTTTGGAGTTCAAAACTCATTTCCAAATGATTTCATTGGTCGACTGGTTATTTGATTGACGGCCGCGATTGGTCAATTCTCAGGGCCTAAACTGCTGTAGAAGGTGTTTGAAGCAAAAGTGCGTAAGCTTTTATAAACAATATTATATTTTAATATAATTTATTCACTTATTACAATCCAGTTATCAATATTAAATTATTAGTTTATATAGTTTTCAAACGTACATAATTTCAATATGCCCTGTTTTGAACTGTAGAAATTCCTCTGAGGGAAGTAAATTGATCCCCTGAGATACATTTCTAACGAAGAATAAGGAATTCAGCTTTTTATTGGTCAAAATCTTAGTTAACGAGTCAAATGCAATTCCTAAACCCATCAAAGATTGTATAAATGTACAAGTCCAGGTGATATCCGAAATAACAGCTGCTTTACCCCAATAAATCAAATCTTTGAAAGTGCTGAAGGATGAGAATTCTGACAGAAAGCTCACCAATTTGTCTTGTATAATAACGATTGTACTGACGGAAGATTACAGTGTATGTGCAAAAAAAATAGTAACTTAAACAAAAAAGGCTAATAAGAATAGTTTGCTTTAAATCAAATACAATGTATAAGTCATTATCTCTGCTTCAGTATATTTTTTCAAGAGAAAACTGAGGGTCATTGCCATGCAACAAAGCCCTAATGCTTTCAATTCAATTAGATTTTAATGCGTGCTTTTTTCCGAAGTTTAAGTTTTGCCCTGCGTTGTCATAACAATGTATTTTATTTTATTATTATTTTGCTGCACTAGGCAGACAAATTATGATAGTATCTTCTCATTATTTCCCTTTTCCTTTTATTAGCAGTATTCATATGTTGGTATACAAGGATGAACTATTCATAGAGTTTTCCTCATCATTAGACCTTTCAAACGTATTCACCACTTGAAACCCGATCCAAAACGATCACGCATCATGGGGTGTCATGGGATCAATCCCTGGCGGCGACATTCCCATATTTGTTTCTCACCAATGGGGGGATAATCGTTAACCTAGGTGGGATAGCAGCTTGAGGCTAGGAAAGGATGTAGTGGTAGTACTGATGTAAGAAATTCAAGGAATCCATTATTAAGTGCTCCAGCCGCAGCGATATGACCGAAATACTGTTGAAAGCGGCGTTAAACCCCATTCAATCAATCAATCAACACGATCACGCTTTTACGACCCCAAGAATAGGTTTGAAGACAACAATGTAGAAAATGACAAAAATGAAAAAAAGCTATTTCTTCGTTTTCCACACTGTTTTTGACAATTAAAAAATAGATATATTTAGAATTTAATGATACTGAAATTGTCATTTTTAACTTCTTTGAATTTATACTAGTCTAAAACTTTGTTGTCATAGGCCGCTGAAGGTAGATATATATTAGTATTATTTCCTCCAACTTTCAACCCGTCCCGACGTTCGTCCGTCCGTCTGTCCGTCAGTCCGTCCCGACGTCTGTCCGTCCGTCCATCGGTACATATCTTGTTAACCCTTGTCATGTTGAACCCGGAATATTCCTGCTTTGGCAGGAGGTAAAAATAAAGATCAACCTGCGCATAAGTGCAGTCTGAAGTTTGTCAACACCACCTGCTTGTCCCTTTAAAGCCAGTTGTGTTTTTAAGATCAATTTTCAGAAAAATATTGACCAGTTACTGGTTTTCCAGTGCTTTAAGCCCTTTGATTTTAGTGGGGGGTGGGGTGGTGGGGGAGAGGGGGTTAAGTCAGCATGACAAGGTTAACATCTCCTCCTGAATGAATTTGAATTAATTGCAAAATTTCTTGATTATTATTAAATTTATCGACGAATTCGAACGAACTTTTCACAGAATGTTCCTAGTCACCTTACCTTTGCAGATTGTTTAGGAGAAGCTTCATGTAAAAAATCTTGTTTCGAAGATCCTTTGTTGTTGGTTTTTAACTCACATGAAAACGAAGTGCTCTGGTGAGTATTGTGATCGGTCATCGTCCGTCCATCTGTCCGTCCGTCCGTCCATTCACATTTCAAAAACATCTCCTCTTAAACTAACTATGAATTTTCAACCAAACTTTACAGAAATGATCCTTAGGTCATACTCTTTCAAAATACTTCAAAGAATTGAAATCTATGAAGAACTTTGGCTGCCATGACAACCGATTTAAAAAAAACTTCTCCTCCAAAACTATAAGGCTCAGAGCTTCGATATTTGACTTAAATCATCATCTATTGACCCTCTATCAAAATACGTAATAGAAGTACTCCACTCTGGAAATTAGCGCTATATGGTTTGATCTTCAATATGCATTAAGGCTTATTATCTAAGGAGAAAATCTTTAAAATGATTAGGCGTTGGGCTTTGATAATTTGTATATATTATAAATCCTCGAGCCATCATACACTAGGGAGCGATATAGGACCACCATGGTCCTCTTGTTTGAAAGGAATTCGTATGTTGGTAGCTCAATGAAAGTGGTAGCTTAATAGAGGTGGTCGCCTGAGCAAGTTTGACTGTACAAATAGACGTAATATATGTAAAGCTCCATTCAAACAATTTTTTTTTTATTTTACAGAACCCCCACTCGGTGGCAACTGTTCAGGAGAAGCAATATGCGCTGATCCCAATGCCGTTTGTACACCAGATGATATTTGTGTATGTTTCGGGGACACTTATGATAATAACACATCTGGAACGCCTGGTGGAACCTGTCTACCAAGTAAGATATAGTCCCGATAGAGCGAAATGGACTAACTATAATCCAACGGCGATAATGAATCCTGAGGAAGACCGACGTTCGAATTCCCTCGCATATAATGCAGGTTAAATAGTAAAAGCTTTATAGCTTATAGCATTTATCGTCTATGACGTAGGCAATGTATGCTTGACGTAAAACACAGTACAAAAATCTGAAAATGTAATGCAAACAATTCAGCAAATCTTGTCTTGGAAATAACTTTTACTTGAGCATAATCAAAAGAAGCGAATTGTCTGCTTTTTTAATTCGGTTTTAAATTGAGTGTCGATATCTATTTTAATAAACATGTGGTAGAACATTTTTTGTTTGTCCTACCTTTTGGAAAGCGAGGTGCGCACCTGCTAAGGTAATTTCTAATATAAGTAACAACTCTCTTAAACGATCTCTGCTATATACCGAAAACACTGAATTCAAGTGACCGATAGACGCCAACCCGTTATAATAACACAATCGCCAAAAGTTGGGATTTTTATAGGCTTTCGTATGTACACAAGTGACATTTTATCCTCGGTTAAATATACGTGCTTGGTTAAATTTCAAAATATTTTTGTGGTTTTTTTTTTGTTTGTTTGTTTGTTTTTTTGGTGTTTGTTTTTTTGTGTGTGTGTTGTTGTTGTTGTTGTTGTTGTTTAACAAATTGAGATAGAAGTTGTCATTTGAAAATCTCATGTTATCGAACCACTAAAAGAATTTAAATGCATGTACCAAATGTTAATTGTTGGAATAATGGATACCAACACGCTAAAAGTTTAACGTAATATTCCTCTAAAAGACGCTATTCATTTTGATATCCACAGAAATACCAACCGGTGATCCGTGTCCACCAGAGAACACGGACCACGTGTGTCGAGATGAGAATGCCATGTGTAATGGAACTGTTTGTGTGTGTAATGAAGGATTTAAGTTAAATGCATCAGACATATGTGTACCTTGTAAGTGAAGTCGGCAAATACTGTGGTTTTAAGCAGGGTTTTAAATTTAGAAATATCCCATCTGCTTGCCGTATTATCTTTTCTGAACTACTTTGTCAACAAATAATTTAAAAAGAATAAGACTGGAGCTTTAACCAATTACAAGACGACAAAACTTAAGACTGGTTCAAATTGAAAGTGCTTTCCTTAACTTTATTTTTGCAGAGCGTAATAAAACGGTATTGCATAGAAGTGGGTCAAACACGTTATACAACGTGCTGATTTATCTTTAAATTTTCATTTGGTACATTTCGCCATATTGCATATTACCACTCACATTCACCTGCCGATGAAACATAAATTTTTTTTTCACAAATTCACTAACGAGGAGAAAGCATTATACCATCTTTATTCTATCGACGTTACAGTTCCGCGCTTACCTCTTTTTAGCTCGCATATTTCGAATATCGATGAAAACATATTTTTTTAAAGACCATCGATTCGTGTACCTTTTTACTCTTGCAACAGGTAACAGGCGCGATATGTCTTACGCCCACATTTACAATAAGCATCTCGAGGGCTTAAAGTAACCCTGTCTTAAATTACTATATCTAAGTAAGCACTTACGACATTATTGCTCTTACCGCTTGATCTAACAAGTTGTATTTCTGGTCACTTATTTCTATCTACAACATATTTCAGTGCTGGGTCCGTGTGAGCCCTGTACTGATAGCAATGATTGTGCTGGTGATTTCACAGAATGTATTGATGATGGTAAAGGGATGGGACAAGTTTGTCGATGTGTTCAAACACACTTTCTTAATGAATGTGGAGAGTGTCAGGAAAGTAAGTTTTTGGGTAACCTTTACTTGTATAATTACGTTTTCCACGGATATAAGAAAGTATACAAGGGAAAACATTCAGAGAAAAGTTTGCTTTTCAGAAGTTAGTTATTCTTTTTCTAAAATGATTTCTATTCCTTAAGCACGTTTTGACCCTTTTCTACGCAGTTTGATTAGTCTTCTATAACATCTTTCAACTTGGACTAGTCTAAGATTTGTCACTTGGAAATAGGTTTAAACAAAACGGAGTTTTACCAATGTTATGACATTATTAGATGATAGAGAGAAAGTCCACAGATTTCATGGGTTTGTCATGTTGAACTCGGAATATTCCTGCTTTGGCATGAGGTATAGAGAAGATCAGCTTGCACATAAGTGCCGTTTGGTGTTTGTCTGCACCACCTGCTTATCCCTTTAAAGCCAGTGTTGTTTTAAGATCAATTTTCAGAAAAATATTGACCAGTAACTGTTTTTTCAGTGCATTAAGTTTTTGATTTCAGTTTATTTTTGAGGAGATTTTTAATTCAGCATGACCTGAAAGAATTTGAATTAATGTATCACAGAAAGTTTCTTGTCACCTGACCTTGCGCAAAGTTTAAGACAATTAAGGCCATGTCATAGATAAGGGAAGCTTAATGCAAATTTCTTGATAGTTATAACATTAAATGACAAATTCGAACGAACTTTTCACAGAAAGTTCCTAATCACCTCACCTTTGCATATTGTCAGGGGTTTGTCATCTTGGGCTGCGCCACAGAAAAGGGTAGCTTTATGTACTTAGTTGTTGGTTTTCGTTTTGTTTTGATTTTAGCTCACCTGCATGAGCACGAAGTGCTCTTGGTGAGCTATTTTGATCGGTCATCGTCCGTCCATTCCATCTGTCCGTCCGTTCACCATTACAAATAAAATCTTCTCCTCCTAAATTATCCATTGAATTTTAACCAAACTTCGAAGAAAGGATCCTTAGGACATCTCTTTCGAAATAGTCCAAAGAATTTTAATCCATGAAGAAATTAAAAAATCTTATCCCGAGTCCTCCAAAAACATAAGGCCAAGAACTCTGATATTTGGTAAAAATCATTATCTATTGACCCTCTACCAAATACGTCTAAGAATTACCGTACTCTGGAAATTAGCGCTATATGGTATGATCTTCAATAAAACTAGAATTAAAGGTGAAAATCTTTAAAAATATTCTTCTCCAAATTAATTAGGCGTAGGGCTTTAATAATTTGTATATATCATAAAGCCTCGAGCCATCATACACTTTCGAGCGATATAAGACCATCATGGTCCTCCTGTTTTAAAGGAATTCGTAACTTGGTCGCTCAGTGAAAGTTGTTTCTTAATAGAGGTGGTCGTATGAGCAAGATTGACCGTACAAATATTTTGTTTGTTTGTTTGAATGGGGTTTTACGCCGCTTACAACAATCTTTCAGTTATATCGCGGCGGCTAAAGCACCTAACAATGGATTCCTGGTATTTCTCACACAAGTACCGCCATCACATCCTTGCCTAACCTCCAGCTGCTATCCAAAATAGGTCTACGATTATCGACCCATTGGTGGGAGTCAAATAGTCTGAAAGGATGAGTGCCGCCGTCGGGGATTGAACCAGGGACCTTGAGATTGATAGTCCGACGCTCTACCAACTGCGCTATGACGGCGGCCCGTACAAATTGACGTTATATGTGAAAATGTTGTTTATCTTTTTTTTTCTTTTTAATTTTAGCCGCCGTCATAGCGCAGTTGTTAGCGCGTCGGACTGTCGATCTAGAGGTCCCGGGTTCGAGACCCGACGGCGGAAGTCAACCTTCCCCTCTATTTGTCTCTCACCAATGGGTCGATAATCGTAGACCTGTGTGGGATAGCAGCTGGAGGCTAGGAAGGGATGTTATGGTGGTACTGGTGTGAGAAATACCAGAATTCCATTTTTAAGTGCTCCAGCCGCCGCGATATAACTGAAAGATTGTTGAAAGCGGCGTAAAACTCCATTCAAATAAAACATTTTTTTTTCATTTTAAAGAACCCCCACTCGGTGGCAACTGTTCAGGAGAAGCAATATGCGCTGATCCCAATGCCGTTTGTACACCAGGTGATATTTGTGTATGTTTCGAGGACACTTATGATAATAACACATCTGGAACGCCTGGTGGAACCTGTTTGCCAAGTAAGATATTGTCTCGTTGAATCGAAATGCACAAACTACATGTATAATCCAACAGGTAATAATGGGTAATCCTGAGGAAGTTGGCTTTCGAGTTCCCTCACATATAATGCAGGTTAAATAGTAAAAGCCTAATAGCTTACAGCATTTATCGTCTATGACGTAGGCAATGTATGCTTTGCGTAAAACACAGTAAAAAAATCTAAAAATGTAATGCAAACAATTCAGCATATCTTGTCTTGGAAATAACTTTTACTTGAGCATAATCAAAAGAAGAGAATTGCTACCTCTTTTAATTCGGTTTTAAATTGAGTTTCGATATCTATTTTAATAAACATGAGGTAAAACATTATTTGTTTGTCCTACCTTGTGAAAGCGACGTACGCACCTGCTAAAGTTATTTCTAATAAAAGATACAACTCTCTCAAACGATCGCTGCAACACTAAATTCAAGTGACCAATAGACGCTAACCCAATATAATAACTAAGTCGCCAATGTTTGGATTTTATAGGCTTTCGTATGTACACATGTGACATTTCATGCTCGGTTAAGTATACGTTCTTAGTTAAATTCAAAATTTCTTCTTTCTTTTTTTTTTCTTTATTTACCAACTTGAAATAAAAGTTGTCATTTGAAAATCTCAAGTTATCCAATCACAAGACAAATCTTAATACATGTACCAAATGTTAAGTAATGGAAAAATGGAAACTAACACGCTTAAAACATAAACGAAAAGTTTATCATAATATTCCACTTAAAAGACACTATTCATTTTGATATCCACAGAGATACCAACCGGTGATCCGTGTCCACCAGAGAACACGGACCACGTGTGTCGAGATGAGAATGCCATGTGTAATGGAACTGTTTGTGTGTGTAATGAAGGATTTAAGTTAAATGCATCAGACATATGTGTACCTTGTAAGTGAAGTCGGGAAATACTGTGGTATTAAACTGGGTTTTCAATTTAGAATTATCCCAATTACTTGCCGTATTATCTTTTCTGAACTACTTTGTCAACAAATAATCAAAGAATAAGACTGGAGCTTTAACCGATTACCATACAACAATACTTTAATCTGGTTCAAATTGAAAGAAGTTCGATACGGCATTCAGAAGTCTGCTTTACATGGAAATTAAGTGCTTTCACAAGCAATTTCTCCTTTTCCCACAATGTTTTCCTTAACTTTATTTGTCCAAAGCGTCAAAAAGCGGTATTGCATTGAAGAGGGCCAAACACATTATATAAAGTGCTGATTATCTTTAAATTTTTAAAGGTACATTTCGCCATATTGCATATTTCCACTCACATTCACCTGTCGATGAATCCCCGATGGCGGCACTCATCCTTTCCGACTATTTGTCTCTCACCAATGGGTCGATAATCATAGATATATGTGTGATAGCAGCTGGAGGCTAGGAAAGGATGTAATGGTAGTACTGGTGTGAGAAATATTCCATTGTTAGGTGCTCCAGCCGCCGCGATATAACTGAAAGATTGTTGAAAGCGGCGTAAAACCCCATTCAAACAAACAAACAAACAAATCACCTGTCGATGAAACAAATAAAAATATATATTTTTCACAAATTTACACAAATTAACTAACGAGGAGAAGGCATTATACCATCTTTACTCTTTCGACGTAATAGTTGGATTTAGGCGCTTACCTCTTTTTTAGCTCGCATATTTCGAATCTCGATGAAAACATAATTTTAAAACCATCGAGTAGTAAATCTTCTTTCTCTTGCAACAAGTAACAGGCGCGATACGTCTTACGCCCACATTTGCCATAAGCATCTCGAGGGTTTAAAGCACCAATGTCTTAAGTTTTTATGTATCGTAGTTGTCATTCTAAAACGTCGTAACAACAGCTTGATTCAAGCTGTAGCTACGACGTTTTAGAATTGCAACGACGATATATATATAGGCTTTTACGACAGTATTGCGCCCACCGCTTGATCAAACAAACTGTATTTCTGGTCACTCATTTAATTTCTATTTACAACATGTTTCAGTGCTGGGTCCGTGTGAACCCTGTACCGATAGCCATGACTGTGCTGGTGATTTCACAGAATGTATTGATGATGGTAAAGGGATGGGACAAGTTTGTCGATGTGTTCAAACACACTTTCTTAATAAATGTGGAGAGTGTCAAGAAAGTAAGTTTTTGGGTGACCTTTACCTGTATAATTACGTTTTCCACGGTTATAAGAAAATATACAAGGGAAACCCTTCCGAGAAAAAATTTGCTTTTTAGAAGTTATTTATTCTTTTTCTAAAATAACTTCTATTCCTTAAGCACTTTTTTGGCCCTTAAATACTCAGTTTGATTAGTCTTCTATAACATCTTTCAACTTGGACTAGTCTAAAATTGTGTCACTTGGAAATAAGTTTAACCAAAACGGAGTTTTACCAATGTTGTGACATTGTTAGATGATAGAGAGAAAGTCCACAGATTTCATGGGTTTGTCATGTTGAACCTGGAATATTCCTGCTTTTGCATGAGGTATATAAAAGATCAGCTTGCACATAAGTGCAGTTTGACGTTTTTCTGCAACACCTGCTTGTCCCTTTAAAGCCAGTGATGTTTTAAGACCAATTTTCAGAAAAATATTGACCAATAACTGTTTTTTCAGTGCTTTAAGTTTTTGATTTCAGTTTAATTTTGGGGAGATTTTTAATTCAGCATGACCTGAATGAATTCGAATTAATCTATCACAGAAAGTTTCTTGTCACCTGACCTTGCGCAAAGTTTTTGCAATTAAGGCCGTGTCATAGATAAGGGAAACTTAATGCAAATTTCTTGATATTTATAACATGAAATGACGAATTCGAACAAACTTTTCACAGAATGTTCCTAATTACCTCACCTTTGCATATTGTCAGGGGTTTGTCATCTTGGCCTGCGCCACAGAAAAAGGTAACTTTATGTACTTTGTTATTGGTTTTCGATTTAAGCTCACCTTCATGAGCACGAATCGCTCTTGGTGAGCTATTGTGATCGGTCATCGTCCGTCCGTCCGTCTGTCCATCCGTTCACCATTACAAATAAAATCTTCTCCTCCTAAATTATCCATTGAATTTTAACCAAACTTCACAGAAATGATCATTAGGACATCTCTTTCAAAATAGTCCAAAGAATTTAAATCCATGAAGAACTTAAAAAATCTTCCCAAACCATAAGGCCAAGCACCCTGATATTTGGTAAAAATCATCATCTATTGACCCTCTACCAAATACGTCTAAGAAGTACCGTACTCTGGAAATTAGCGCTATATGGTATGATCTTCTTCTCGTAAATAATTAGGCGTTGGGCTTTGATAATTTGTATATATCCTATAACCTTGAGCCATCATACACTTGGGAGCGATATAGGACCATCATGGTCCTCTTGTTTGAAAAAAAATTCGTATGTTGTTTATCTTTTTTTTCCCGATATAACTGAAAGATTGTTGAAAGCGGCGTAAAACTCCATTCAAACAAAACATTTTTTTTATTTTAAAGAACCCCCACTCGGTGGCAACTGTTCAGGAGAAGCAATATGCGCTGATCCCAATGCCGTTTGTACACCAGGTGATATTTGTGTATGTTTTGAGGACACTTATGATAATAACACATCTGGAACGCCCGGTGGAACCTGTTTGCCAAGTAAGATATAGTCTCATTGAATTGAAATGCACAAACTGTAATCCAACGGTAAAAATGGGTCATTCTGAGGAAGTTGAATGTCGAATTCCCTCACATGTAATGCAGGTTAAATAGTAAAAGCTTTATAGCTTATAGCAGTGATCGTCTGTGACGTAGGCAATGTATGCTTTGCGTAAAACACAGTAAAAAAATCTGGAAATGTAGTACAAACAATTCAGCATATCTTGTCTTGGAAATAACTTTTACTTGAGCATAATCAAAAGAAGCGAATTGTTTCCTCTGTTAATACGGTTTTAAATTGAGTTTCGATATCTATTTAAATAAACATGTGGTAGAACATTATTTGTTTGTCCTACCTTTCGGAAAGCGAGGTGCGCACCTGCTAAGGTTATTTCTAATATAAGTAACAACTCTCTTAAACGATCGCTGCTATATACCGAAAACACTGAATTCAAGTGACCGATAGACGCCAACCCGTTATAATAACACAGTCACCAAAATTGGGATTTTTATAGGCTTTCGTATCTACACAAGTGACATTTTATCCTCGATTAAATATACGTGCTTAGTTAATACCAATATTCTTGTTTTTTTTTAAACAAATTGAAATAGAAGTTGTCATTTGAGAATTTCATTTTATACCAAAACGAATCTTAATACATGTACCAAATGTCAAGTAATGGAAAAATGGAAACTAACAAGCTTTAAACGTAAACGAAAAGTTTACCGTAATATTCCTCTATAAAGACACTATTCTTTTTGATATTCACAGAGATACCAACCGGTGATCCGTGTCCACCAGAGAACACGGACCACGTGTGTCGAGATGAGAATGCCATGTGTAATGGAACTGTTTGTGTGTGTAATGAAGGATTTAAGTTAAATGCATCAGACATATGTGTACCTTGTAAGTAAAATCGGGATATACTGTGGTATTAAACAGGGTTTTCAATTTAGAAGTATCCCATTTGCTTGCCGTATTATCTTTTCTGAACTACTCTGTCAAAAATAATTTAAAAAGAATAAGACTTGAGCTTTAACGAATTACCAGCCAAAAAACATTAGTCTGGTTCAAATTGAAAGAAGTCTGCTTAAAAAGGAAAGTAAGTGCTAAAAAAGGTATAGGGAATTGTGAGAAAAGGAGAACTTGCTTGTCACAAGCAATTTCTCCTTTTTTTCACAATGTTTTTTCTTAACTTTATTTGTCCAAAGCGTCAAAGAGCGGTATTGTAAGTAAGTGGGTCAAACAAATTATACAAGGTGCTGATTTATCTTTAAAAATTTTTACGGTACATTTCGCCATATTGCTTATTTCCACTCACATACACCTGCCGATGAAACAAAATATTTTTTTTCAAATTTACTAACGAGGAGAAAGCATTATACCATCTTTATTCTTTCGACGTAATAGTTAGAGTTAGGCGCTTACCAGTTTTTAGCTCGCATATTTCGAATCTCGATGAAAACATAATTTTAAAACCATAGAGTAGTAAATCTTCTTTCTATTGCAACAAGTAAAAGGTGCGATACGTCTTACGCCCACATTTGCAATATGCATCTCGAGGGTTTAAAGCAACACTGTCTTAAGTTTTTATATATCTTCGTTGTCATACAAAAAGTCATACTACAGATTGATTCAAGCTGTAGCTACGACGTTTTAGAATTGCAACGACGATATATATATTTGCATTTACGACAGTATTGCGCCAACCGCTTGATCAAACAAATTGTATTTCTGGTCACTCATTTAATTTCTATTTAAAACATGTTTCAGTGCTGGGTCCGTGTGAACCCTGTACTGACAGCCATGATTGTGCTGGTGATTTCACAGAATGTATTGATGATGGTAAAGGGATGGGACAAGTTTGTCGATGTGTTCAAACACACTTTCTTAATAAATGTGGAGAGTGTCAGGAAAGTAAGTTTTTGGGTGACCTTTACATGTATAATTACGTTTTCCACGGTTATAAGAAAATATACAAGGGAAACCCTTCCGAGAAAAAATTTGCTTTTTCAGAAGATATTTATTCTTTTTCTAAAATAACTTCTATTCCTTAAGCACATATTGGCCCTTAAATACTCAGTTTGATTAGTCTTCTAAATCATCTTTCATCTTGGACTAGTCTAAAATTGTGTCACTTGTATATAAGTTTAACCAAAACGGAGTTTTACCAATGTTATGACATTGTTAGATGGTAGAGAGAAAGTCCACAGATTTCATGGGGTTGTCATGTTGAAACTGGAATATTCCTGCTTTGGCATGAGGTATAGAAAAGATCAGCTTGCACATAAGTGCAGTTTGATGTTTGTCTGCAACACCTGCATATCCCTTTACAGCCAGTGATGTTTTAAAACCAATTTTCAGAAAAATAGTGACCAGTAACTGTTTTTTTTTTTTTTTCAGTGCTTTAAGTTTTTGATTTCAGTTTATTTTTAAGGAGATTTTTAATTCAGCATGACCTGAATGAATTTGAATTATCCATCACAGAAAGTTTCTTGTCACCTGACCTTGCGCAAAGTTTTTGCAATTAAGGCCGTGTCATAGATAAGGGAAACTTAATGCAAATTTCTTGATAGTTATAAAATGAAATGACGAATTCGAACGAACTTTTCACAGAATGTTCCTAATCACCTCACCTTTGCATATTCTCAGGGGTTTGTCATCTTGGGCTGTGCCATAGAAAAAGGTAGCTTTATGCACTTGGTTGTTGTTTTTCGTTTTGTTTTGATTTTAGCTCACCTGCATGAGCACGAAATGCTCTTGGTGAGCTATTGTGATCGGTCATCGTCCGTCCGTCCTTCTGTCCGTCCGTTCACCATTACAAAAAATCTTCTCCTCCTAATTAATCCATTGAATTTTACCCAAACTTCACAGATATGATCCTTAGGACATCTCTTTCAAAATAGTCCAAAGAATTTAAATCCATGAAGAACTTAAAAAATCTTATCCCGAGTCCTCCCAAACCATAAGGCCAAGCACTCTGATATTTGTTAAAAGTCATCATCTATTGACCCTCTACCAAATACGTCTAAGAAGTACCGTACGCTGGAAATTAGCACTATATGGTATGATCTTCTTCTCCAAAATAATTTGGCGTAGGGCTTTAATAATTTATATATATCCTAAAGCCTTGAGCCATCATACACTTGGGGGCGATCTAGGACCATCATGGTCATCTTGTTTGAAAAAAATTCGTATGTTGGTCGCTCAATGAAAGTGGTAGCTTAATAGAGGTGGTCGCATGAGCAAGATTGACCGTACAAATTGACGTTATATGAGAAAATGTTGTTTATCTTTTTTTTATTTTTTTTTCTTTTAGACGCCGTCAAAGCGCAGTTGGTAGCGCGTCGGACTGTCGATCTAGAGATCCAGGGTTCGATACCCGACGGCGGCACTCATCCTTCCCGACTATTAGTCTCTCACCAATGGGTCGATAATCGTAGACCTATGTGGGATAGCAGCTGGAGGCTAGGAAGGGATGTTATGGTAGTACTAGTGTGAGAAATACCAGGATTCCATTGTTAAGTGCTCCAGCCGCCGCGATATAACTGAAAGATTGTTGAAAGCGGCGTAAAACTCCATTCAAACAAAACATTTTTTTTATTTTAAAGAACCCCCACTCGGTGGCAACTGTTCAGGAGAAGCAATATGCGCTGATCCCAATGCCGTTTGTACACCAGGTGATATTTGTGTATGTTTCGAGGACACTTATGATAATAACACATCTGGCACGCCTGGTGGAACCTGTTTGCCAAGTAAGATATAGTCTCGTTGAATCGAAATGCACAAACTACATGTATAATCCAACAGGTAATAATGAGTCATCCCGAGGAAGTTGGCTTTCGAATTTCCTCACATATAATGCAGGTTAAATAGTAAAAGCTTTATAGCTTATAGCAGTGATCGTCTATGACGTAGGCAATGTATGCTTTGCGTAAAACACAGTACAAAAATCTGAAAATGAAGTACAAACAATTCAGCATATCTTGTCTTGGAAATAACTTTTACTTGAGCATAATCAAAAGAAGCGAATTTTTTCCTCTTTTAATTCGGTTTTAAACTGAGTGTCGAAATCCGTTTTAATAGACATGTGGTAGAACATTAATTGTTTGTCCTACCTTTAGGAGAGCGAGGTGCGCACCTGCTATGGTTATTTCTAATATAAGTAACAACTCTCTTAAACGATCGCTGCTATATACCGAAAACACTCAATTCAAGTGACCGATAGACGCTAACCCGTTATAATAACTAAGTCGCCAATGTTTGGATTTTATAGGCTTTCGTATGTACACATGTGACATTATATGCTCGGTTAAGTATACGTTCTTAGTTAAATTCAAAATTTCTTTTTTTTTTTTCTCCTTTTTTTTCCAACTTGAAATAAAGTTGTCATTTGAAAATCTCAAGTTATCCAATCACAAGACAAATCTTAATACATGTACCAAATGTTAAGTAATGGAAAAATGGAAACTAACACGCTTAAAACATAAACGAAAAGTTTACCATAATATTCCACTTAAAAGACACTATTCATTTTGATATCCACAGAGATACCAACCGGTGATCCGTGTCCACCAGAGAACACGGATCACGTGTGTCGAGATGAGAATGCCATGTGTAATGGAACTGTTTGTGTGTGTAATGAAGGATTTAAGTTAAATGCATCAGACATATGTGTACCTTGTAAGTAAAATCGGGATATACTGTGGTATTAAACAGGGTTCTCAATTTAGAAATATCCCATTTGCTTGCCGTATTTTCTTTTCTGAACTACTTTGTCAACAAATAATTTAAAAGAATAAGGCTTGAGCTTTAACCAATTACCAGACAACAAAAATTTAGACTGGTTCAAATTGAAAGAAGTTCGAGACGGCTTCAAAAGTCTGCTTAACATGGAAAGTAAGTGCTAAATAAGGTATAAGGAATTGTGAGAAAAGCAGAACTTGCTTGTCACAAGCAATTTCTCCTTTTCCCACAATTTTTTTTTCTTAACTTTATTTCTCCAAAGCGTCAAAAAGCGGTATTGTAAGGAAGTGGATCAAACACATTATACAAGGTGCTGATTTATCTTTAAATTTTTTCTATCGTACATTTCGCCATATTGCATATTTCCACTCACATACACCTGCCGATGAAACAAAAAAAAATATTTTTCACAAATTTACTAACGAGGAGAAAGCATTATAACATATTTATTCTTTCGACGTAATAGTTAGAGTTAGGCGCTTACCTCTTCTTAGATCCCCGACGGCGGCACTCATCCTTTCCGACTATTTGTCTCTCACCAATGAGTCGACAATCGTTGACCTATGTGGGATAGCAGCTGGAGGCTAGGAAAGGATGAAATGGTAGTACTGGTGTGAGAAAAACCAGGATTCCATTGTTAGGTGCTCCAGCCCCGCGAAATAACTGAAAGGTTGGAAGCGGCGTAAAACCCCATTTAAAACAAACAAACTAACAAACCTATTTTTAGCTCGCATAATTCGAATCTAGATGAAAAAATACTTTATTTAAAGCCATCGAGTCGTAAATCTTCCTTCTCTTGCAACAAGTAACAGGCGCGATACGCCTTACGACCGCATTTGCAATTAGCATCTCGAGGGGTTAAAACAACCCAGTCTTAAGTTACTATGTCTAGGCATTTACGACAGTATTGCGCTAACCGCTTGATCTAACAAGTTGTATTTCTGGTCACTTATTTTTATTTACAACATGTTTCAGTGCTTGGTCCGTGTGAGCCCTGTACTGACAGCCATGATTGTGCTGGTGATTTCACAGAATGTATTGATGATGGTAAAGGGATGGGACAAGTTTGTCGATGTGTTCAAACACATTTTCTTAATAAATGTGGAGAGTGTCAGGAAAGTAAGTTTTGGGTAACCTTTACATGTATAATTACGTTTTTCACGGTTATAAGAAATTATACACGGGAAAACATTCCAAGAAAAAAATTCTTTTCAGAAGTTAATTAATCTTTTTCTAAAATAGTTTCTTTTCCTTAAGCACGTTTTTCCTTTTTATACACAGATAGATTTCTCTTCTATAACATCTTTTAACTTGGACTACTCTAAAATTTTGTCAATTGGGAATAGGTTTAAACAAACGGAGTTAAACTAATGTTTTGACATTATAAGATGATGGAGAGAAAGTAATGTGAGAAAAGTAGCAATTACTTTTTACAGGCAATTTCTCCTTTTCTCACACATTTTCCATAGCTGTGTTTCTTCTGTCATATTATAGTTCCTTCTTATTTTTGGCGAATTTTTGGCGAATTTTTGGCGAATTTTGAAAGGTTGCAATAATCAAAACTTCATCATCATATATATTTTACTTTTTGTATTCACAAAAACCTGGACGTGAGTAATGCCATGGATTAATGAATTGGATTCGAGTTAATCAAATGATGTTTTGTTTTTTTTTTGCTCTGTATGTTATAGAAATTCCTCTGAGTGGAAACTGTTCCCATAATGCAATGTGTAACGATGCGAATGCAGTATGTTTTAACGATATTTGTGTTTGTTTCGGTGAAACCTACGATGATAACGGTGTTGATACGCTGGGCGGCACATGTATTCCAAGTAAGTTTATTTTAGCCCTGAGCTTATAAAGAGTGCATATTTGAATATCCTTTAGCTCGGCTGTTTCCGTATCGGGACTTAATCGGCATTAGGCTTCGAATGTATGTCGGAGGAATAATTTGTAACTACACAAGACATTAGCAGGTTTCCGGATATTGACGAGTAGTAATTTACCGGGAATTCCCGCAAATATATTGACGTCTTTAATAACAGCAAAAGAAATCAAAGTGGTATAACTCCATCTATTAACTCCTAAAGTTCGAGTTATACAAAATCTTTCCGAAATAAAAATGCCATGCTTTTGTTTTATGCTGACTGATAGCGTTGCATGGTATTTCAGTCATATCGCGGCGGCTACAGCTCCTTACCATGATTACTGTTATTTTAAAAACCGGTGCTACCACAACATCCTTTGCGAGCCTCTAGCTGCTCACCCCACATAGGTTTACGATTATCCACCAATTGGTGGGGGACAAATGTTATAAAGGACATTTGCCGCGACCGGAGACCGAACCCTGGACACCGTGATTAGGAGTCCTACGCGCTACCATCACACAATTGCGGCGACCTTTAGTTTTATGTATCATGTGTAGAAATAGTAGCTGACTTTAACCCATGTCTTATTGAATAAAATCTTCAAAAGAATTGCTTTAAAATCAAAGGGCTATAATCACTAGAAACGCTAATTGTTGGTTAATATTCACCTTTAAAATTTATCTTATAAACAATTCTGGCTTAAAAGGGGGAAGCAGGTTGTGTAGGCTAAGACCAGACTTCACATATGTGCAAGCTAATATTTATCTATATCCCCTACCAAATCAGGAATCAGCATGACAAGGGTTAAGTCTGTATTGGTATAATTGATAGATCTACGTAGTCAATTAAACTATCGGTTGACCTATGAAATCGATCGCTTAGAGTGAAGGTGAAATTTGAACTCCAACATTTGCTGACATTTTTGTTAAGCAACTTTGTTGCTTTAGCGATTTAAACGTCGTAACCACATCTTATTCAAGCTTTAGTTACACGGTTAGGTCGCCAAGCAACGATTTTGTTTTTGGCCATAAAATTGACGAAATTTCGCCGTTAATAAAAGTCGAACTTCCGGGCGTAGGCTAGTGGACGTGGCGAGCGATCTGTCACTTGTAAAGCACTAATGCACCAAGTACGGATTTTGAATATCTTTTTACCTAGCAATTTTTGTTAGAGGACGAAAATTATTTTGACCGATCTACAACTTGAAGATGAAAAGTCAATCCAACAAAGAGAATTCCAACGGTAGATCAGTCGACCAGCTGACCTTTCTTTGGTGTTCACATTAATCCCAGGAAAAAGTTCCATTACCTTCCTGATGTAGAATTATAGCAAACAGAATGGTTTAGAAGACAGGCTTCTGTGATGTAACGCAACTTTCGAGAGATGAGAGAAGTCGACAATTTCATTCTATCTTCAATTAGACCAAATTCTAGTGTAACCCAATGACACGATCAAGGAGAGCTCTTCAACCAAGTCTAGAGATCTTTGTTGTGTATGCTGACTGATAACAAACTTAGAAACAATTTTTTGAAACAATCAGTTTTACTCCAAATCTCATAGTGCATTGAATTATTAATAAACGTTTTGTCACAGCAACGAGTTTTAAAATACTTAATTGCATTTCTCGATTTCTGTAATGCGATTTTCTCGTTGCGTTGAATTGTGAAAGGAATTTCCGTTGCAACGAAATTTACAATACAGTAGTCATAGCTCAGTCGGTAGCGCATCAGTTTCCCAATCTTCAACCATGGGATGTCATTGGTTAGATCCCCGGCGGCGGCACATATCCTTTCCGACTTTTGTCTCTAACCAAAGGGTGGCTAATCTTAAACCTAAGTGGGATAGCAGCTGGGGGTTAGGAAAGGATGTAGTGGTAGTACCGGTTTTTGGAAGTACCAGGAATCCATTGTTAGATACTCCAGCCGCCTCGACAAGACTGAAATACTGTTAAAAGTGGCATTAAACCCCATTCAATAAATCAATCGTCGATCATGGACTCTTTGTTAGATGAACATTGCTCTGTAATTAAGTTACAGAGACGAAAAGCCCTGTTTCATCTATCAAAGGCTTAAATTTTTTCAAATAAATGAGTTTTACGTTCAACCTTCTACAACTGGATTTCTCAGTTTCATGGAGTCAGAACAAATATTGGTGGCAGGCCTATGGCTGGGCGGCCAGCTGAGGCTGCTTCCCCAACAATGGTAGCAAATATTAAAGTTTTTGTCAACAAAAATCGTCGAATTACTTTGGAGGAGGTAGCCAACAAGTTTAGCATCGGTAAGGCAACGGCACACAGGATTTTACACGAACACCTAGGCATTAGCAAGGTAAGTGCCAGGTGGGTGCCTAAATAGCTGTCCGTAGATCAAAAGGCAACTAGAGTAACCAATGCAAAAGAACTTTTTAAGTCGTTTAAATCGTGAAGGAGATAAGTTTTTGAACCGCATTATCACTGAAGAAGTGATGTGAGTTCAGTTCCGAGCCTGAGACAAAAGCTCAGTCAGAGCAGTGGAAACGAGCTGATTCCCAAATTCCTAAAAGAGTTTAAGCTGTCTCCTTCGGCTGACAAAGTCATGCTTGTTGCCTTTTGGGATTCACGAGGAATGATACTTACTCATTTCATGCCAAAAGGTCAAACTGTCACTGCGAGGTACTATCTTTGATTCAAATCTGAAAAATCCCAGAGAAAAGCTCAAGCAAATGTGTCCTAGGTTAGCACAGAAAAATGTTATCCTTCTTCACGATAACGCCCGTCCCATACCACCGCGACTATAGTTGAGGTTATCAACTATTACAAATTGCAATTGTTGTCCCGTCGTCCTCATATCCAAGACCTCGTCCCCTGTGACTTTTATTTGTTTCCAGATCTGAAAAAAAAACTACTTGTTTGAAAGAAATATAAGAGCAGAGCGGCTATGATATCTCCTGTGACACACTACCGTCATGGTTCACAACGGGAATACAAAAGCTCCCAAGACGATGGCAAAAGTTCGTAAACGTAGACGGAGAATAATTTGAAAATGAGTAGAACGATTTTATAAAATATTGAATAGTTTTCGAGAACGAGTCAAAAGTTCGGATATGATCTGATCGTTCTTCGTATATGCTTTGTTGTCGGATTTTGAAAAGGGACAATTAATGACAGTAAAGTTCTCGCACTTCGAGATTTGATTCAAAGTAATGAACGACTGTGTTACGAATGAACGAATACATTGATTATTTAGTCATACTTTTCAGAGGAGGCTAACGGTGATCCTTGTAATCAGACAGACGCCTGTTTAGATGTGAACGCAGAATGTAACGGTACGACTTGTGTGTGTAAAGAAGGGTTTGTCCTTAGTGCCTCGAATGTATGTGTTCCTGCAAACGGGACAACGCCTGATCCAGGTAATGTTTATATAATTAAAACTGTTGACTTAATATCATCTTTATTATACACCTATAAAGATTTCTAGTGAAATGTATACTTTACACACATACAAAATCGGTAACGTCAGAAAAAAAAATTGTATCTGATTGTGTTAAAAACGGTTCCCTAAGAATATAAGATTCTGTAGATGACGTTGTAATGCGAATAAACGTAAACAGAAAATGGTAAAGAAGAAAGTAAATACTTGTATAAATACAGATTTTTTGTATTATGTAGGTATGTAATAAATGGAATATTATGTTATGATAGTGCGGTCTCATTAAATATCGCAATTTTCCTCCGCATCTCATAGCAAATACAAGTTATTGTATCACTATCACAACATAATACTCCCTTTAAATTCATCCCTGTTCTTAAGATTATTGACGAAACGCTGACACAGTCCTGTCACATCCGACATCGCAGTTCGGCTTAGGTAGTGAATCATTGCTTTAATAAGCAGTAGTTACGACGCTTAAGTCCTTAACCCCTGTACTTAACATTATTGACGAATCGCTGACACAGTCTTGTCACATCCGACATCGCAGTTCGGCTTAGGTAGTGAACGACATAAAATTAAATCGTTTCCTTGTGACCTAAACGTTGTAATCATTGCTTTAATAAGCAGTAGTTACGACGCTTAAGTCCAAAAAACTAACAAAAAAGCGGTCATGGTGGTTTGACCGTCGTAACAGTTGCTCATTTCGTAATATGAGCCCGTGCACGACAAACCCAACAATTTAACATGAGCGCCATATTAAGACCGAGATTAGCTTATGCATCAATACAGTATGATCAGAGTCTACACTTTGTGCTCAACTGATAGATACTAACTCAGAGCTCCTTGAGACAATCCGCAGATTTTCTAAACGACAGAAAGGTTTGACCGGTCAAAATTTAAACTATTGAGGACGACATAATATTTAAAAACAAGTGACAAATAAGATAGAGAACTATCAATTCTCCTTTTCCTACGAAGCTTCAATTAACATAATTTATTGAGGATATCTAAAAGTGGTTCATAAATATGTTTTCATGACAACTCATTAACCCTATCCTGTTCAATCCCTAGTTTTTACGTCCCTGTGTTTTATGATTAAGAAAACATTGTAGAAAAAGAAGAAATTGCTTGTAATAAGCAATTTCTTCTTTTTCTGAAATATTTTCTACCATACTAAATGGTTATTTTTCAAATTAAATCCACTTTAAATTTTCGGCATGCAAAACTTTTAACTTGGACAGGTCTAAAAATTTGCAAACAGGAAAGTGTTAAATAATTCAAAACTGATATATTGTTTGTCTCTTTAGAGACGGGTCTCTGCGATCCATGTGAAGATGATGGCGATTGTGACGTCAACAACACTTTCTGTAAAGATCTCGGCGGTACCAAGGAATGTCGATGTATGGAAGGCTTCTTTGTTAATAAATGTGGCGAATGTGAAACAGGTATTTGATCCATTTTTTTTTTCTATTTTCGAGCCCGAATGCGGTGAGCTAGACATGTTTTTCACTATCACACTTCGGTATGCACGCTAGTGAATCCGTCCGTCCGTCCAAATTGTCCACATAATAACGCATATGTTTATGGGATTTCAAAATGTCTTGCCACAATTTTTCCCATCAGGATTGGAGATGTCATTTCGATTTTTTTAAATAACTTAAAGGTCAAGGTCAAAACCCAATGTCAAAACGTTTAAATCGAGCTTGCCAAGAGTATCACGTTCATGGGTTTCAAAATAGTTTGGACCACTTGTTCACCATCATGAGTAGAGGCACCACTTGAACCAACATTTAAGATAAATTCAAGGTCAAGGTCATAGCTCAAAGTTCAAATATTCGACAGGCTCGACACCATCTACCTGGCCCTGGACGACTTTCTACATGTTTAATCCCTTGACCTACAATTATGTTAGTTTTCGAGAATAGGCCATGAATTGGGTATCTTTTGCTCATAATGCTCGTCTAAAATGTAAAAAAACGACAAGATAAAAGCTTTTTTGGAATGAACTATACTGCAATATTCACGACTGTCTCTATACTGCTTTATGATTTAAGTAACTTTCAAAAATCTGATTTAAAAGTCTAAAAATTCCTTGTCTGGCTATCTACTTACACTCAAACCGTGAGGATATATGCATTTTAAACATACAACAATTCGACCGTTACATGAACAATACTCTAAAGCTTTTAGGATCTACATCGAAAACTCACCCAATCATTCTTATAAGTAGAGAGGGACAGTCCTATTATTACTTAAATATTCATTTTTGTTTCGTCTATCAAGATTCAAGAGTTTTTATTGGTATTTTTTTCCATAATTTCATGAACAAATCTTGAGCTTGCAAATGTTTGTATGCTTGCGCACAAAGGAGATCAATAAAATTTTACTCAAAACTAGTACAATGTTTTATTTATTTTGCTTGGTGGCATTAAATTTTAAGAAATGTTGATAATATTTTTATTTTTTAGCTCCCCTGAGCACGAAGTGCTCTGGAGGAGCTATTGTGATCGGTCATCGTCCGTCCGTCCGTCCGTCTGTCCGTCCGTCCGTCCGTCCGTTCACAATTACAAAAAAATCTTCTCCTCCTAAACTAACCATGGAATTTCAACAAAACTTCACAGAAATGATCCTTAGGTCATGCTCTTTCAAAATACTTCAAAGAATTGAAATCCATGAAGAACTCTGGTTGCCATGGCAACGGAGTGAAAAAACTTAAAAAATCATCTCCTCCCAAACGGTAAAGCCTAGAGCTTTGATATTTTGTATATATCATCATCTATTGACCCTTTACCAAAATACTTCAAAGAATTACCATATTCTGAAAATTAGGCCTTTTCTTAATGATCGCTGATTTTACATAGAAATAAAGAAGGAAATCTTTAAAAATCTTCTTCTCCCAAAGCATAAGGCCTAGAGCTTTGATATTTGGTATACATCATCATCTATTGACCCTCTACCAAAATACTTCATTGAATTACCGTATTCCGAAAATTAGCCCTTTTCTTAATGATCCCAGATTTTACATAGAAATAAAGAAGGATATCTTTAAAAATCTTTTTCTCCCAAACCATAAGGCCTAGAGCTTTGATATTTAGTATACATCATCATCTATTGACCCTCTACCAAAATACTTCAAAGAATTACTGTATTCTGAAAATTAGCCCTTTTCTTAATGATCCCTGATTTTACATAGAAATAAAGAAGGATATCTTTTAAAATCTTCTTCTCCCAAACCATAAGGCCTAGAGCTTTGATATTTAGTACAAATCATCATCTATTGACCCTCTACCCATATACTTCAAAGAATTACTGTATTCTGAAAATTAGCCCTTTTCTTGGCGATCCCTGATTTTACATAGAATTAAAGAAGGGAAACGGTAAAAATCTTCTTGTCCCAAACCATAATGCCTAGAGCTTTGATATTTTGCAAATATCACAATATATTGACCCTCTACCAAAATACTTCAAAGAATTACCCTACTCTGAAAATTAGCCCTTTTCTGTGCGATTCCTGATTTTACAAAGGAATAAAGAAGGAAATCTTTGAAAATCTTCTTCTCCCAAACCATAAAGCCTAGAGCTTTGATATTATCAGCAATTGACCCTCTACCAAATTACTTAAAAAATTGGCCCTTTTCCGTGCAATCCCTAATTTTAGTTAGGAATAAATAATGATGTCTTTGAAAACCTTCTTCTCCTAAACCATTAGGCTTACAGCTTTTATACTTGGTATGTATTGATGTCTATACTTAAAAGCATTACCATATTCAGGGAATTAGTGCTATATGGTGGGATCATCAATATTCCTAGGATTAAAAGAGAAATCTGTAAACATCTTCTCCGAAGTAATTAGACAGAGGGCTTTGCCATTTTGTTTATATCATAAAGGCATGAACCATCATACTCAGGGGAGCGATTTAGGACCATCATGGTCCTCTTGTTTTTTGTTTTTATCGAGGAATGAACAGAAAAACTTAATCACGTTGATGTGTGAACCCGCTTCGCTAATTCATAAAGCGTAATTAGTTTTTTTTTAATTCGTACATCAATGGAAACAAAACAATATAATAATTTCAACAAAACTTGACGGGAATGATGTTTGGTTGAACCGTTTCAAAGTTAGTTTGTGAAATTTGGATCTTTGAAAAAATCGGACATGGCAGGGCTAGGCTTATTAGACTTGGAAATATCAAGAAATAGTGCTAAGGAGAATAATTCCGTTTTTTCCCTCGTGATATTTAGATGTGGAACTTGGAGGTAACTGTACCGACAATAAGCAGTGTGCTGACCCCAATGCTGTTTGTGGTCCGGACGATATATGTGTATGCTTTAATGATACATATGACAGTAATGGAAGCCATCCCGGGGGAATGTGTGTACCAAGTAAGAGCATTCGGTAGACCAAGAGGTCATTCGGTAGATGGATTGAATTGGGTCTAACGCCACTTTTAACAGTGTTTCAGTGATATCGTATCCGAAGCTCCAAGCAAATACAACACTTTGTATCGCTTTCGTTACATAATATTTCCTATTTGTGATACGTCAGGCGAAAAGGACCCCTTGAAGTAATAGAAGTAATTGAAGGAACAGTTTATAAACAAATATTTTTTATAGAAAGTACGCTTATTGTACGGTTATTTTATATAAATGTATATTCAAACGCGAAGACTTCTACAGGTACACGTTACTTTTTTAGAAGAACTTCTTTCGTGCAATTTACAAAAAGTGTCCCATTCACAAATAATTTTCACAATCGTTTACAGACATTTGTTGATAATTTTCTATTTGAATTTCCAGAGGAGCCAAACGGTGACCCTTGTAATCAGACCGATGCCTGTCTTGATGTCAATGCAGCTTGTATCAACAATGTCTGTACGTGTTTGGATGGGTTTGTTCTGAATGCCATGAACATCTGTGTTCCTAGGAACGACACTACATTATGTCCCCAAGGTTAACTTCTTTGCTAGATTCTTTTCATTAAAATGTTTACATAATGATCAATTTATATATTATTTTACACTAATTTATTCCCCTATGACTCTGGATAATTTCAAATAGGTTTGAAATTATTTCAGAAACCTTATAGCTAAAATTATGCGCTATATCGAATTTACGTCAGCGATTAAAGTAATCATAGTCGCAAGAAAATAAAGTCAAGCAATGACGGCTTTGTAAAACAATTGACCAATCGCGGCGCAACCAACTTTCTTCGTCAGCCACGCCAACTGATTCCAACGGGAAGTTCCGCTTCTATTTTTAGCTCGGCTGTTTTCGGAGAAAACCCAAGATATTGTCATCACCTTGGCGGCGTGTGCGTCGGCCTTGGCGTTGGTGTGACAAATTTTAACCTTGGTCATATCTCTCTTGTCATTCAAGATATCCTCATGAAATTTGGCATATTCATTGACTGTCGCAAGAGCTATCTAGACTATCAAGGGGGATAACTCTAGAACCGTTTTCGTAAGAATTATGGCCTTTTTTCGAATGTTTGCACTATCCAGCACCTGCAGCCGAGCGTTGGCCCCCGTGGGCGGTGCACTTGTTAAAGGCCTTATTTTGCAAAGTTTAAAGCCATTAGCATGTCCTAAAAATCGTAAACTGGTTTATTGGCGACCTACAGCTTGAATAAACAAAAACAGCAAAAAAGATTAACAAAAATGGCGGCCTTTGTCGGAGTTCAAAACTCATTTGTAGTCTAAATAAATGATTTCATTGGTCGACTTATTTGATTGACTGCTGCGATTGGTCAAGTCAGGCCCAAAACGTGAAAATTAAACAGGCTATACCGAAATATAGTCGACAAAGAGAGAATGCTCATAATCCTTCGCTATATAAGTCAATTTTTTGAATTGTCAATCTGAAATTGATAAAACTAGGCTTTGTCGAGTCTTTTTAAAGGGGATGAGAACGAGGCTTGAAATAGAGTATTCAAATCATCACGAATTATACAACTTACTTATACCATTTTTTTTTTAAATTTGGTGGCATTTTCCCCCCGAGTTAAAATGCAAAAATTATGTGACGTCTTTTCGACTTCCGATTTTCTAACTTTTTCAAGTATTTGTTATACGAACCATCCAGGAGGTCCCTTTTGTTTCACAGATGCCAAACGTTACCAAACGGGTATTATACACTCTTTCGTGCTACGCTATTGTGTAATTTCATAACATTCACAGGACACAGTCGTCTGATTCCTTCTTTTATACACTATATTTGCTATATAAAAACCCATTTTCTTCGTTAAATGCGTTCATTGTTCCGCGGATAAAATCGTTCTTTTTTATATTCATTGTCAAAACTCGAGGGTATATAATAAAATAATAAAAGCAATACTGTCATATAGTAGTGATACAAAACCTTGCACTAGATTCTTGTCGTGGGGGAACAACCATTTCACTAGACCTAAGGTCATGTGAAATAGCAATATTTTCATACGTAGCTCGAATCAATCATAAGGTAGTTTATAACAACTACAGCATAAAAATCCTTAAATATAGATCGTAAGGCAAGGTAACTAATTTTAACTTGTACCAAACACCAGAAGTATTCGTTTATCTTGAATTTCATATCAATCAAATAACAATGAAAAACAGAGATCAAACTTCAAGATAAATTGTTTAAATTGTAATTTCCCGACTAGTTTCAGTATTGAAAACCTTTTTCAAGGGACACCATTTTAAAAATAACAGATAATAATGACATCAAAGTCACATGACGTCAACGGCAACAACGTCAAAAAATGGCAATGACTTTGGCGGAAAAATATTATATCATTGCATTATATCAAAACAACAGACAGGATCTCAAGAGATACAAAATTACAGGATAAATGCAATATTTAAGCAAAATATATTAAAAAATCTGTAAAAAATGCATTGTTGAGATAGAAAATAATAAAAGGTAATGGATATTAACTTTAAATCCTTTAACCCTTTACCGAACAACCCAATTTCTGACTTGCCCAAAAAGAAAGAAACTGCAAACAATAATTCATATTTGAAAAGAAAATAATGTCTATTTGTCAAAAAACATTGTGGGAAATGAAGAAATAATTTGCAATTTCATTTTCCTCATTATCCACAATGTTCTCCAAAGTTTATATCTTGTGGGGTGCAAACAATCAGGATTGTTTGGGAATTGGATAAAGAAAGTATAAAATCCAATTTAAGGTACTATTAACCCATTATAACAAGACAACAAAAACAATATATACAGGCACAAAAAGCCTGATAAGACGGCATGTTCTGCAAAGGCTGATCAGGATTCATATCAGGATTATTGACCTGTGCTGAAGCAAATTTCATTTTAAAAAATATTTATATCAATCAAATAACATCTCATCTCTTAAATCACCATCGTTATAAAATGTTTTCAACTGGTTCTTGTATGGTAAAAGGTAGATGAGTATTAAGAAAGATACAGCAGTTTGAACTACGAACTCTCACAGTTTTGCCCAAAACCGCAATCGACTGAAAATACAACCAGCCGGATAAAATGCCATTTAACCCATTACCAGAGAGCAAAGTTTTAGACTGGTCCAAATTGAAAGGAGTTGCAGTTTTCTGGATTTTTTTTAAACCCTTTGTGATATGAAGGTGGTTTTTGTTATGCGAGTCAATATTGATTACCGAAAAGCATTCACAATCCGAGACAGATTTTTGAAAGCTTTTGTTCAAAGTTTACTTGGGAATTAGGGTCTTAGTTCTTAAATCTCTTGGAACAGATGACTTTATGAAGTATAATTTAGCTAACAACAAAAAGAGACGCCAATTTTTATGTTTGTGTGTATGAGTGTGTGTTTAAGAATTGCTCATAAAATCTGATACAACTGTAATATTTTGGCAGGGTAGTAATCCCTTTACCACCCAAAAAATATACCACTCTAGGGATATATATAAAACCGGTAGGGGACTTGGTATTGCCATGCAATACTTCAGAATGCTTGTTCAACTATATTCTGATTTCAATTTAAGCATAACAATACATTTCAAATTTCATTCTTTCATAATTTTGGAAACAGCTTTCTATAAATACTTGTATATTAAATTTAGGTCTACCAATCAAGCTAGTAGGAATCCGTTCATTGCATTATTAAAAGTTTCACTTTGAAATTGTATCAAGAAAAATATTTGGTTTCATAACCTTGAAGCTGTTTATCTGTCCTATTTTGCAGTTAATTTTCATTATTCTACTTTCAATAAAGAATGATTGATAAAGCACAAAATGAAAAGAATATTGCACCAATAGAATTTAGGGAGGAAATATTGATATCTAAGTTCAGGGCCCGAGATTATAAAACTTTCATGCTCGGCAGAGAATTTAATCAAACTTCAAGTTTAAATAAATGTTTTGTTTCTTCGTTTACTGTAGATTTTGTTTTGTAAATTTAAATTTACTCATATAATGTTTCATTTTCAGGCACTTACCGTTGAATTAACGTAATATACATCTTTAATTTCGAATCAGTTATCTAGTAAATTCTCAAATGAGTGCGAAAAATAGTTTAATAATCTCGGGCCCTGGTGTTTTTAAACTCTGGCTTGAGTTTGATATATTTCTTATGGCATTATCTGTTTATCAATGATTTTTCCAGACAATCGAGGGTTAATTGTGATACAATTTTAAGTGAACATACAATGTAAAGACACTTTTATCAGTATTTAAATTAACCCTCTTAATATTAATTAACCCTTGTCATGCTGTATAAATTACCTTACTGAAATGCTGTCAAATCAAAGGGCTGAAAGCGCTGATAGAAACTGTTGTTCAAAAATCAATATTTCTTTTAGAAATCAACTTCATAAATAACTCTGGCAGGTAAAGTACAAGCAGGAGGTGTAGACTAAGATCAGCCTGCACATAAGTGCAGTCTGATCTTAGTCTACACCTCCTGCCAAAACCGGAATATTCCGGGTTCGGCTTGACAAGGGTAGCCAGAAATAAATGTCTGATTACAATTAAATGTTATATGTGGAAATAACTGGCATCTCGAAGTATTTCATAATTCAAGACTTGTTTGTATTTGTAGAGCTATGTAGTGCGTGTATCGATGATGCGAATTGCACGCTGCCCAACACCACCTGCGATCAAAGTACGGGAGAATGTCGATGTAAAGACGGGTTTTTTGTGGACGTATGTGGTGATTGTAGACCTAGTAAGTAGTGAAAAACATGATGTGAGTACTATTGAAAAGTATTTACAATACAAATGAACATAGTTTAGCATCTGATGAATGCTTGTTACAGATAATTCATTTCGCTCAATGTTTTCTGAATCTAGAGCTACCCAAAAAGAGAAAGGCTTTTACCATGTTACCAATTGTTGATATTCAATCCTGACAGCGATTGGATGGGTCAGCGCGAAACAGTTGTAGCTGCGTATAAACATATGGACAGTTACAACTGTTTCTCGCTGACCCGTCAAATTGACGGATCGCTGGTCCCGCTTACTGATCTCCGACATGACCTTTCGAATGAGGTAATTTACGACATTATATCGTAAAATATGAAGTCAGGGACATATACAAAAGAGACATGAACGTCTTGCGTACAATTTGAAAAGATTTGGTTATAAAAACCCCTTTTCATACTGTATGAAGCTGTGACGTGAATTCATCCAGTGGTTTAATTGAATTTTTATCTTAATAAATAAATAAAAAAACTTAACTGTTTCTACATTTCTTGTAAATTGATATTATTAAGGCATATCGGAATTTAATTGCGATACTGTTCTAAGTGTTAATACAATGTATAGATATTTAGAATAGTATTATAATTAACCCTTGATATATCATATAAAGATAGCAACACGGGTGCCGGACATTTTTACAAGAATTGTACCTCGGCCTTTCTCTGTGGTTTGTCGTAGGAGGAGATTATAGGTTTATCATTTTATCATGTTTGTTACATTCCTCATTTATCATTTACTTGCCATGTGGTTGCCTTTTTTTTAGACAGTTTTCCTTTGTGCACAAGCAATCAAAGTAGCTTTCGGTACTTTACTATAATTTCTTTCGTGTGTGAAACAAATTCCACAACAGCAAGACAGAATACATGAATATTAGATTAGATTAGATTGTTTCTTTCAGAGGTTGGATTTGACAGAAGCTGTTCTATAGACTCTGTGTGCCTTAACCTACAAGCTGTTTAACTGTGAGAAAAAAGAATGAGTCAATGAAATAATAAATTTGCAATAGAAGTTTGATTTAGTTAAAATGTGTTTATTTATTAACCCATTGCCTGACAGTAATTTAGACTTGATTAAATTGAAAGAAATTGCAGATAGCAATTTTAATTATGCGTTTTTTCCTGTTTAGGTAGAAAGAATAGTTGATAATGAAGATATGTCTTGTACACTAAAGCTCCTCTAAACACTTTCTAGAGGAGCGTAAAAACATCATTACGTGTGAATGGGTTAAACAACAGAATTTGGATTTGGCAGTACCTGTCCTATAGACTGTATTTACCTTAACGACAAGCAGTATGGGGACTTCGTGTCAGAGTTTTAGCACGTTAATTGTTTATTCCATTGCAAAAAAGAGGTCGGACATGTTACATTTCGTAGAAACCGTTGTGTCTTTACCCACAGGCAGAAGCTTTAAGGAGCTTTGTGTATTAGAAGTTTTGTCCTGTGACAATTAATTAATTGAGAGGTCAAACTTGGTATTTACTGTTATTTTACCCTATGCGACTGTGAATGAAACGTCCGCGTAAGAAGCTTGTTTTCTTCGTTGACATAAAAGAAGTCGGACTGGGCAAACTTTTATACCTAAGTGTCTTTACCCACAAGCAGTGTGCGATCGCTTATAGACGCCATGCTAGAAGATTGGTTTAGTGACTGTTTATCGGTGGCAAATGGAGGCCTTTCTGTTCTTTTGTTACCATCTGTCTTAACTCACAACAAATAACCAAATTTTTATGAGCCTCGTGTTAGAGGTTTAGTTAAGTGACTGTTATATCTTTGTCAATAAGTTGAACTTGGTAGTTATTAACAACCAGTGAGCAAACTTTTATGAGCCTCGTGTTAGAAGTTAAGTTTAGTGACTGTTATATCTTTGTCATTAGGTTGAACTTGGTAGTTACTAACTACCAGTAAGCAAACTTTTATGAGACTCGTGTAAGAAATTTAGTTTAGTGACTGTTATATCTTTGTAAGTAGGTTGAACTTGGTAGTTACTAACAACCAGTGAGCAAACTTTTATGAGCCTAGTGTTAGAAAGTTAGTTTAGTGACTGTTATATCTTTGTCAATAGGTTGAACTTGGTAGTTACTAACAACCAGTGAGCAAACTTTTATGAGACTCGTGTTAGATGTTTAGTTTAGTGACTGTTTATATCATCGTCAATAGGTTAAACTTGGTAGTTTCTAACAACCAGTGTGCAAACTTTTATGAGCCCCGGTAAGGAGTGTGTGACTGTTCATATCATTGTCAATATGTCGAACCTAGTAGTAATTGTCTGTTTTTGACTATGTTTCTTTACCAGCAGGTAGTGTGCTACTATTAATAATCGCCGCCGTCATATTGCAGTTGGTAGCGCGTCGGACTGTCAATCTAGAGGTCCCGGGTTCGATCCCCGACGGCGGCACTCATCCTTTTCGACAATTTGACTCACACCAATGGGTCGATAATCGTAGACCTATGATGGATAGCAGCTGGAGGCTAGGAAGGGATGTAATGGTAGTACTGGTGTGAGAAATACCAGGATTCCATTGTTAGGTGCTCCAGCCGCCGAGATATAACTTAAAGATTGTTGAAAGCGGCGTAAAACCCCATTCAAACAAAACAAACTATTAATGATCGGTGTTTCAGAAGCTTTGTTTAACCATTTCCCATAAAATCCATGATTTTTACGTCCCTGTGATCATACTTGAGAAATAATCATTTAAAAAAAGAAGAAAATGCTTGTAACAAGCAATTTCTTCTTTCCCACAATCTTTTTATTCTATTAGATCGCTACTTCTTGAATAATACCTGGATTCTTCATTTTTAATGTTTCCTGCTACCCCTTTGAATTTAGACTAGTCCACACTTTTGGAAAAACAGTAAAGAGTTGATAAATTAAAGAGTTTAATTCATTTTTCTTTGTTAACAGAGGTTGGACTGGGCAGTAACTGCTCTATGGACTCTATGTGCCTTGATCCCCAGGCGGTTTGTGATCCCGAGAGCGAGGAATGTGTCTGTTTCGGCGATTTTTACGATGACAACTTCTGTACGGTCCCAGGGGGGACTTGTGATGAAAGTAAGCAGTCGCAACTGACGGAACCTCCTGTTGATCTAAAAATCGATAGACCAATCAAATCATTCATCTAAAATCAGAGGTGAACTTTGAACTCCGACAATTTAGTTAAACATTTTTGTTTCTTTTTGGGCCTAAAACGTAACTATAGCTTAAGCTTGAATAATCTGTAGTTACGACATTTGGCTCCCAAAATCAACGATTTGCTTTTTATCTTATGTCCTTTGGCACATAGTTTACAAAATAATGTTCTGCAGAACGTCAGTCGATCCTACATATCGGAGGGCAGTGGATTTGGCGAGCGATCCGTCAGTTGTGACAACCATTTTATAATACACAGTCTATATAATCTGGCGAGGGAGTGAACTTTTGGCTCGTCTAGTTTATGTTTTTATTATCTATCTACGCCCCAATTGTCGAAACTTCAACCCATTCTAGACTGGTCCTTAAGATGAAAAATTTCAGATGAAATTTCAAAAGGGCCTTAATTCAAGTATGAACGTCATAAGCGACATAGGGTATTTTATGAACATGAAAAACCTTCTTTTTCATTTAAGATTATGGGATATGTTGATTAACAGATGTCCATTTGTCCGTCTGTCAAACTGTCTGCAAGTAGTAAACTAAACGCAAAATCCTGAAATTTTTGCTCTTCAAGTACCGTTCAAGATAGATGGCTGATGTTGAGGACGTGGGTTCCATGCATTTATAGGCAACAGTTGAATTTGTGGTCAGGTTCATCCGTTAAGGTCAAGTTTTAAGGTCAACTTAAAGAAAACTTTACATTTTGCTGCAATTCAAACTCCGTTCAATAAACATGGCTCATATATGGGACATAGTTTCCTAATATTGATAGGCACCAATAAGTTGTAAGGCAAGATATTTCTTCAAGATTAAGGTCACTTATCAAAGTCAATTTAGAGCAAAAACAAAAAAAATGCTGTAATTCAAACACTGTTCAATGTATAAGGTTCATTTTTAGGACAAAGGTTCCTTGCATTGTTAGGCATCAGTTTGTAATGTCTTGGCCATCCATCAAGGTCATGGTCAAGGTTAACTTGACGAGAAAACTTAACATTATGCTATAAATTAGATTATTTGTTTGAACCGGGAATGAACTTTGCACTGCGACATTGGCCGACATTTATATGATGCATTTTTGTTTGTTTGGCGACTGAAACGTCATAACTAATGCTTATTCAATGTGTAGTTGAGCTGTTTAGGTCGCCGAGCCACAATATTACTTTTAATAACATGTTACTGGCCATACAATTTGCAAAATAACGTTTTTTTAAATCGAAATAAAACTTCTCGTTGGAAGCGATGCGCATGACTAGTGGAGTCCACGATCGGGGTCATCGATCCCCAAATTGAAGATCAAAATTAGAAATGCGCATCGTAGCAGCAACAACTTACTTATACGAGTACAATTCAATACCAAACCGGAAGTCCTAGTTCTTATACGAATCAAACCTCGGATGTACATTAGGCGGAACATTCTGTAACAAAATGGTGCATTTTGCTAACCGGAAACACTGTAGAAAAACGTAGTACGTAATCGCGGTAAACTCGAATGGTAAAAATTGTTCGAAAACTTAAATTTCCTTTTGTTGTTTCAAATTTCTGCCTTATTTTGCTCTTATTTTTTTATTTATTTTTTTTTCCTTTGAAAAACCAAACAGACTTCTTGCAAAACTTTATGAGAAACAATATACCGAAGTTGCTTTGCATAAAGGAAAGCGCCATTTTGGAAGTTGAATTGAACGAGGAGTTCCGATTTTACAATACCCTAACAAATGACCAATCGCTGGCCCGACCCATCAACACCGACAGGATGTTCCACTTCCATTTTGAACGGCGTTATTGTGCAAAATTAATGGCCAGTAGTATGTAACAAAAATGTGAAATGGTTGGTGACCTAGACATCGTAACTACAAAATAAGCTGTAGTTTCAATGTCTGTATTGCCAAACAAACAAAAAAGGTTAACAAAAATGGCGGAATTGAAAGCTCGTGTTCGGGCTGAATAAATGATTTGATTAGTCGACTGATTCCTTTATTGGCAGCCGTGATTGGTCAATTTAATACCCATACAAAATAATCTTTTAGGAGAAATATCTGGTCTAGAAGAGATATGCCGTTAAACCCAACTTGATGTTTAACCCATAACAAGACGACATAAATTCAGACTGGTCCAAATTCAATGTAGTTGCAGACGACCATTTAAAGTTTATTTTTTTCAATTTACTGGGTAGAAAACATTGTGAAAAATGAAGACATTGCTTGTTACAAGCAATGTCTTCATTTTACAATAACTTTTCCCAATATTTTTTTCTTGAGGGACGTTCATAAAGCGCCACTCTGTGGGATTGGGTTAATTAAGTTCTTATTTGTGTACAAAAAAATGTGTGAAAGATGAATGAATAAATGATAGCGTATGATGGTTTAAACATATTCATTTTATGTATAATAAGAGTTAAGAAGATGTTTTCTTTGTTTGTATGTATGTGTGTTTGTTTGTTTAAATCAAGATATGAAACAAAAATTCTTATCATACTGGATGAAGCCGCGAAGCGGATTCATAGGGAAATGTGTTTAGTTTCATTCTCCATGAAAATGAAAAAAAGAAACCGTTTCTTATTTACTTCTGCTATGGCAAATTCTTTAAGGTGTTGTCAAATTAGACAATCACCACTGAAAACATTATTTTCTATGACTGCTTTTTGTTAAAAATGTTCAAAATAGTTCCGTTATCATTTTTCATGGAGATACGAAAGTATTTTTCAGCCAATCAGATTGCAGGAATTCTGATAGACTGGACAATAATGAAATTAAATTGGTTTTGGAAATAAGTTCTTTCTGTTTGGATTAGTCCATCTTAGTTTTACTCGTCTCTCGAGCCGATTGTGTTGGCAAATGAAGCCCAAATAGATACATGTAGCCGCCTCCTGGAATCGAACAAGAGACCTCTTAACCATAAAGCCGATGCACTACCACTGTAGCCACGGACACGTGTACAGCTTTCTTATTTCCATTACAGAAAAGGAGGTTGGAGAGATCTGCGTGCTTCCAAATTCCTGTTTGGATCCCAATGCCAATTGTTCATTAACTTCACGCTGTAAATGTAATCCAGGATTCTTCGCTAATGATAATCTACAGTGTGTACCGCGTAAGTATTTTTTAACTCTTTCCTGTTCGATCCCTGGTTTTTCCGGCCCTATGAATTCATGATTGAAAAACATTGAAGGAAAAAGAAGAAATTGCTTGTAATAAGCAATTTCTTCTTTTTCTACAATTTTTTCTACCCTACTCAATAGTTATGACGTCATCAGGTTGCCATTAAAATCTCGTTGAAAATAACGTACCTTGTGTTCAAAGCATTATTTAAAAAAAAACTGGTGTCCCGGGTCGATTGTGCTTGTCGTTTGAAAAGACATTCTAAAACCCAAGCCCATTTTCTAGAAATACTCGAGACATATAAACAAGGACTTCGCTATGATAAATCTGTAAGATTGCTCAAAGCGACATTACGACCCATAGAAATAAAAGTTTTGTTTCTTCCATTCCTATTTCCAGGGTTACCTCCTGGATCACCGTGCGACGATGACGATCAATGTGTAGAGAATATCGAGTGTGACGATGAAGATCACGAATGTGTGTGCCCAGAGGAGCCTGAACGCTGATTTTGATGTCAATTAAGATAATCATTTGACTTGTCAAGTTAATGGGGACCATTTAGTAAACTTCACTAAAACATTTTTTTTTATTGAAATCCAAATCGGATCCAGCAGAGGTTATGTGAGTTTCCGGGTGACGTAACACAAATCGTCGGCGTTCTACCAAAACCTAGTAATTACAGCTTGTTATGTAGTTACGATGTTTTGGTAGAACACAGTCGAAATATTTTATTTTATGTATGATACGCGCACATGACAGCTGGATACATGACAGTGCCTTCGCTGTATGCAAATATGAAATTGTGGGAAAAGCTATTCTGTCTTGTATGACTGGCACCTCATCCGTTGGTAGGTAGCTAAAACTTCGAAATCACAACTTCAATGAGATTTAGTTACGATATTTTGGCCGCCCTCCCACGATATGCGACTAGTAACACGTGACTTGCTTATTTGTGTTTTATGTTTGTAATAAGGTTCGACTTTCTATTTTAATGATAATAAATGTCTATTCAATTTCTTTGCCTTGCACTTTGATTTGAACACTTTCCCTTTTCTGATCACCACTGGGTGGACGATGGTTAACCTTAGTGGGATAGCAGCTGGAGGCTAGGAAAGGATGTAGTGGTAGTACTGGTGTGAGAAATACCAGGAATCCATTGTTGGATGCTCCAGCCCCCACGATATGACTGAAATATTGTTTGAAATTCGCTTTAAACCCTATTCAATATATCAATATATCCCTTTTCTGAACAGATGTACTACGAAACCTCTCGATTTAAACGAGTAACAATACACTAACAAGAGTCATGCAGAATCCTTGTCCCCTATCCTCATCCAAAACTACCTGATTACAACAAAAGAAAATAACTTATCAATATGTTTATAAGAATGTATTAACTTCTGATAATCTCACACTGATTAAAATCGTGCAATTTTGTTTTCTTTCTGCACTTCTAACATGTAATACACGTATTTCGTTGGTTTTCAACCAAAACCTCATAACTACAACTTTGAATAAGCTGTAGTTACGAGGTTTTGATTGAACACCGATGATTTACGATGCTTCATTTTGATAGCTATCATACTTTCTGATAACCTACCTTGCCGTAAAAATAAGAAAGAAAAAATCACTCGGAGATATAAATGAAAAGTTTGTCAAGTGAGGCACTGCTCTTCAGTTGGCTCTGCTCTAAAGTCAGTCTATTCAGGTACATGTAAGCCGATACGGTTGAAAAAAAAATCTCATTAAGAAATGAAGAGAATATTTTTTGTTTTCATGGAGGTATGAACCGAAAAACCTAATCACACTGTATGAATACGCGAAGCGGATTCATACATTGTGTGATTAGGTTTTTCGGTTCATACCTCCATGAAAATAAAAAATATTCTCTTCATTTCTTATAATTTAATAGCATCGAGCGAAAAATGCAACAACTTTACAAATTTTGAGACCTTTTGCAGTGAACTATTTTGTGCGGAAGCATTCAAAATGGCTGCTTACTCAAAATTTTGTTCATGGAGGTATGAATTAAATTTTTCGACCAATCAGATCGCTCGTTTTTGATAGACAAAACTAACAATTAAATTATTTTAGAATGAAATAGTGATATAAAATTACTCCCCTTCTTATAAAAGTCCCACTAATGGACGGATACTCGTAAAACTAAGTGGGATGAGCAGCTGGAGGCTAGGAAAATATGTAGTGGTAGTACTGGATGAGAAACTATGAATATGTGGTTAAGTACTCAAGCCGCAGTGATATAACTGAAATGCTGTTGAAAGTGACTCTAAACCACATTCAAACAAACAAATCCCTTAAATACATAGCATTTGTTCTTTTATCTTTGAAGAGGTAGCCATCATATTTAATGCATTAAATGTTTTTTTGTTTTTTTGTTTTTTTCTTTAAAAAAGGTATATAAGCGCAAATTTGAATTTTCACATGCGCTTCCGAATTACATGTATTCTGTTTTGAAAACGTCATCGAAAAAGGATATATAGCAGTTCAAAATCAGTCTTTTCTGTTAATATTTAGCTCGGCTGTTTTCGGAGAAAATCCGCGGTATTGCTATAGCCCTGGAGTCGTGGTTATCGTCGATGTTGTCGTCGTCGTCGTCGGACGAAAACTTTGTCATTTTGTGATATCTCTGGTTCTATTAAAGACATTCACTTGAAACTTGGCACACTTGTTTACTATCAAAAGACCAACCTATACTATCAAGGGGGATAGCTCTAGATGCATTTTGTGATATCTCTGGTACTACTAAAGGCATTCACTTGAAACTTGGCACACTTGTTCACTATCAAAAGATCAACCTATACTATCAAGGGGGATAACTCTATGTGCATTTTGTGCTTTTATCCACCATCCAGCACCCAATAGCCGAGCGTAGTCACCCGTAGACGGGGCTCTTATTTCACAAGAAATATTCTAAATGAGCGCATGCGTGACATTTCCAACCATTACACATGTGCGCCCAGTAAAGACTCAGATCAGCCTGTGCATCCGCACAGTCTGATCAGAGTCTTCACTCTGCGTTCTGTAGATAGATACTTACCAAAAGCATCTTTAAACAATCTGCGATTATTCTAATTGTCCCGAATGGCTGTCCAGGGGGCTCAATGTGTGCGAGACACGCACATGCGAAATTGTTGGAAATGTCACGCACAGGCTCAAATAGATTGTACGAATGATACTGATATTTCACTATCCAAATTACCACAATTTAATTGTTTACACCTTCATCAATTCAGACGATATTGTTGGAAAAGAAAAAAAAACGCTTTATAAGAATGCTTTAAGAGCTGGTTTAAATATTTCATTTACACTTAAGATATATCAGTTCTATCGATTCCCTTGAGGAAGCTCCAAGATATTTATGTGTGTGTATGTCCGTTTATTTATCGAACGTATGTTCATTTTGACACCTTCCCCAAATTAAAGCACTACCTACGTGCCTGGATTATCAGCCATTGGGGCTGAAATACCAGGTTAATAAATGTCAATTAGGCACCTGTAAATTAGGGTAGAAAAAGATTTCGTCATTTTAAAATTTATCAGCCGAAAACAGTAAAAGTTGAAAGCCTACTTTCGGGGGTGAGGAATGGGGTAGCGGGTTCAAATTTTAAGAAGTAGCAGACGACAGTTTTTAGTTAATGTTTTAGTGTTTTTCTTTTTTCTTTTTTTTCAAATTTGTGTTTTAGTGTAGAAAACCCAGAGGATAATGAAGATATTGCTTGTTAACATGCAATTTCTTCATTTTCAACAATGTTTTCGACAACTCTCTCTTGGGGGTCGTAGCAATAACCAGACAATTGTGACGTCATCATAAGCATTGAAATATGCCAACGTCATTAAGCAACGTCATTTAGTCAAGTTTTATCTGGATAACGAATCGTATTCATTAATCGTAAGTTGCTACAAGGCTGTAGGTAGACGGGTTACCCGAGATCTATTGTAAGTCTAGTTTGGTCGTCTGGTAATAAATAATTTCTAGATTCTTTTGTAGATGTTTAATTATTATTCTAATCATTGTGCGTATGTGTGTGTTTGGGTGAATCAGAAAGATTTTTTTTTGTCTATGAAATAAATGACAAATCTATTTTTTATTTTTTTTCATTTAGGGAGGTTTTCCTTGATGACTGGATCATTTATATTGTACTTATCAGACGCATGTTGTCTCCGCAATAATGCTGTCCTTTAGCTTTGATGAAGGAGAACATCCCATCTACACGAAGGGGTGGAAAACAATAGTAGTTTAGTTTCGATGGATTACAAAGTTATAAATGGGTGGTCAAACACCCACCCCCCCTCAAAAAAAAGTTCAAATATAAATGCATGTATATACGAAAAAATAAAGTAAAGTATATATGGGGTAAATAGTTATCGCTGTTTGAATATGGATGTGAATATTGTACGAAGCAAGAGATGTTTTTTCTGATTAGTTTTATTCATACATTTGTTAAGATATTTAAAATGCGCGATTTGAAATGAAAAATGAATTTTCACGTAAGGAGTTCCAAATTTTTGTACTTTTTGTGCAAAAGCAGTATTATTTAAAATAAAAAAGTCTCAAATTTGCAGATATCATTTTTTATCATATTTATGTTATGTTAGATTCTAGAAAAAATGAAACAACGATAAAATGAAGATATTTTTTTTTTTTGTTTCCATGGAGATATAACACTAAAAACCTAATTATAGTTCAGTATTAATCCACATCGCGGCTTCAAAAAGTGTGATTAGGTACCTACTTGAAACAAAATAATCTCAAACAAGCTCCTAATCTCTTAACCTTTGTCATTCCTGTTCTTGCAGTGGGCATAAACAAAGATCAGCCTGCAAATATATGCAGGAAAATCTTAGTCTAAGCTTCCTGCTTAGCTCCCTGCTTGCCCTTTTCAAGTAAGAGTTGGTGAGATTAATTTTTTTTAAAAAAAGGTTATTGCCCTACCACTAAAATCCTAACAGTGTTTTCTAAAATTTGACTTTATCTTTTGTCATACTGAATTAAAATCCATTAGACAGTTTGAGACCAAAGGACCGACAGTGCTAGAAGGCCTTACTGATTCAATATTTCTTTTGAAAACTATTTCTTTCAACCAGGAAGTGTAGACCAAGATAAGAATGCATTTATGTGCAAGTGATCTATATCTATACACCCTACAAAAACAGGAAAATTCCGAGCTCAGGGTGAAAATGGTTAACTAGCAAAGGACTTTGCGCAGCATGACAAGGGTTAAAAAGGCTTGTAACAGAATTAGGACTCTGTCCTCGTGTTTCCCAGCTGCTTCATTTCTTCGATTGTATCTGGGAGATGTTTGCCGTGGGTCTCTGGCAACACGACAGATACAATCCCCGCCGAAAGACCAGTCACACCGAAAATGATGAACGGTATTATGGCAGCAAAATCACCTTCTTGTAGATTCACCTGAAATTTAGATGAATAAAAATGATTAATAATTAAGGATAGTGGCCACACTTTTTTCGAGACAGTTAACAAAGTTACTTCTAGGGCTCTTGATTGCGAGAATTCAGCGACTATTGAAGAATTGACACACAACGATAATTGTAATATGACACTATTCTGCAATTTTCTTTTTTCGGTGCGCCAAGTCCAAATAAGAGCGCCGCATGCGGATGATACTTGGCTGTAGTTGCTCTAATTGGGCGTTTTATCATATTTTGGACCTCTTGGGAAGGGCCATGTTTTATCCCAGGGCTAAAATTTTAGCTAACTTGGTACAGAACCATCTGGTTACGCAATATACCAAATACGAATGCCTTATACTTCGTAGATTTGGAGGAGAAGACTGTTGAAATGGTAAAATTAAGCATTTTTACGAACTTTGGACACCTTGGGAAGGGTTGTTTTTAACCTACAGGCATAATTTAATCAACATTGATAGATAACGGCTATGCAACATTCCAAATATGAATCCCTAGGCCTTAAAGTGAAGATTTATTTTTCTTTTTAACTTATACAAATTTTGCGTTTTTCCCTATTTTGGACCCCTAGTGCAGGGCTGTTACCCCCCCCCCCAAAGGAGTGATATAGTACAAAACCATCTAGTAACGCTACATACCAAATATGAATATCCTTGACTTTATATTTTACGAGGAGAAGTCATTTGAACTTGCTAGAATTAAGCATTTTTCAAAACTTCAAACCTAAGGGACGGGGCCATTTTTTACCCAAGAGATTAAATTTTTGAAAACTTGGTAGAGAACCATATGATTAAGCTACATATGAAATATAAAATCAAAGATTTACTAAAAATTCCCATTTTCAAATGCCGCGGCAACCAGAGTTTTTCACGAAATGAGATCTTTAAACAACATTAGTAGAGTTTCACCCAAGGAACATCACTACAAAGTTTCAGCTTGATTGACCTACTGGTTTGGGAGGAGACGATTTTTAAAGATATACTAAAATTTCCCATTTTTAAATGCCGCGACAAACGGAGTTTTTCAAGGAATGAAATTCTATGAACAACTTTTGTAGAGTTTCACCCAAGGAACATCCCTGCAAAGTTTCAGCTTGATTAACCTACTGGTTTAAGATGAGAACATTTCTATAGAATTTGTAGATGGACGGACAGATGGACGGATGGACGAGGGACAACGACTTATCACACTAGCTCACTGCGTACTTTGTGCTCAAGTGAGCTAAAAAGGTTGCAGACGGCAATCTCAAGTTGATGACACTTTAAAAATCTTTTTCATTTGGGGTAGAAAACATTGTGGACAATGAAGAAATTGCAAGAATGTTTTCAAAAGCTTTTTAGCTCACCTGAGCACGAAGTGCTCTTGGTGAGCTATTGTGATCAGTCATCGTTCGTCCATCTGTCCGTCCGTTCACAATTACAAAAAACCTTCGCCTTCTCAACTAATCATGGAATTTTAACAAAATTTCACAGAAATGATCCATAGGTCATGCTTTTTCGAAAAAACTTCAAAAATTGCAATCTCCGGTGAACTTTAATTGCCATGGTAACCGAGTGGAAAAACTTATAAAATCTTCTCCTCAAAAACCATAAGGCCCAGAGCGTTGATATTTGGTATACATTATAATCTATTGACCCTCTACCAATATACTCCAAAGAATTACCGCGTCTTGAAAATTATCCCTTTTCTGTCCGATCATACTTCAAAGAAATACCATACTCTGAAAATTCGCCCTTTTCTGTAAGATCCTTGATTTTACAAAGGAATAAAGAAGGAAATATTTGAAAATCTTCTTCTTCCATACCATAAGGCCTAGAGCTTTAATATTTTTGTATCTATCAATATCTATCGATCCTTTACCAAAATACTTCAAAGAATTACAATACACTGAAAATTAGCCCTTTCCGTACGATCCTTGATTTTACATATGAATAAAAAAGTAAATATTTGAAAATCTTCTTCTCCCAAACCGTTAGGCCTAGAGCTTTAATATTTAGTGTGTATAAGAAACCTAATAACCGTTTACCAAACTATTTCATAAAATTACCGTATTATGAAAATCAGCCCCTTTCTGTGCAATCCAAGATTTTAAGAAGGAATAAAAGATATATTTTTCTACTAAACCATCAGGCCTAGTGCTTTGATATTTTTTATGTATCAATGCCTATTGACTCTCAACCAAATTATCTAAAGAATTACCGTAATCTGGAAATTAGATCTATATGGTAGGATCTTCGATATACCAAAGATTAAAGGAGAAAATCTTTAAAACATCTTCATTAAAATAATTAGGTGTAGGGCTTTGGTATTTTGTATATATCATAAAGCCTTGTGCCATCATACTCAGGGGAGCGATATAGAACCATCACGGTCTTCTTGTTTTCTTGGCATCACAGATGTGATTTGAAATATTTTCCCATGAAGGCTCGAAAACCTGTATAGCAAACTAATAGCGTTTTGGTAAAGTTATTGAGCGTATGCGTGAAGAAAATCTTTGACTTTTTATATTGGTTGATAAACGATATAATGTTGCAAAATATGTGATAAGAGGAATAAAATACGATCGTTGGATGGCGATTTAACCGCAGTTACTACAGCTTGAAAAACCGCCAAACCGACAAAAATACTTAATATATTTGTAGTTCAAAGTTCACTGTCGGTGTAAATAAATGATTTTATTGGTGAATCGTTTTTTGATTGACACAAACTATAAGTCAATATTACATATAAATGAAATAATGGCAAAAGTATATTAAATTACCACACATCTTCATCGGCTTCACTTTCATTTTTTAACCCTTTCCTGTTTAGCAAATTTTCAACCCGTCCAAATTCAAAGGTTTTGAAGACGAAAATTTAAAGTTGATTTAATAAAAATAATAATTCATCAGTGTAGAAAATATTGTGGTAAAAGAAGAAATTGCTTGTTACAAGCAATTTCTTCTTTTTCTACAATGTTTTCTCAAGTACAAAATCACAAGTACGTAAAAACCAGGGATTGAACAGGAAAGGGTTAAACTTTTAATCGCTTTTAACAGAGATGCATAAGATAAATTAAAACATGCTTTCATTGGAAAATGAAAACAACCCAATCGGAAACTAGGGACATATCAGTTGAATTATTTCCCTTTGACAGTATGAAATATAACAACGAATGAAAATCGAGTTGTTTCGAAATTGTCTAAAACGTCCTTATACATTCAACCGAAAAAAAGATTGATTGGCAATAAAAAGATAAAAATGGAGACATCTACTGATGATGTTTTCGTTGGTGAGGTACTTACAGTTTGGCCCCAAGTGACCCAATTTCGAACTTCATCAAGAAGATTTTACCAAGACAAACAATCTGACAAGGTTGGTTGATCACAAATCGTGGCTTCTATACTGTCTACACTGTTTATCTACATATTGACCTCGTGACTTAGTTTCGTGGTTTACCAATATTTTGATTGAGCCTAAGTCGTACTTTCTAGAGTGTGTACAAAGCTTTTCTACGACATGACCTCGTGACTTAGTTTTTCACCCCAATTGTACCTAGTTCGAAGCTCTCTAAGATTACATCAATACAAGCATTCTGATAAATATATAGGCTGATGGAGCACAAACTTTGCCTCTAGAGTGTAAGGTTGTTTTCAGCCTGAGATTGCGTAAGCAATCTGAGGCTAAAGTTACAATGCTAAAAATTCAAACCCATGCAGAGTTTAATGTGAAAACATAATGTAAAACATCTATCGCAATCAATGTGATCTTCTGTCGCTTGAAAAGTAGATCGGATCTGGCCATAAATTAATACGCCCGATTGAGGCGAGAAAGACGAAGGCGAGATATGACTCATTGAAAGCTGTCGGCTCGATGTACAGTACTTTCGTGTGAGTGTTCTGAATTTGGAAAAATTATCAAAACTTGACGAGTGAATGGAAAGAAGAAAAGGAGATATATAATACATTGGAAATTATTAAACATATAATCATATCATATTGTTCAGAAAAATTAAGGTGTTTGTTTCATACCAAAATAATATTTCTTATTCTAGAGTAACAAAGTTAAAACGGTCCGGTTACACGAAGTTGCTGTATAAAGCTGATAAGCGAAGCAGTCGGTTTTACGCACGATTGGAATGTTTTGTTTAACAAATTAATTGGTCATTGATAGGATCATATTCGCACTGTCTGAAAACAGTTTAGTCGTGCTCGGACTTTGTGTCTATATATTTTTATCTCCGAATTCTACCTAAAGGATGCATCGTCTACATACCGCTTTTGAGAGGTGTACATAATCATGTTAACCTGGTAAACGACCGCCCGCCCTCTCTCGCTCTCTTTATCTGGAGATTATAAAGCGCATATCTACATAACGAAATTGGTCTGTGTGGTAGATTACTCACATCGCACGCAAGAGCCTCCTAGTTCGGACCTGGCTACCCATCTCTCTCACTCTCTAGCTCTCTCTCGCTAGGTCCACTGGCTGAAAGCCAACGAGACTTAGTCATGATGTGGTGTCCGTCGTCCGTCCATCTGTCCGTCGACTTTTACTTTAAGAATCTTCTTCTCAGAAAGTACTGAACATAATTCAGCCAAACTCAACCAAAATTCACAGGAATGATCCTTGGTTGGCCTTTATCAGATCCCTTCAAAGCATTTTGATCGGGTGAAAAATATGTAACGATATATACATGTTAATATATCGTTACAGTACCTCCACGGGATGAAAATTATTGCGGGCAGGTTGTGTCCCCTAGCGCACAAATTGGTAGATCTGCGCAAATTCGACAGTAGATTTGGATAGAAACTGGCACCTCCGATATTCCGACCATCAAACTTTTTCTGCCCAGATTATATATCTCCTGTATACATATCTCAGGCCTTCAGCGCTTTTAGCTCTTTGATTTTTTAAAGAGTTAAAACTCGACAAAGCCTCGTTTTTATCTGTTTATAGATGACTCGTTTAACAAACTCGTTATTTCATAACTACTTATTCAATATGGTGTATACAAACATACCAGTTCCACAATATAAGGCGCAGTCACCCCACCAAGAGTAGAAAAGGCGGCACTAATACCCATCGTTCGACTCCTGAGTACAGTTGGGAACAGTTCAGCAGAGAAAAGGTATATAGTAGCGAAGGCCGAGGATGACACCAGTTTACCAATCATTGCTAATAATACCACATACCATTGAGTAGCTGAAAGTAGGAAAAACTTGTAGAATAAGAAGACGACCACATGGTTTTTAATACAAGTAAGAGCTCTTATTGGTGTTCCTGGTTACATATTTGACATGTAAGATCGTTTATTACCCCAGTCGAACTGCAACGTCGGACTTCATTGGACTCGGACAGCGATCCGTCAGTTAACCACTGATGAAGGTGGGTGTTTACAGAAAATGTCGAAGGACACAAGACAAACGAATAATGCCGCACACCGATCAAATGGCTCAGCTGATTACAGATAAGTAATGTGACGCAAAGAAAACCGGGTAGACCTACCTGTACTTCTATACATTTGATGCAGAATTGAGGCTTAGAAAACAATACCTCCAAATATCAAACAGTAATATATATTACATGTGTGATATTACACTGGTTTGCAAAATTATCTGAAGCCTATGGTAACACGTCTTCGATTCGTCCAAAGTGACATCACGTTTTGCATATGATGTCATTTATAAATGGCGTGATTCACATCCTGTCAAAACATTCAATATCCTCTGTTAAAACTTACTACTTACAAAGCCCAATGGCGAAGGAGGTTTTTTAGCTAGCAAAGCGTCAGCTTTGATAGCTTAAGTTAAAAGACGAAATTTTGAGGTCGTCTCAAAGTTCGACAAGGGCAAACTACCACTGGAGGTTTAACCACTAAATCCGTTAAATGCCAACGCCATTAAAAGTAGTTATTATGTATTTCAGGAATATTTCAAACTCTTTTCAAATTAGAGTGAACTCTGTCTAAAGTACGCTATTAACATATTCCCAATCGATTCCGCTTTTTAAGCACTTGGAAAAAAGCTTTGGAAAACATTGTGGACAATGAAGAAATTGCTTGTACAAGCAATTTCTTCAATGTCCATAATGTTTTCTACCCAACAAGGGGATGTTTTCTAAATTCAACCATGCTTTGCTAGCTAACAGTACTTTCAGTACTTTGATTTAAAAAAAGATAATTGCCGGACGCACGCTGATCAATAGGCGGAAACACTTAAGCTCAGCTAGTTAAAGATCAGTAAAGTAATGTCGAGTTATCTCGATAGGCATACCTGTATTTCCATAAATTTGAGGCAAAATGGAGGCAAGGAGAACAATACCCCCAAATATCATACAGCAACAGTGAAATTTCTTCCGTTTAAGGAAATAGAGTCCTGGAAAACACAGTGCATATCCCACCACCTCCATTACACACGAGATGGCATAATTGGAGTAAATATTGCCACTGAGATTAGCCACGTTAAAAGTGAGTCCAAAGTAGAGAAGTGACACCGTGTACCTGGAAAAGAACATAAGGAATCTTTTCATTGCCCCTTTCCCAATTTTTAGATCTTAGACTGGTCCAAATTGAAGAGGTTGCAGACGACAAACCTATTTGGTGGAAAATAGTGAGGGAAAAGAAGAAATTGCTTGATACAATGTTATCTCCAGTATAAATCACAGCGGCGTAAAATCCCGGGATACAGGAAATGGTTAAAGAATAGTTATTCAAAGAGACGCCATTGATACTTGAAGTATAAAACGGGTTGATGCTAGCGATAAATTGGGGGAAAAATCTTGAAATTTATTGATTACGAATTATCCTTGAGAACATTCCTAAACTGCCGTTTTTAAAATATTTTAATAACGTAAATACACTGATGACATTTTTGTAGTAACAATCAAGCTATTTTACTCTATATTACACTAGGGGTTTTTTGTTTGTTTGTTTGTTTTTTCCCCCTTTTTTTCATAAACGACGTTATTTTGTAAAATAAGTTCTGAGGGATATAAATTTAATTAACCGATTGTTACGGCGTTTAAGTCGCCATACCAACCAAATTGCTTAACATAAATGTGCGAATTCCGTTTTGAATTAAGTAATTCATTGGTTAACCGATCTTTTGATAATGCAGTATGGATTCGCCGAAAAAACAAGGGAAACATGATGTTAAAAGTTTAATAAAAGTTTGACCTCTAGAGTCTAAACAGAAGGTTAATGGACGACGGACGATTCACGTCGCAACACGGATGCAGATCAAGTAGATCAGGAGATGAAATCTTTCAAAGCAAAGTATCCTTATTTCATAATGGTTTTTGGTGTGGAGAAGTTATACAAATGAAGTCGTAAAATACACTAAATGCAAAGTAACGTGGCCATCCGCCTTCCTCATCTTGACCAATTCCAACATAATCCCTTCTTTTCAAGAAAAAAGCTTTGGAAAACACTGTGGAAAATGAAGAAATTGCTTGTGTCAAGCAATTTCTTCATTATCCACAATGTTTTCTATCCAAAAGACGAAAAAATAAAAATTAAGTCGTTTGTAGCTCCTTTCAATTTGGACCAGTATAGATTCGTAGTTTGGGACTGGGTTAAGACTAAATTAAATACTTGTAGATATGTTGGATAAAAACGTGTATCTATGTATTCTAATTATATATCAATGTCAAAGATCTTCGACGATAAACTATTATTACTGATAGTATTTCAAGGTGAAAGTTCTGCGACGATAGACTATTATAACTAATAGTATATCAATGTGAAAGTTCTTCGACGATAAACAATTATTACTGATAGTATATCATTGTGACAGTTCTTCGACGATAAACTATTATTACTGTTAGTATATCATTGTGAAAGTTCTTCGACGATAAACTATTATTACCAAAAGTATACCAATATGAAGGTTCTTCGACGTTAAACTAATATTACTTAAAGTATATTAATGTGATGGTTCTTCGACGTTAAACTATTATTACTGATAGTATATCATTGTGAAGGTCCTTCGACGATAAACTATTATTACCAATTCCAAAACACGATCAATGTTCTAATAGTGAGTGATCGTGACTTGAATATTTTCAAGAGGGTCTGCGGCTTCATCTCTGGTGATTCTTCGAGTTGTAGAGGTATCAAGTCAATATTCAAAGTCTTCTTGTTGACTTCTGCCATGCGTTGGAAGATCTTCCGACACTCCTGGATGCGTCCCATCGACATTAACCACCGTCCAGAGTTTGGCAGGTACCTAATTGAGGGATCGGAGTTGTCAATCAAAGAATCAGTCGACAAACCAAATCATTCATTTAGACCGGAAGTGAACTTTGAACTCCGTCATTGGCCGATATATGTTTTTGCAGTTTTGTCAGTTTGGCGACTAAAAGGTCGTAACTACAGCTTATTCAACCATTAACCAACCATTTTTGTTGCAAGTTACCGATCATAAATAGTAGAAAATAACACGAAATCGAACACTCTGTTGGAGCTCATTAATTTGGGTTAATTTGGCGGATTACTGCAGTCAATAGAAAATATCAAACCATACATTTAGTCCGAAAGCAAACCTTGAACTCCGTTTTAATTTAAAGAATTTCTGTTGGTTTGACGACTTAAATGTCGTAAGTACAGCTTATTCAATTTGGCTGTTATTCCATGTCCCTGACCACTTATTACACAAAATGATGTCGTTTATTGTCTCAGTCGAACTGCCATGTTGGAAGTCAGTAGGCGTGGTCAGCGATCCGTCAATTACGACATGGTAACAGCTTAGCAGGTTTCAACATTGAATGATACCAAATAGGAAGGTGGTAAAGGTATTCGCGGATTTTTAGAATGAGCTCCGACTTTAAAAAATCAACTTAACCAACTCCCACATACTCACGCTTTTGGACGCCCTTCAGGAAAAACGACTTGGCAGACATTGTGTAAATTGAAGAAATTGCTTGCACCAAGCAATTTCCTCATATCTACCCAGAAAATTGAAAACATCTAAAATTTCACAAGCTTTGAATTGTCGTCTCCTCCAACTCTTTTCAATTCGGACATGCCTAAAAATTTTGCCGTCTGGTAATGGCTTTAATGAGAACAATGAGAAATATCATATTACCGAACCGGTCCTTTGTGGTTTTAAGAAAACTTTTTTAAAAATCTACTAAACTTAATTATAATCTACATATCTGGTAGATAGGATGATGAATAATTTGAAATGATGATTATCTTTACACTTTGTCAAAAATACATCAATTAGAGGCACCTGGGCGTCTGAATCGCACCACCGGCCTGAGCTTCTTTATATGATACAATGATTTCATTTTTCTTTAAAACTGGGGGCAAATCAACTTAGAAAGGATTACTTTTTTAAAACTATTTGGGGGAGAGGGGGTCACTGTCTTTTTATGCAACATTTTCAGTATAGCGGTATTAATTATTTCCCTTGCATCACTCCTGAAATGAGTCCAGTGCTCCATAGCAATAAATGCCGCGGCCATAAAGCAGTCGTAGCGTGTCAGACTCTAATTCATCAGGTTGAGGGTTCGATTCCTGGTCTCCAACCAATGGGTGGATAATCGTAAACCTTAGTGGGATGAACAGCTGGAGGGAGGCTCGGAAAGGATGTAGTAGTATTACTTGTTTTAAAAATACAAGGAATCTATGGTTAGGTGCTCCAGCCGCCGCGATATGCCTGAAATAAAGTTAGAAGTGGAGCCAAACCCCTTCTATCAAGTAACCAGAACAATAAAATCAAGCTATAAAAAATTATTCAGTTCTGGTAAAGGGTCATCAATAGATCATTCCTGTAAAAAGCCTTGAAATCAATCCTTTTAACGTTTTCACTTTATATTATATAGGAAATTAGCCCCGCCCATAACAGCTTTGTTTTTATCCGATCAAAATTATTTGAAGATCTGATACATGGACCATTCCTATGAAATTTGGTTGAAATCTGTGCAGACTCTTCTAGGAGAAAATTCTTAAAGTAAAATTTTATTGACAGACAATCGGACACGCGCATGCCCTCAAGGGCGGACGCATGCGTCCGGCGAAAAGGGACCTCCCGACTTTTCCGTAAACAAATACTAAAACACATTACAACCAACAGGGGTCTACCGGAGATCGCGTTCCTAAATAATAGTGAGTGCATAGTGAGGTAGATCAGTCAAATCAAATTTTAAAAAAATCGTAAAAGAGCGAAAAGTTTCGATCCTGGTCAGCCTGCACAATCTGACATGAATCGATACTTTTTGCACTTCTCTGGAGTCCTTCTGCGCCTGGCGGAGGGTCCAAACTTCGTCAAGGAGATGGCCATCATGGTCATTAACGCTCGCCTTGATCGATTTTACTTACCACCAGTACATAACAATTCCAAAATTCGGCAAGTAAATGGCCAGCTGCAACGCTCGCCTTAGTCGGTTTTACTTACCACCAGAACGTAAGAATTCCAAAATTTGGCAAGTAAATGGCCAGCTGCATCGCTCGCCTTCATCGATTTTTACTTACCATCAGAACATAAGAATTCCAAAATTTGGCAAGTAAATGGCCGGCTGCATCGCTCGCCTTCAACGATTTTTACTTACCATCAGAACATAAGAATTCCAAAATTTGGCAAGTAAATGGCCGGCTGCAACGCTCGCCATTATCGTTTTTTACCTACCACCAGTACGTAAGAATTCCAAAATTCGGCAAAGAAATGGCCAGCTGCAACCCTCGCCATGATCGAATATAATACGCAAGCAGCGACTGTATCAGCATTCCTGCAGCCCAGAAGAAGTTCTGCAACATCCCACATAGGGTGCGCTTCGATGGACCGACAATTTCCATAGCTGCGGAAAAACATTTGACGGATCGTGTATGTCTATCAAAAAACTTGATCAACCAATCAAACCATATATTTGGACCGGAAGTGATCTTTGAACTTAGACATTGGCCGACAATTATGTGAAAATTTTTATTTTGGCTTGATGACTGAAACGTCATAATTTCAATCTGTAGTTACGACGTGTAAGTCACCAACCAACACATATAACTGGACATACAATTTTGCAAAGTATTACCGCTTAATACTTAAGTGGAACTTCCTGTCGGTGGGCGTGGCATGTGATCCGTTAATTACAAAGTGTTCATAAAAATTATATAAAATCACGTCCGCAATATGAATAAGGCCATGTTGACTTCGTTTCATTTTGCAATATTTTGACGTGCGTGGTTGGATTTGGATTATTTTAAATTGCTACAATATCTTTTCTATGACCTGTAAATTTACACCAAATCTTTTTCTACTAGAGGAAAAAGTTCCGATTACGTCCATACTTGCATACCCCACGATGTAGTGTACCAATATGGTTTAGCTATAAGATATTAGTAACCCGAGGTATCCGTGGATGCATTTGCTCCTTCGCGATCTACACACACGTACGACAAGGAGCTCGTATCGATTAACTCCCTCGCGATCTTCAAATAAGGGTACTCACGAGGATGGAATAACGCCTTCGCGATCTTAACGTACGATATAGTGTAACCAATAAGAAAACCCGTGGTATCCGAGGATCGATTTACTCCTTCGCGATGTAAACGTATGGCAATAATAATAATAAGATCTTTAATTAAAGAAGGTAGCTTTAACATACAAAAAACCACAATGTAATGCAGAGCTTATTTACAATGAGGTCTTCTAAAACGATAAATGACAATTCAAGAGGTAATAACATCTATCATAACCTTAATGCTCAAATAAGAAAATTGCGGGGTATCAGAGGATCGATTAACTACAACGCGATCTTAACGAGATTTCGAGAGAAACGAGATTTCGGGGTATCCAAGGATCGATTAACTCCTTGGTGGTAAAAACGTATGGTGTAGCTTGGCAAATAAGGAGACCCCGAGGATGGAATTATGCCTTAACGTTCTTAACGTACGTAGAATAGCAAATAAGGAGACCCCGGGGTATCGAGGATCGATTAACTCCTTCGTGATGTAAACGTACGGTATAGAGAGGCAAAAGGTAAGATACTGGGGTGTCCATAGATCGATTAACACCTTCGTGATGAAAACATATGGTGTAGCGTGGCATATGAGGAGAGCCAGGGATATCCGAGGCTAGAAAATAACTCCTTTGCGAACTTAATCTTCGACAGAGCGTAAAAAAGGAGACGCTGGGGTATCCCATTAACGATTAACTTTTTGGCGATCTAAATGTACCATGCAGCGTAGTAAATAAGGAGATCCCGGGATATCCGAGGATGACTTTATTCCTTCGTTGTGTAACTGTCGATATCTTAAGCTTCTCCAAATTCAAATTGGAAGCAGACGACTTTTTTCAAAAAGTAGCCATCTTATGTAATAGAAAATATTGACGAAAAGAAGAAATGTATACTGTCCAGCTAATCCCATCTTCGCAAGCCAAATGTTCTAAATCCACCTTGTTCCTTACGAACAAGGCGGATTGATTGAATGAAATGGGTTTAACGCCGCTTTTAACAGTATTTCAGTCATATCGCGGCGGCTTGAACACCTCACAATTGATTCCTGGTAATTCTCACACCAGTACTACCACTACATCCTTTCCTAGCCTCCAGCTGCTATTCCATTTAGGTTTACGATTATCCACCGTATTGGTGAGATACAAATGTATGAAAGAATTTGTGCCGCCGCCGGGGATAGAACCCATGACATCCCACGATTGAAGATTAGGAGTCTGACACACTACCGACTGCACTATGACTGCGGCTGCGAACAGGATTGAGTTAGAGTTAATACCCTTGGCTTTTAAAGATGAGCTTATCAGTAGATTATACTTTCCGCGATCTCGAGATTTCAGCTCACTCTCTAAAATGAACTAATGGGCTAATCATACATTGGCTTACCATATATATAGCAGGTGTTGTAAAATACGCCAAAGCCGACTCCAATTAAGAAACGCATTGCTATGAACACGTAAATGTTAGGCAACCAGACTGACAAGCACGAAAATAGTCCCATAATTACCAGCTCGCCCATGGTAGCTTGCTTTCGACCAAACCTTTAAAAATATATGCAGATATGTGAACGTAAACCTTCATGCCGCAAAGGGAAATTCGGAAATTCCGGCAAACAGATATTCTAAAAATACACCAGATCCAGCGGAAGGTTAAGCATGATATGTATTTCAAATTGACGGATCGCCTTTGCTAATAAAACTATCAATTAAACAATAAGAAAATATTAAGACTGGAAGTGATCTCTGAACTTCAACATTTACAACCTGCTTTTTGTTTTATGTTCTAGGCTATGAATTATGCAAATAAATGTCAATGGATTCATGTAATTCTGTCGAATTACCTATCGGAGGTCAATAGGTGTGGCCAACGATGCACCACTTTACGGATCGCGCCTTTCAACCTTAAATGAATTGACAAGTCGAATCGCTCATTTAAACATGAAGTACTGAAGTAATCAGTTTATGTTAAGTATATTTGATGATTTGGCGTACTAAACGTCGCAACTACAGCTTATTCAAGCACGATAGCTTATAAAAACTGTAGTTACGATCTCTGGGTCGCCAACCGGCCTTTCTACTCTTTTACATGCTACTGGCCATAGATTTTATAAAATAACGCCGTTTAACATCGAAGAGAAACTTTCTGTTGGAGTGAATGGGCGGGGCGAATGGAGTAAATTGTGTAAGTGGGTAGAGCAAGCGACTTGTCCATCGTCGATCCATTCAAATTGGAGAGTATGGAAATGATTTACGCCCGGGTTTAACGAGAATGCTTGCGGGTATAATTAAACTACTAATGATTTCATTTGGGTTTCATCTTTCAAGATTCAAGTGTTTTAATTGGTTTTGGCAGATATTTCCTTTCCATACCCCCACGGACAAAATGTTGAAAATGTTTGTTTGATTGTTTGTTTGCTTGTTTGTTGTTGTTGTTGTTGTTTTCATTGAGGTTTGAACCTAAAAACATAATAACACTTATATATGATTCCTCTGATTAAGTTTTTGGCTTCATTTCCCTCCATGTTTTTGTTGTTGTTGTTAATCAAACTCTATACGTATGTTTGTATCATTACATCATTTACAGTAATCATTTTCATAATAGCGAAGGCAACATTGTAAAATAGACTATTCAGGTATTCTAATTTAAAAATGTCTTTATGTTCTACCTTCATGAAATAAAGCTGTTATTATTATTATTATTATTATTATTATTATTATTAATGAAAACAAATAAAAAAATATAATCTTCACTTTCTTAACTTAAAGTACCGTTTATGTATTCAATAGACCACTCATGTTACAACTTACTTGTCTGCTAAAGTTCCTATGGCAAAATAACCTAAAAAGGCTCCGACGTTCATAGCCATTGTGGCATGGGCTCGATATATGGTTCTCTTGCATACTAAATTTGTCTGAAATTAAATTGAAAAGAATAAAACCGGAATAAATTGACGAATCGGGGCTGTCAAACTACTAATTAATCGACCAATTAATCATTCATTTAGACTCGAACTACAACTGACCAATCGCTGACCCCGACTACTTATTCCGTTTGCCACGCCCACTGACTCCTACGGGAAGTCCCAATTCGATTTAAAACGGCGTTATTTTACATTCAGAAGAATGCAACACAAAAGCAGAATAGCTGATTTAGAGACATAAACGTCGTTACCTCAGCTTGAAAAAGCTGTAGATACGACGCCCAAGTCGCCTAACCAACACAAATAGGTAAACAAAGATGGCAGTCAATGTTGGAGTTCAAAACTCATTTCCAATCTGAATGAATGATTTCATTGGACGACTCGTCATTTGATTAACAGCCGCGACTGGCACTTACCAATTGGCTGTCCTAATTCCTCTTCATATCAAGATTTATTCATGAAATGGTATGCGACTATCTTCTTACTGAACCCATTCTCAAACAACTCGTTTTAGAATCGTCCAAATTGAAAGAAGCTACAGACGACAATTTCAAGTTGATTGAATTCTAAATTTGTTGCCGTCTTGAATAGAAAAATTGTGGATAATACAAGCAGGGAGTTCTACTGCTGGAATGGGTAAAAATCATTGTAATTTGAAGTAAAATGATGCGGTTTGAGTATTTTACATTAATGAAAAAAACGTTAAGATGGGAGTATTAATTTTATATACGCTCATTCTAAAATTACAACCAACGATTAACCAATTCCAACTCAAGCCCTCCTTTTTACGCCCCGCAATTAAAGAACTTTGGAAAACATTGTGGAAAATGAAGAAATTACTTGTATCAAGCAATTTCTTCATTATCCACAATGTTTTCTACCCAAAAAGACGAAAAAAATTAAAATTACATCAACTTGAAATTGTCGTCTGCAGCTCCTTTCAATTTGGACCAGTCTAAAATTTTGTTGTGTTGGAATGGGTTAACTTTTCTGACCATAAATTATACGAATTAACGTCGTTTGGATATCTTACTCGAACTGCTATGTCGGAGGTCAGTGGGCGTGGCCAGCGATCCGTCAATTTCCGTAAGGTATCTCTGAAAGTTTTACCTCCGTAATGACAGTATCTACAAAATCTGTCTGATCATAAACCCACTTCTCACATTCTATTGTGCGTCTAAATTGGCCATGGCCTGTCAAATTATCCGAATAATGGTAGATGTGACATTTACATAATTCGCCGACGTCATTGGTTGGAATATACGTGTTGATGAGATCTTTGTGCGCTGTATCTTGTATCATGTAGGTGTCATTGGAAAGCCCTGGTATGGCGCACCTGTAGTTAAATAACTAGACGTCAAATTTCTATAAGATCGTAAGTGCCATGATTGAATGGTAGGCAAGTACGGCCTTTTAGCCCTTGGACGTTGGATAAAGGTTTCCTGAAAGTTTTCGATTCCCCATTGAAATATATTGTCGGTTGGAGAGCAAAATGTCGTAACTACAGCTTTATTAAAGCTGTAGTTACGATATTTTGGTCGCCCACCGACTATACATTTAATTATATAAGAATTTAACCCTTCCCATTCTTCAATTTCAGACTGGTCAAATTTGAAAGAAAACGACAATTTAGAGTGGGTGTAATTTGAAAAGTAACCAACCTACAGGTTAGAAAATATTACATGACAGGAAGAAATTGCTTGTTACAGGCAAATTTTTCTTTTCTCAAGATGCTTTCTCAAGAGTAAAATCACAGGGACGTAAAAAAGGGACTGTGCAGGAAAGGGTTAAGATAATAACTTTATACAATATTATCTCGATGGGTTTGCGTAGAATATCATAAGTTTCTATTAAGATATAGGCAGTTATAATTGCTTAGCACTGACACATAAATCTGTATAAAGCGTGTATATTTTTGTCGCCTGGCTCTGTATTGTCAGCCCCATTAGCTGAGTTGGTAGTGCACTCGACCAAAAATAGTAATAACGCGGGTTCGATCCTCGGACTGGCCACACGGACAAACTAATTATCTTTCGGATGAGATGTTTAACCGAGGCCCCGTGTTACGGTGCTTTCCTTTGAGTACGTTAAAGACCTAGGCTGGGCTCTCAGCAGCTTCATCCTGTATCCTTGCACTATCCACTGTAACAGCTAACCTACTTCTGGGGGCGTCTTTCATATGGGCATACATGTGCCGTGGTAGCGACGATGAATAAATGGAAATAACCCTTGTCCGTTCTTTCGGTATATCTATATATGGAATAGATACAGATCAACTTCTTTATCTGTCTATGGGAAAAAATGCAAACACATACTGTTATTGAAAAATAATATTGTCAGCTGTAAATTCAAAGCAGCTTAAACATTTTGGTATTCAAAAATTGCAACTGTCAGCTTTATTTTCAAAGTTCAAGCAATAAACGTTTAAATGATATTTTCCACTGAGGAAGATGAAAACTTGACACAATTGAAGTTTTGTTTCCCTCTCAAAATAACCTCACAAAAAACAGCACATTCCAAGCCATGTAATGCCAAATAGCAATCACGTGACACTGCATACAATGTTTAAAATGATAAGGGTAAGTGGTTTCCGTTAACGTGTTGATTGTGAAAAGGGGGCAAACAATTTTTGAACCTGCATACAATTACTTCGTGAAAAGGCTTAAGCTTAAGGGGGAAATCAGATTGAATTTTCGGACTTGACACTGTAGTGAAAATGCGCAACGTCAAGAAATAATTCGTAGGCTTTGGAGTTACCAGCCTATGACTGTTGTTACCAGAGACATGAATTGCTTACGACAAACAATTATTTATAAGAGACATCGTTTACACAAAACCGAGTCAGATGCTAACCGCCCGAGACCCGGAGAAGTACGAGTGCTGTTACATCGGAATGGTCGTAAAATACGACTGTAACATGCCCTAAACAGATGTACATCAGCAGAATCTACTAGCAGAGCGATGTTTGGTGGTAAGGTTACAGCCCGAACTCTTAGGAACCGTTTGCGAACAGCTGGAATTCGAGGTCTAAGGCCATATAATGGACCGATTTTTGCACCCTATCATGGCCACTCGGCACCTACGGTTCAATCAAAGGCAATTGAACTCGATTGCCTTATTTAGGAATCGCGATTACATTTCGGTTTGCTGATGACATGGTGTGTGCGTACCATATAGGCCTAGAGAACTTCATGCCGAAGCATATGGCAGGGAGGTGGACAGACTTGGAGGTTGAAGTATGGTATGGAAATGTTTTGAGCTCAAAGACGTTCTCCCCCTTATTGTTGTTCAAGGAAGCTTAACCACTGACCAGTACAGAGATCAGATTTTGGAGCCGTTTTTGCTCCCCATTATGCAAAAACCCTGCCCCGGTCTTATGTTTCAGCATAAAAGTGCTATCCCACATACAGTATTTTGAACGAAAGACTTATGTGTATTTCCGTTTCTTTATCGTCGCTACCGTGGCACATGCCCATATGAGCGACGCCCCCAGAAGACGGTTAGTTTTTACGGGGGGGATACTGCAATGATACAGAACGAAACTGCTGAGAGCTCCGCCTGGTTCTTTAACGTGCTCGATAGATATCACCGTTACACGGGGCCACGGTTTAAGGTCTCAACCGAAAGACAATTTGTTGTTAGTTGATATGGTCAGCCAGGCTCGAACCCGTGATCTTGAGATTTGAAG